>VZTE01002530.1:686395-708068 GCA_013397775.1 Eulacestoma nigropectus
AAAGAGAAAGAGAAAGAGAAAAAAGAAAAAAAAAATACATTTAAATAATTAGATTTAGGCTGGAACAAAGAAGATGCAAATTAACTGTGGAAACTTGTGTGGTTTCTTCTTCTGAAGGACTTTTTTAAGTTGAGAAAGATTACCGGAAAAACAAACCCCAAGCCATTTATTCAAAGAAGCAAACAGTCCTGAAAGGGTTTGGGAAATATATACAGTGGACATTTCAAGACAGACTGTCACATCCTCCTCTGAGAGTAAATTTGTGTGAATACCTTTGTGGTAAAGGATCAGAGTGGGCAGATCAAAGCAAGCTCAAGGGAGATGAGGAGGGGGAAGGAGGTCGACATTTGGATTCAAGGGCTCCACTTGGCTTACTGAGTCCTATCCACTGCTGTTACAAAGAGCCATGCTATATAATTATTTTCATAACATTTTAATAAACTGGAATATTAAGTTAACTTGATCCCATTCCTCTTCCTTCTTCCCTGACAGTTCTGTTGATTTATTATGCTTGAACCTCGTTGTTCTGGTCATGAAAACTTCATGTCTGGACAGAAATCATTCAGAGCCAGTTTATACATATTTGTTCTGGTAGCTTTTAGCTCGCATGGTTCTTCCTCCATGAAGAGGACATGAAAACTCTGCATCATCTGTTCCTTTGATAATCCCAACAACCCTTCCCAGAACACTCTCCAATTTTACATTCTTGAACAAGAGTAGTCAAACTTACGTAGAGTGCTTCAGATGAGGTCGCATCAGTGCATACACAGCTACAGTAATACAATTCTTCTCATGCAGTTTAGGATTACATTTGGGGTTTTTTATAATTGCTATACGCTGGTGTTTCATAGGATCCTCTCAGGCTTTCTCTTCACCACAGGTGTTTAATTGGCAAGCACTTAGTTTGCTGTGGGAAGTCTTGTTTTCAATCCTAGTCAAAGATCTTGTTTTATTCCTTTACATTTCTATTATTCTCATATAATTCATGTGTGATTAGTCTGATGTTCCTCTGGTTTGAGACTTCATGACTTTCGGGGCTGTCATTAACTTTAATCAACATATTTCTATTTCTTGAGTGACCATCAGCTGTGTAAATATGAAATAAGACTGATCCTAAAAATAGATCCCAAGGAACTCCAATATATGCTAAACCATCACATTTCAAAGCACTTCATTGTAGTTTTCTGAGTAAAGTTCTGTTCAGATTTCAGTTCTACCATTAACACCTTTCTTCTCAATCTTAAACATTTTTCCTTATGACGTTGTATCAATTACTAAACTAAAATTACACTAGATGAGAGCTGTACTTTACTATTTTCAAAACTTCCTTTTCACAGTCAGGGAAGGATGTTTTATTGCTATGACGCAGCCTCCTCTTGAAAATTGACTTTTTTTTTCAGTCTTTGTTGTTTTCCAATTACTCGATGCCTAATTACACTCTCCTTCAAACTTTATTTTAAAGTTATGCATATTGTTATAATCAGATTATTGACTCTACTGTTATCTAAAATACTCCTTCCCTCTCTTTCCTAAATAAAGCTCCTAAGTGTACCACAAAGATAAAACCAATATTTGTAAGATTTATTGAAAACTCTTATTGTAAGATTTGTGATTGCTGTGCTAATTCTTTGAGAACTGAGGATGAAAATCACTTAAGCTATGACATTTTGGCTATTCAGGTCTTAAAAATTTTCTGCCATCTTGGAAATAGATATTTCCAGTTCTATAGATTTCTTCAAAATTACCATTCAGTCTTGCTGCAATGTTGTACCTTCTCATTCTGTTTGAAAACTGAGGAAGAATACTTTTTTGGTGGCTCTTCCCTGGCTAGAAATTGGATCTACACCAGATTTCAAGAATGGCTGTATCTGCACTAAAATTATGGTTATTATCTTTTCCAGATTTGATTTTCTGTCTAGATTCCTACTAAAGCTGGTTGCAGTAAAAGATATAGCTTTTGGCTTTTCTTTGGGAATAGCACACTCACCATCCTGAAAAGATAAAAAAATCCTATGAAAAAAGAGAGGAAGGAAGAGTGTCTGGAGCCTTCTCCTCTGGGATATTTATGTCTAAAGAGCAAAAATAAGGATCATACCCTAAATGGTGTGCTGGATTGTAGCCTCTCAGTGCACAAAATTTGGCTAAACGAGGCCAGATTTTTGTTTTTGTGGTACAGAGGGGACATGGGATCTGTTCTGTGTCCAAGGGAAACAACCTACTTTTCATTATATGTTGAAAATTAGTACTGGGATTGGGTGATAAGGTGTTTCAACTATTCTCCCTCTCTGAATGGTAGATATTTTTGAATATACTTCTAGTCTGTCTTATTTCATACCCATTTTTATGAACACAAGACTAAAGCACCAGACCTCACCATATAGATGCAATAACTACGCTATGCTAGTGTTGGTCCCAAGGATACTTAAAACAAAGTATATCCAATGTGCTTCCAGTATATCCAATGTGCTTCCAAAAGTCTAAAGATCAGAATTTTTCCAATCTTTAAATAAAGAGACAGTTGTAGGCATCAGGTGTACTTAGCATTTTGCATTACTCTTATTTAGCTCAGCCTGCCAACACGTTTTGTTTATTCCCTGAAGCAGCACTCAGATCCAGCCTAAAATATGTGCTTCTGCACATTCCTGGGTGGTTTTCAAAGACATACTGAAAACAACACTCGTTCTTTGATATATGTTCCTGAAGGTCTACTAACTGGAGCCCGTCAATTCATCCATTAATGGTGAAAGGGTGATTGGGCATTGGAATGGGCTGCCCAGGGAGGTGGTGGAGTCACCATCCTTGGAGGTGTTTAAGGGAAGACTGGCTGCGGCACTCAGTGCCATGGTCTGGTTAAGAAGGTGGTGTTCGGTCACAGGTTGGACTCGGTGATCTCAAAGGTCTTTTCTAACCTACTTGATTCCGTAATTCTGGGATCTCAGCTAGCTTCTTACTAGTCTGGTAGTGGGAGGCTAATGCAATAATCTACTGTTCTGTTCCAATGCCACATTTCATAATGTTTTTTCTGGCAGTTTTCCTTAAAGCCTGTGAAATTATTCATCCATCATTTCATACCTAATATGCCGTGAGCTCATACTTTCTTTAGTCTAATGACAGATATTATAGAAAAAAGCTGCTGTTAGTTGATATCTTCATCTGCTCTGCTTCCAGTGGCAACTCACACATGTTGTAAGGACTGATAATTTACTGAGTTTGGTATCACTGTGGTTTCCCGAAAAGTTGTCCCAGATTCCAGAAGAAGAAGAGAATTCCTCTGAAGGAAGATTACAGAGATAAGGAGCATGAAGTGATGTGTTTGGCCCTCATTCTAGGTACACTTATCTATTATTAACTACGGTCTGGCATGTTTGAACATAATAAGATGTGAATGTTTGGCGATAAGAAAGAGAAGAGCAGATTTCAGGATTATTTCTCTGTTCAAAGGATTTGACATCTGTCCTATCCCCCACTTCCTTTCCTAGCATTTGAAACCACAAGCTACTGAGTTATGATAATACATTAGCCTTTGTAATACTGCTAAAATGATTCTATTATTGGAAAATAATGAAGAAAGAAACTCAACCCAATACATTTATTCAGCAGTTAAAAGCCACAGCAATAATTATGGAAGAGAACTCCTTGAACCTCCATCTGTGTTTATTCACAATAAAATATTAAGAAAACATAGCTGTCTTGTAGCCAAAGGAAGGATGTCATGTGCTTACTTACTGAAACAAGAAAGCTAAAAAGCAGTTTTCCATTGTCTCCCACTCACATATTTTTCTTACTTTTCTTAATTTTCCTGTAGTAAAACATAACTTGCTGACTTTGCAAAATACGTTATTAAAATTTAGGAAAACATTTCCTATTTTCTGCATGAATTCTGTGAACGCAACAGTGCCAGGTTTTCGTCGAAGCTTTGAGAGTCCAGGGAGTCAGTGTCTAAATGTGGAGTCATGGCATGCATTATCAGGTTATCTCTATATTCTCTTACTTTCTTTATATTTTCCTGAGCATGGAGCCTTCTTCTTTTCTTGCAATGCATACTCCACTTTGGCCTTCTTCCTTACTAACAGTGAAATCCATATTACAGGTGTACTTTAAAAGTTGGTTGTTCTTTTCAAGTAAGAGAGAAGCAGAAGAGAAAAACAATAAAGACAGAAAGTATTTTTTTCTTGTTGTCTAGGTGAAGATTGTACAAGAAGTCATTTATAACAGGCTATGAGCCTTAATTACAAAGTCTGTAGGTAGGTAATGTTTAGTCCTCACACTGTAGCCTCTTCCTTCCTCTCCAGATCACTGTTCCTTGGAATTCACAATGTGTCTGCATTTTCCTAAAAAATCATTGTATCTTCCTCTCCAGGAAGTAGCTTGTTCTTTTATAGCAAAGCCAATCTTTGTCCTCTTTAAAGGCCATATATCCTCTGCTGTCTAGGGACAAAAACACCCCTGGACACATCTGTCTAGACATGCTAGAGCATGCGTTCCCTTTTCCTATACTGAAGAACTGACATTCCCTTAAAACAGACATTACAGCTAACTTCTTGTGTCCATGCAGACGCAGAACTGATTTTTAGGGGTATTTTTCCTTACACACAGTTGTTTTCATAAACATGCCTGTAAGATGAACCATAATTTTTCATAAGTAAGCCTGTATGGGTCACTGCTCATCCATTCTTTCCCATGCTATAAAGCACAAGAAAAAAAAATAAAATGCATCATGGGGGTTTTTTTTGAGTAAGCTGGACCCTAACATTTCAAGAATAAAGGACAGCCTATTCATTCCCTGTTGATTCTTTGTGGTCCAGTGGTGGGGAATGTGGGGTGTCCTATAAATGTTATTTGATAAAAGCGGAGGCTAGGCATCCTGCTGTTTTAAGGATCATGCTGAGATGAACTGCTGGTAGGATATGCAAGAGAGCAGATTTGTTTATCCTTATTTCTCCGCTCACATCCCTGAGCACACATGGTTGCTGTTTTTGTTTTGACTAATTTTGACTTTTTTAAATGTGAGAAAAGTGGTTAAAATGAAGTCATCCCTGTCTGAAGTTGGGACTCGTGTGAAACAGTGGGAATGCTGACAGGCCTCTGGCTGGAGCAGAGTGAATAGCTGTCCTCCAGGGCTGGATGCTCTCCTGCCCTCCCAGTCCCATTCATAGCATTGTTCTCAAGGAAGAGGAAACCAGGCAGTGGCATAAGAAAACTCACATGCTTCACACACTGTAGCTCACTGCGATTGCCCAAGACCTTGTAGCAACCCAGAATCTGGTGAAAAGTTGCAGTGATATATTTGCTTTTCTTACCTGCTTGAGTCTACCTTATGAGTTTCCCAAGAGCCAATCACTATGGGTTTAAGCATTTTGAATCACATCTGGTCATTAAGGTCTGCAAGCAATGACAGTGGATTGTGATCATTTTGTGTCCCTGATGCTACTTATCAGTGAATACATAGATTTTGCTGGTTTCTTAAGCTAGAAGACATTTTCTTCCCATTCAGGTTTTCTGTTATTTAAAAAAAGTAAAAAAATGTTGCTCATCGATAATAGTTAATTTCTGTTTGTGTGAAATATGCAGGAATCACAATATAAGACAAGGGTTGCAGTCTACTAGGTAATATACGTAGAAAGAACGAAAAGATTATTTTTACTGTAAGATGTTTATGCTTCAAGCTTAAGAAAAGTCAAGAGATTGAGCTTGTAGACCAGCCCTACAACCTTTAGTTTTTTGTGTCATAGCTGAGTGATGTGGATTTAAAATGCCCTTGAGAATAGAGAGGCATGCTTACAAGAATGTAAGTCAGTCTGTGGTAGAAGATATTTACATCATGGGTAGAAAGGCTCTGCAGAGGGATCTGGACAGGCCAGATTGATGAGCCAATGCCACCTGTATGAGGTTCAACAAGACCAAGCACTTGGTCCTCCATTTGGGTCACAACAACCCCATGCAGTACTACAGACTGGGGGCAGTGGCTGGAAAGCTGCCCAGTGGAAAAGGACCTGAGAGCGCTGGTCAGTGGCAGCTGAACATGATCCAGCTGTGCCCAGGGGGCCAAGAAGGCCAATGGCATCCTGGCCTGTATCAGCAATAATGTGGCCAACAGGACCAGGGCAGTGATGGTCCCCTCTCCTTGGCACTGGTGAGGCCACACCTCAAATCTGGTGTTCATTTCTGGGCCCCTCACTACAAGAAGGACATTGAGGTGCTGGAGCATGTCCAGAGAAGGGCAGTGGAGCTGGGGAAGGGTCTGGAGCACAAGTCTGATGAGGAGCAGCTGAGGGAACTGGGGTTGTTTAGCCTGGAGGAAAGAAAACTCAGGGAAGACCTTATTGCTCTCTACAACTGCCTGAAAGGAGGGTGTAGCCAGGTGGGGGTTGGCCTCTTCTCCCAGGTAACAAATGACAGGACAACAGGCAATGGCCTCAAGTAGGCCATGAAGGTTTGGATTGAATATTAGGAAAAACTTCTTCACTGAAAGGATTGTGAGACACTGAAAGAGGCTGCCCCAGGGAAGTGGTTGAGTCACAACACCTGGGAGTATTACAAAAATGTGTTGATGTAGTACTTGGGGTTGTGATACAGTGGTGGAGTTGGCAGTGCTGGGTTAACGGTTGGACTCAATGATCCTAAAGGTCCTTTCAAGCCTAATGATTCTATAATCATCTTTAGCTAACTAAATTAAGTCGGGCTAACTGTAATTCAAAGAAAAATGTCAAAGTGGAAGGTATCAGTAGAGAAAGCTGTGATGAGACATTCTGTTGCTGTCCTGGAGACCATTGATAGTGGGGATAATTCTGAGTGGGTCAATTTCTCTTCAGATGATTCGGTCCCTGAGGACAGATCAAAGGAGAACTCCGAGGACGAGGAGCCCACACCCTGAGACTGTCACTCACATCAGTCTCTGTCCCCTGAGCTACCAATGATCACAGGCTCTAGCAAGCTAGCTGGTTTGAAATTCCCTCTATCTCTGCTGTGATTTGTTAGAGATAAGATGTTCCTCCCCTGAGATGTTACTACTGGATGACTACTTTTGTCATGTACCCTTACCTTGTATTGGTCATTTCCTGATACCTACCTCAGTTTGTAAAACCCTTAAAAGCCAGTCCCTAGGGGTGAGTAACCGTCACTCGCTCCGGCTCCCTTCGAGCTAACATCTCTCTGCCCCCGGGGCAGAAGAAATAAACTCGGACTAAAGCCAAGCGGTGTCCATTCTCTCATCTTTGCTCTCGCTGCTGCCCTGCAACAGCCAAGAACTGCCTGCTGCGAACGGCTATCTGGCCTGAGGGGATGGGGTCAACCAGCCCTGACCACTCTAGCCGACATCGCTGTACCACGCGGGGCTACGAACCCCACGGCCAGCCTGACCCAGGCAAAGGCAGTCGCGGCAACATTCTAGAAGCATGGTTAGGAAACTAATCTTAGCAGCACATAAACTGGTAAATTAATTTGCTTTTTGAGACAACTCCTTACATTTATATCAATGATAAAGTTGTTGGGAGAAGAGTTTCACTCCAAGATAGATTTTTTCTTTTACTGAATTCAGGCTTGTGGGTAGAGTTTCACTTTTGCTTCTCTTATATATTGCTTCACCTACTGACTCTCTTGGGGAATATTCGCATTGGGATTTGTAGAAAATGTAGGCAGACAGACCACCACTAGGAAATACAGGGCATCGTGTCTACTAAGCGTTATATGGAAGAAGTCATGTCTCATTTTTGTAGTGATCGTGGCATTCAAAGAGTGCAGTGCAAAGAGATTTCTGCTGTTTAAAGAACTTGGAAAGATCTCTGTGTTTGTAAGCAGTCAATGTACTTGTCTTAGGACAGTTCCAGAAATACTTTTTCTCAAGAATCATTCATATTTAGCCCAAATTTAATTGGAACCATTTGTTTTTCATCCAGAAGTTTATTTCTTGGAAGTCATTGGGTCAGCTGTATGATTTTAATGATCTGGTTTTTTAATACAGTAGATTACAATGTGGTTTTGTCAATGTTTTATTGGCAATGGTGCCAAAAAAATCCCATCACCAAGTGCAATTATTAAGACCCTGAGAAAAAGAAAGAGCCCTCTTACTTTTTTATTCTGTTCTGATTAGTGCTACATCTGAAGGCTTGAGGAAGAAGTTTTGCATCATATCTTCCTGGGTGAGACTCTAATAACCAAATCCAGATGTCTATATGATAGATTCCCGGAGCTAAACCGCCTAGCTTTGCTGTCCATGACACTCTTATGGCACAGCTTGTCTTACAGTAATACAAATGATTCAGAACTTAACAAGATGCATCTTCTCCTTTGCGCTATTGGAATCCACTTGTGCACTTTCTTTAAGTATTATTGAAGGATTCACAAATATCTAAGTATTCACAGATTTATCCTTTTACTTAATAAATCAGCAGCTGATTTATAGTGAGATTAAGATATTTGCCCCAAATCAAAAGAGCCTATAAAAATGTTGGAAATGACAAATGATCTCCTTGGTTCCAATCTGGCAGGCTAGACAGAACATCCTTCCCATTTTCAAACAGTTTGGAACCTTTATATAGGCACTGTATCTCTCTATATCCTGCAGCTGTATTTCTCTCGTTTCTGCTTCAGCAATAATTGAAATGCATACTTAAATGCTACTAAGACTAAACTGGTTTTCGGCATGTGTCTTCCTGCGTTGTGTTTCTCTCATGATCCTGTAAATCATATAATGATACAATAATTTAGTTGGAGGAATCTTAGGACCTCATCTGGCCTAAGCCCACTCCCCCAGTCCAAATGGAGTCAGCTTTGATATTACACCATGTAGTTTAGGGCCTTGACTACCTTTGAGGATGAGGATTCTGCAGCAGCCTCTTCTCCCTCCTGGGCACTTCATTAGGAAGATTTTTTCCTTACATCTAATAACAGCTCCCCAGCTGCAACTTGCCTCTCTGAGAAGAATCTATTTTCTATAACCACCCATAAATTGGTTGTAGACAGCAATCAGATCTCTCCTTTGGCTTCTGTTCTCCGGGCTAAGTGAACCTGGTTCTCTCATTCTCACTTCCGATGTCATGTACTCACCCCCTTAAACATTTTGGTCGCCTTTCTACTGTTCTTGCTCTAGTTTGTCCTTCTTGTGCTGAAGATCCCCATACTGGACACAACAGATCAGATTTCTCTCATATACACTGAACAGAGGGGGACACCACTCTGCTCAGTCTGCTGGCTGTGCTCTTACTGATGCAGCGCATGGCTCTCGTTCAGTGCTGCACAGCAATACTGATGTAGAGCAAGCAACATGGGAGAGTGGGCACAAATCACAAGCACTAAGTAGGTCCTGCATTTATTCATAACGATGTGAGATCATTTCTGTTCTTTGCCTGAGGGCTGACTCCTGCCATAAGCAAGGAGAAAATCAGAATGGGGAAGATCCACAAATTCAGCAAACACTGACTGCCTTTGAACTTTGGTTCAAAAACCTTTTTAGTTTCAAAACTGCATTTGATGATTTATTCATTAGTTTGTCACTGCTTAATGCAACATGTTAGTTTAATGTATGCCTTCCAAGTGTCTCCGCTGAGCCACAAATTTTTCTCACTAACATTTGTGAAAGGTGCTGAATGCTTTGGGTAAGGAATGTGCTCAGTTGGATTTGGCAAACTCAAGCATCTCAGACAAAAATCAATTTGTGGTGCACCTGTTTTACATTTGGGGATTCACACCAGCAAAAATAGTATGTCTTCATGGTGTAGGTTCAATTTTGTGTGATACAGCTTCATTTTATCAGCTTATAAGCACTGTGTAGAAGACCAAACCATGAAATCAATCAAAAATTTTGCTATTAGTCTCTTTATATAGTTGCTGGGTGATGATGGCTTTGACCTCTCTGACATTTAAAGATAGAGAAAAATAGGAGAAAAGAGAAGGAGAACACTGGAAGATGTTAAAGCTAACAGGAAAATATTTATCGTGTTCTTAAAAAGCTGATCAGATATCTGGATGGACAAAGTCAACATTAGCAGTAGCTAGGATCCAGTTTTTCATCCCTGACCACTACCAGATAGGGTTTCCTGGCCTGGAGTTCAGACATACTCTTTGACTCACCTGCAATCCCACAGCCAGACAAAGCCAAAACATATTCTAATGAGCTCTATGCTCCAAACTCTCACTGAATTCCTGTCCCATATGTACAAGATTTTCCTAAATCAAGCTATGAAGAAGTGCACAGACTGGAGTGACATATGCCCTACTCCAGTGAGTTTCTAGCACTAACTGTTGCTTTCACTGTTTAGATAAAGTCCCTTCTCTTTTGGATGACTTGGCAAACATTTAAGACTCTTTTAAATGCTTAATATTCGCCTGTAAACACACGTGTCAGTTTTTTGGGGGTGGGTTTAGTTATTGTTCATAGCCTTTTGTGGCCTCTGACTGACATTTCCTATTATTTAAACAGCTAATTAGTCCCTTTTTTATTAGGTGTAAATGTGTTTCCATGCTTTGACTGGCAAACACTAATCTCTGAACTTCAGTAGCATGTAGGAATTTATTGCCTGTTAATTGTGCCCTAGGGCATAGTGACTTTTAAAAGTGAAATAACAATCATTACTTCTCCATATATATTACTGCAATGCCTGTATTGTTGTAACATATGTCCAGTTGGATTATCAGTCATACACAGGGCAGCCATTCAAAACTATACTGGTTTTTCAAACAAGGTGGAGTTTCAGATTTTAATACTGAAAAAATACAACAATATCTGGTTGTTACACTTCAGTCCGCAAGTGATTTCTTTCAAATGGCTTTACCGTTTTTTTATTTCTGTCTATCCTAGTGACAGCATGAGTGCCAGATTGTGTGGGTGTTACCTGATTTTATCCTTTATGTGTAATGATTTTAAATCCTTTTACATTCTGCTGCTTCTGTAAGGGCTTACTTGTCATTATACTATATACTTGAGATATTTTCTATGTTCTGTGTCAGCAGATGTGCTTCTCAATGTGTGACTCAGTGATAACACACTGAGTTTTCATTTCACTTATCAACGCGTTTGCCTTTTTGTCATGAATGCTGAATGCTTTGTGGGATCTTATTCAGCCACCCACTCTTCCTTCTACAGGCCTTTTCTCAGAAACAATAAAATTAGTCAAGATTCCTCTTATTTGTCTTGAAATATATTCCTTAATGTGACAATGAAGTCATGCAAAAATTCATTATCATTTTAGGGCTAATTTAATACCTATTCTCTTTATTTTCTAAGCTAATATACATCCTTGAAAAACATATCAGGTGGAAAACTCTGAAGGGACTGAAAGAATGGCGCTGTACTCGTAGTGCTGAATGTTTTGGTCAAGGACTTCCGATGCAAGATTCTATAGTATCAAATTAATGCATTGCTTAGACATTTTGGAAACCAAACGTGATTCCCTTAGAACTCCTAAGGAAATGACTCCATGACTGTGGGTGATTAGATACAATATAGAGAGTGTGTGTGTGATTGGAAGGGGAAGCAGTGTCCTTGATTGCTCAGTTTTATTCATTTGGGCTCCATTCCCAAGCATCTAAATATATTCTGTGCTGATCCCTTTTATTCTGAGGCTATATCCTACCTCTTACTTCAGCTCCCACTTCCTTTTGGCTTACTTTCTTTTCATTCTGACCCCAAAAGATATACTGTGTAAAATTGCCTCAACCACAGATATCTAAAACCAGAAAACCCAGTGGGTAACTGTGTCCTGTTGTTCCAAAGGAGGAATGTTTGTACCTTCCATTAACTGCATTTAACAATGTCAATTCTTAGCACCTTTAAATGAAGGAAAAGTGTATTGATGCTAAGACAAGAACCTCAGTACAAACTTTTTATCCTATGTCAACACTTATAAGTCTTTCTCAGAAGACTTGAAGAGTCCACAAGCAGAAAGAGTAATATATACTCCATATTAATCCCTCAATCTGGCTAAAGTAGACTGTGCCTCGGCTTTCTGCTCAGAAAAAACCACCAACATTCTGATGGTAAATTTGTTTTCCAAATAATTGTATATTACTACTTACCTATTGCAATGCCACTCTGGAAGGCTTTAGAAGGATGAGTTTCAATGGGAAAAAGAATGTTGCTCGAAAAATAAACTTGCTAAAGTTTTGCCCAAGTGTTAACAGAGATGCCACACAATTTTACATGTACTACAGAGTGCACAGAATGATGAAATCATCATAGGCAGATAGATCTTGAACAGTAAGTTACATTATCTGAGTGAAAGGGAATAAGGAATGAAGTCATACCGAATAACGAAAAATAGAGTCAATATAATCACAAAAAAGGTCAGCAGGAGACACTGGAACTTTTTAAGAATAGTTTTCCCAGTTTCCTTCCACAAACGTACTTTTTGCACATAGTAGAAATGTGCTTGCCTTTAGATCAGCAGTACAGGAGGAAAAAAATCAAAATGAAAAAAGAGTTTCAGAAGGATTAGAGAAACATTGTTCTTTTGCAGCCATGTTACAGGACAGAAGATCACATCTTGCCAGTCCTGAGGGATAGCTGCAGATGGAGCTTGGTGCAGGGTACTTCTGCACTCAGTGGGCTGGACTGTATCTCATAGTGATACTGGACCGGGCTGGAGACTGACTGTGAGATCAGTAGCTGAGTGCAGTGAGGCTGCATACAGTGTATCCAAGAGTTGAACAGGGAAACAAAACCTTCTAAGCTCCCTTGATAAACTTGTGCACTCTATTTTCATTCTTGGATCATTTTGTTTTGACTTATTTTGTTAATGGTCCAAAAGTCTGAGAGCAAGTAATTACTATTTTCAGTAGCAGGAATGTTAGGGCAATTCTACTGTTTCTGCGTGGGCTGGGACAGAATTTTTATACTTCTCCTCAAGTTTCTTCCTCCTTAGTGTAACAGTTTCCATGCTATCACCAGTATCTCTGTGGTTTACAGCCTTTCCCACTATTGCAATCCTATCTCCTGATATTACTGTCATCTCTGGCTTCCCTGTCACTACTACTCAAGAAATGATGAAGTAACTACTATATTTACTGATTGTCAGACATGGTTTTGTTGCCTAATTTTGTGGGCAGCTTACATGCCACTCTCCAAAAGTCTTGAATTTCAGACCTGCTGCTTTTTGAAAACCAGATCCACTTAATAAATTTTTGTTGGGCATTTATAATTAGGATGCCCAACACCACTACTTCAGTGGTGGAAATTCTAGCTGTGATAGGCCTGTTTCTTTCCTGAATAAGCATTTTGACATAAGACAGCTTGGTTATTGACAAGATCCTTCAAGGAAACAGAAGCCCATGTTATGATTGTTTTCTTCTCTATGTGGCTGCTTCTTGTGCTCTGTGAAGATTCTCCCAGGTCCTCCACCAAAGTCCATGGACCCAGAGGAATATCCACCCTTACTTTATGATCTACTGCTTTAAAGATCCATTGCTTTAGCCAGCCTTTGAGTCATTGAAATAGAGAGGGTGAGATACGTTTATTATCAGTTTTTGTATTTACTGAAGTCTGGGCTTGCCATAACCTTATTTTAGTTATAAGACATAGGAATTGTGTTTTGTCTTTCAGTAATGGCTTTGATTCTGGCTGGTTGAATAAAACCCTGTTGAATAAGAAAGTCCGGTTAAGTTAGGGGAGGTAATTCAACAGCAGCATGGGTCTGTGAATGACTTCAGTCTTTCTTGGCTAGAAAGGCATATATAGCTTTTGTTCTTCAGCTTTTTCTAAAAAAAAAAATATTTTAAAATAGTTTTTAAAAAAGAAAGAAAAGATACATGATTGGAGGTAAGTAGGTATTAAAATACACCACATTTGTTTAAATTGTGATATTTTTTCTAAATTTTCTCTTGTCCTATGTTGGTAACCTGTTCTGCAAGTTCTGTTTGTGCTGCTCAGGAGTGTGACACTAACTGCAATGGGTTAAATGAAATTCTGGAGTTGGAATAGAAAAATATGACTTCTTTCTTAGTTGTTTCCAGCAACTTCCAGTAGTCTCAGAAGAAGAAAAATATTTTAAGGTCTCCATCTTTCTTCTTAGAAAAATACACTGACAAATGATTGGTTTGTCTGCCTGCTATTAATCGTCGAATCACATAATCAGTTGATTTTTATGGGATTATTTTTTAAATCTTTCCTGATTCTACAGCATTAACTCCTGTTATATCCTTTGATTCTGGTGCTAGTGTTATTTTTCTTTCCCTGTGATTAGTTAATGACTACTTCCATTTCTATAGCAATCATTGTTTCTATAATTCTATGTCATTGTGCCCAGGCCCAGTGCTGTCTGTCAACACACTTCATGTTTTGTTTTTTAATTAGTAGCTGGAAACACATAGTAGAAAAGCACAAAATGATGTATTGGTATGTTCTGGAAAACAATCTGTGTGATAGCTTTGAGGAACTACTCTCTAAAGCTGTTAAAAACCATTTTAAAGGCTTAAATATTTAAAACATTAACATTTAAAAGAGTGAAGTGAATTATGACTTGGATATTTTTCTTCTGTAATTGCAGCAACTAGAAGGAGAGATTGAAAAAAAAGATAAATGTATGGTTGTGATACTTAAGCCAGATGGCAAGGACTCTATTTTCTGTTCCATGACAGATTTTTTTTAAATTATTCAATTTTATTTCAATGTTCTTGTTCTTCTTTTTCTTTCAAAAAGATAGGAAGATATCAGGTCCCTTTCATCTGCTTCAATAAGTATTATTGATTTCCCAGCAAGTATAACTTAAGTCTGGATATATAAGGACAATATGAAAGGAGAAAAAAATAAAAGGAAGCAATACCCATTCTAGATTAAGTTAAAAGTCCCTATTAGATGAAAAACCAAAGCACTAACAAGAAGAGAGAAGAAATATATGGAAAATGTCACCAAAGAAGAAGTAGTCACTTGTGAAGGAAAGAAAAGTGAAATGGACTTTCAGATCAGCAGCCTTTTGACTTGCAAATTCATACCAAACAAGATGAGACCTTGGAAATGGTTAAAAATAAAACCCAACAGAATGAAACTATAGACAAAACATTCTTAAAGAGTGCCAACTGAAAATGAAACAGTGTACTATACACTGTCATGTTTCCCAGCACAATAGAAGTGAAAGATGCCAAAAAGATTAAAAAAATAGAAAGGTGCAGGTGAGGATTAACTTATGGGGAAACACTTAAATGTCCTGATGGTTGTGATGAGGAAACATCATTAAGTCTCTGTTCTCTGAAATAAAAGGAAGTTGTAAACACAATGACAAAGAAATGTGACCAAAGTGACTGTGGCATCTGACTGTGTGCTACACACTGTTCAGAGGCAGACAAGCTTTCTACAGTACTACCTAAAGCGGAATAAAGGAAACAACTGCTGACAGGTAAGGGAAGCAGAGATTGAGTTTCTCAAAGGAATATCAGTTCTTCATCCACAATTCCTCAAGCTACTGCTTGTGAGTTAATTTTAATCCTGGAAACAGTAAACCACAGAGTAATTTTAATTTCCGTATCTAAGCCAGAAGATCACACACGTTCTCCACTCAAGCAGGCAAGTCAAATGAACAAACATAAAAGCAGTTTAGCCAACTTTTCACTGAATTAAATGAAAAGCTCTGTAACAACACCACTAGTGATTGTCTTTTTTGAAGATGATTGTCTTTTTTGCCTAAAAGGTTGGGTATTCTCTGCATTAGAAAAAACCGACAAGCCCTGAAACAGTGCTAAATGGAGGGGGAGAAAAAAAGCAGCAGCAGATGTTCCTCATTCAGTTTATAGGTTTAAAAACAGTATTTAAGCAGCCACCACCCTAATACATTTGGTAATACCTTAGGTGCTATGATAAGCCATTATATCAAGGAATGTCATCAAAGTTTTACATACGGAAGCAGAAGTTGTGTTCAGTTTAGATTTCAGCAGGAATAGAAATCAATAGCAGTTACTACTACTTCTGGTTTGAATTGTTGCTGACTTCACTGTGAAAAAGCGTAAGTGGGCACAGAATGGATACTTCTGGAAAGTCTTGACTGTGCTGGCAACACAGCATAATAAACTGACAGAAGAAGGTTTTCAGCATGAAAAAGAAGGACAGGAGAACCAGTACCAGAGATTTTAAACTCATTTTCTCAGAAAGAAAAAAGATTCTGGAAGCGTTTCTGTTTTCCTGCCTTCTGGGAAGTATATTTCTAGTTGACAATGAAGCAACTGCATTCACCATCTTCAAGAAGACTTGGTTGCTGAAATAGGCAGCCTAAAGGCCTTCCAACTTAACTCCTATTCCACCTTTGCTTAGGAGAACATCCTAAGGAAAATTTCAGAAAAATTATGTCTCCGCAAGACAAAAGCACCCAGAAGGTAGACCCTCTTTGTGGAAACCAGGCCAAGTCCATGGAGTACTTTGCAATAGAGTGTTTTAGCTCAGAAATAACATTAACCAAATATGACTGTAGTGTCCAGATCTATGCTGGCTCTATTCAGTCAACCCCACCCATTCATCTCCTTAGTATTTCCAGTTCAAAGGTTAGCAATACTACCAGGATGAGTTGAGGTCTGTCTGCATCCTTTGGTGCAGTTGTGGTTGGGTGCCCACTTTGGTCCATGTGGCTTGTGATTTCTGTTGGCTCACTCCAGGCCTTCAAAGGTGTGCAGACAGTACAAAACATCAATTACGAGGGCTTAGTCTAAATCTAGGTCTAAATGCCTTTGCAAGTAAATTCCTTAGAAAATACCAGGTATTAAGTGGCATTAAATCTCAACATATTTCAAAAGCATTCACCAATGTCTTGGCTAGAAAAGGAGATAGAAATGTCTGAGACATACTAAGCAAGAAGCCTGAGGGTCAACTCAGTTGTCCAAACATTGGCATCTGGTCATTGTACACACTCCAGGGAATCCCTTCTGGATTCTGGCCATTGCTCCTGAGAGGCCTGGGCTCACTGAACCCACGCGTCTCTGGATGGACAGCTCACATGCCACAGGTTATTACAGGTAGGATTAGACACCTGTGTTTGGCCCTGCATGGGGGCCAAAATGGTAGGGTTGCTTAAGGAACATGAAGAAGTATCTGAAGATTTGTCTCCTCAGCAGGGCTGAAGGAAGAAATATTTCACGTTATGGGTCTTCAAGGAGCACTCTGTCCTGGTCAGACAGGGCTGGCAAAGACTTTTCACGCCCTCAGTACATGTGGTCACTGAGAAGCAGGATGGTTCAGAAATGAGTATGTTTCTCATTTTCAAAATGTTGCAGAAGTTCATCTGTTGCTTTTTTGAAACAGCTTCAGAATCCTTACCTTAGAGGAGAGACAGAAATACAAAGAGGTACATTTCCTGTGAAACACAAACCAAAGCATTCACTTTCAGAACCTCCTATTTGTTTTTGAATAGACTGGATTTTTGCAAGCACCTTGCATTTTCTGTCATGCAGCCGTCTTTGGAAAAAGTAGACCATTTTGGTGGTTGAAAAACTATTTTAGTTTCATTTTTAGAGGTTTATCTCCTGGAACAACAGTATATTTTGTTTTGGTTTATCTTGCAATATTCTTTTCTGCAGAAAGCTCTTATCTCTTTCCTTGGCCAGATCTAGATTTCATTCCCTATAGTTGCAAGTGTCACATTATAAAGTTATCTCTATATATATATATACGAGAGAGCAGAAAATCCCAAATAAAACCAACTTTCAAAATTTAATATTTTTGTACATAATGCTTAAAATAACTTACAACCGTCTGTGAGTCAAGCTGTGAGTCAATCATGACTTCATGGAACAGGGAAGCAGAAAAGTACAGAAACATATGTTCTGAGCAAATTCCTCAGAAAAATCTGCTGTAAGTTTGGCAATCATACATTGGCAATGAGATAGGGGAAAAAAAAAAGATGTATTCAGAATCTCAGAATTGTTGTGACCCATCAGTGTGAAACTGCCATGAAAAGGCATGGTGTTTTTGCATGTTTGACAGGTGAGTTAAAACTGGGATAGCTGGAGGGAATGTCTATGGAGTCCTGTGTCTAAATGTCTATTCTGTCCTATGAGAAGAGGCAGTTATAGTAAAAATAAAGTTGATGCTGTGTCTGACATAAGTATTTATCAAGGAATAAATACCTGTAAATAGGATTTAAGCTTGAAAGAAAAGTCAGCATGAAACCAGGAAAATGTAATCTCAGCAGGAGTTAACTTAGGTTGGAAATCGGAAGAAATTCTCTAAAGTAGGGGAATAAGTTTTTGTGACAGCAAACAACCTAAGCAATTAGCATTGTTTTTTAAAGAAATGAGAGTTATATGAGCAATGCGAATACCTACATGGTTCCTACCTCAACAAAATGATTCCTCCTCCCTTTGGAATCTGTTGACCAGTTTGAATTGAAGCTGATACAAGGAACAGGCTTTAAAAGTAATTGTATTACTAAAATTTTCATGAAAATAAGGGCTAGGTAGAGAGAACCCACATGAGAAGCAATAGAGGGAAAGTCTTTAGTGTGAATTTATGGTCTTATTAGTCACCAGCTTGTCCCTGAGCTCACTAGGGCATTTAAAAGCCATGGGAAAGGTATTGAGGAGAGCCCACACTTTCTCAAATACAGGAGCCTCACACTACACCAGGAAACAAGTTTCAGTAGTTCTTCTGCTCACATGTGGTGCATTTCTAACACTGGAGCCTGTTACACACTGAAAGGGTTTGAACAATGTGTTTGTCTGCAGAGGGTCTGATTTTGCTGACTTCACCAAGAGAACATATTTCCTGGCACAGTCACCCATGCTGTGTGAAATTAGACACAAAATTTCATTTTTATATGAACTTCTTACATTTACCCTTCAAAAAGCAGTCAAACTGACACCTTCAGCTGAATCATATTTTAAAATGTTTGAATTAGATGTGTTACTAACAGCAGCTTTTTTTTTTTGGAGTCATATTAATGATGAACAGTTATGGAATTGCCCCCATCTGGATGCAACAATAATTTCAAACACTCTGAAATTTTTAAAAAGTTTGTACTGTTCTGAGAAATTACAAGGAGAGGGGAGATTACCTTTTGGGAGTTTTTCTGTTTCACAATTATGAAATATTTCTGTGGCAACTTCAACAATAACTTTCATGGAACAGGAAATACAAAGTGTTTATTTTTAGGTGTTCATGTCCTATCCCTTAGGGCTGTGCCTATTTCCTCTCTTAATAAGCCTCATCCATCTCTCAAAAATGATGGACATCTTAACTTCATTGCTGGCTGAGTCCAGTGTAAAGCAGATGACTAGTCATTTCCCAAGGTCCTGAAATCACAGGCACACTTCATGTTTTGCCATGAGGAGGTCCTACACATACAGACATGGGTGAGTGCAAGGGAAGGATCCCTCCCATTTCCAACCCATGCCCAACAGAGACCCAAGCAGGTGGCTAACTTGTTTTTCCATGGCTTGGTGACAGATGTTGCCATAGGCATTGTCTGATACTCAGTGACCAGCCATCACCAGAGAGGCAGGAGTGACATACTTTTAATGTTACAAATTTACTTCTTTGGTCAAGCCTGAAAACTCATTGAAAGCAGAAGGTGGCTGGTGTAGTGGCTCGCTCTTGTGCTCATGGCAATCTCCCCGTTGTTCCCACTTCTGTGTCAGACGTACTTGCTGTTTCTTGAGCTGTTTCTTGGCTGTGAAATCTCGTAAGCAGGAACTTTTCTCCTTGTGGTCCTTCTCCCAGTGGACTCCTAACTCCCGACTTGGACTTGTGAGTATGCAGATGTTGAATAACAGCAGTAGCGACACCAGCAGCAATAATAAAGGAAAGTTTTGCTCTTTGCCTGTGTCAGACTGTGGGTACTTACGTGATCTCTCTTACACAAATCGTGAGCAACTTTGTAGATTATCAGCGGTATTTAGACAACTACATCCCTCATTCTGATGGGAGTTAGGCACTTCAATGCCTTTAAGGATTTGTGCCTCTGGGGCTTTTTCCAGATAACAGAAGTCTATGGCAGAGTTGGTGGGAGATAAACTTGAATTGCCCACATCTAAGGGCTGGGGGAAGGGCAGACACTACCACCGACAGAACGAGAGCAGCTTTTCCTGCCTGCGGCATTCCTGGCCTTTATAGAAAACCTGGAAGAAGCATGTAGAGCTGGCATGCTGACTGCCTTAAAAATGACTGTCTGAGGTTAGACGGGAGCTAAGGACCACGGACCAGAGTTGGGCACGGTGTTGCAAACCGTAACAAAACCCAAACCTGTGTGTCTGTGAAGGGGGGCAAGGGAGTGTGTGAATACAGCTGTGGGGTTGCAAGGGCGCCTGTGACATTCAGCACCTTTCACAGCCAGCTGTACTCAGCAGTGAGCACCTTGCAAGCTACTGGAAACCCGGATGATCTATTTTACATTGAGATTTTTTTTTTCTGTTATGCTTTTACAACAAAGGAGACACAAAAAATGGGCAACATTTAGGTTGGGTTTGTTTGTTTGTTTGTTTGTTTGTTTGTTTTTAAAAGGACTCTGCTCTTTGGACATAGGAAATCCCATTCTGGTTTTGTACAGAAAAGTTTCTAAATCATTCTTGAAGGTTCCTCATATTCTCTTTCCCTAAAATTCCTTTAACTCAGCCTATCTACATGTGTGAAGAGGAACATTGTTTTCTTTTTGATTGCAAGCAGGCACATTTAAAGAAAATGATTTGCATTTTCTCATAATGAGCCACTGCCAGTCATTAGTCGGCCCAAGTGATTCCATCCTGCAGGCAGCCAGATGCCAGAAAACACTCAAAGCAAGAGAGACGGACCCTGCTGCTCTTACTGGACATAGACTTCCCTTGGAAATGGGTTTTGTATCCCATTGAGAAAGGCAGGAATTCGCCTTTAATAAGAGCTAATAAGAAAGTTTATAAGAACTATTTTAAGAATAAGAATTGTTCTTTCAAATCCTCTCTTAAGGAAAGATTAACTCTTTAAGAATTGTGTAACAAGCGATAGCGTCAGCAACACTGAATCTATCCGTATATCCAAAAGAATCTATGTGCCCCCTCTTTTGGACTGAGGTGATCCTTCTAGAGAAGGAATAAAATGTCTTTATTACTTATTTAAGGGAAAGCAAGCCACAATCTTTTTAAAGCCTGAGACAGGAAAGCATGTGTCCCAAACTGCTGTTGGAAACACTGCGGCTTTTCCTCAGATGTTACTTATCTTTTCCTGCTAAGAAACTGCTGGGACTTGCAGCTGGCGTGAGCACCGTGTACCTTTTGTCCAGGTAGCGGAGACACAAGGTGTCGGTGCGGAGACGGAGCCCGCGGGGAGCCCGCCCGCCTGCGGAGGGGATTCAGGGCATCCACACCCCCCGCAGCCGTGCGGGCTGGCAGCCCCCGGCTCCCCGGGCGCCCCTAACGGGAGGCACCGCCCGGCTCCCACCCGGGAGCGCCGGTATCGCCGTGCAGCCGCGTCCCCGAGGCCAGGGCCGGCCGCGGGGAGCCGGGGCAGCCCCAGCACTGACAGGGAGCGCATTAGCTCCTTCCCGGTGACCGAGGCTTTGTAATCTACATTAGACCGGGGTTAAGTGAGGGGGAGGAGGAGGAAGAAGAGCCTCCTAATCCCTGGTGTCTTTGTTCCGACTTGCACACATCGGAAGCGGGGCCGAAGCCGTGTGACCGCTTTGCATGGAAGAGGAAAGATATTTGCAGGCACTTTTGCGCATCCTGGCCTCCTGAGCGGGGCTGGAGGAACGGCGCGGGACATCTCGGTACCCTGCTCCGCCGCCGCATCCCTCCC
>VZTE01002530.1:716735-816429 GCA_013397775.1 Eulacestoma nigropectus
GAGGGGTGGAGAAGTTATAAATCAGCGAGGCTGGGGCTGGTGGGTATCTGATGCCCGCGGGAGGTGAAGCTGGCAGGGCGGCCCGCAGCAGATACTCCGTTTCCGCAGGTCGGGTCGGGCCAGGGCGGGCGGGTAGGACTCGGGGGCTGCTGGATGCGGATTCCGCGCCGCGCTGTGCCGTTATCTCCGCCACCGAGGGAAGCGCCCGGGACCGAGGAGAACCCGTCGGAGCCCAGCCGGCGTCTCTGCCCCTGCCTCGCCGCCGTCGGCAGGGAAAAAGCCCTGCGTTCCCGCAGGCAGGACCATGCCCCGCCAGCTGCTCTCAGGGACCGTGCTGCTGGGAGCCGCCCTCCTGCTCACAGGTAAGGGACCGCCGGGACGCGCTGCTCCAGTCAGACCCCGTTCTGCGCCGAGCTCTCCGCGACGGGCTCCCAATGATGTGCCTCGTCGGCTGCGCCTCCCGCGCCCCTGACCGGGCTCGCCGCACCCCGCTTGTCGGCTGGAGCCGGCGGGCACCTGCCTCCCCTTCACCCCTCTCCTCTGGACAGGGCCGGGGAAGTGATCCCTGCTTTCCAGGGAGCGGCGAAACGCCGCATCCCCGAGCGGTCGTTATCCTGCGGATCCCCGTCGGCGTGCCCCGGGAGCAGCTCCCCGGAGGGTCCGGCGGTGCGGGGCGGCGATGCCTCTCCTCCTCCAGGCAAGGCAGTGGTGGCGTGGAGGCGAGCCTCTCCTGGGCACAGGGGACCGCCTTGCGTCATCGGGAGTTGTCCGAACCGGTGCATCACGGAAAGAGAGCATGTCTTGGCTGCAGGGCACGCTTCTTTCCTCCGTACCTTGTTTTAAAGTGTCTCAGCTCTGCCCGGGAAGCGGCGAAATTTTTTCTTCGCAAAAATCCAGGTCCTGCTGCCTCCCGCCAGAGCAGGTCGGCGGAGCACCGGTGGCGCTGCCTGCGGGGGTGGCCGCGGGGTCTTACTGGAGAATGGGATGGAGCTGCTCTCCGGTGCCTGCATCCCGCAATGCTGCGTGTACCGGGATGGATCCTCGTAGATTTGATGTACTTAATCGAGTTTTATTTTACTTTGAGCCAAGAGCCAGTCCCCGTGGACCGGAGCGCCGTGGTGGGCAGTGCGTCCTAGCGTTGCGTGGCTGGTCATCTGGGAGCAGGGCTGAGTGGTGGCCGGGCAAAGACCGGTCCCGAGTGGGGTCATCGCTCCGCAGGGCCGCTGACCTGCGGGGATGTCCCGCGGAGAGGGGCGGATCGGCGGCCCGGCAGCGTGTCCGCGCAGGGGCTCCCGGTGTCCCACCCTGGCGCAGCGCGCACGGCCGCGGGCCGCTGCCGCCGGGACGGCGCTCGGCAGAAAGGGGCTGGCGGCCGGCGAGGAGCGGGAGCAAACCCCGGCGGGGAAGAGAAAAGCCGAGCTCCCCGTGGGACAGCCGTCGAGGTTCCTGCGGTTAGCGGCTCGCCCGCCCGGCCACGCTGCTCCTCGCGAGTGGCTGGAGGCTCGGTCTGCTCCACGCCGCTGAGCCCACGGGAGCCGTCCCGCTGCCTGAGGCTGCCCGGGAGGAGAGCTGGCGGGGCCGCTCCGACTAGACGTTTTCCTGCTCGGGAAGTGCTGATTCATCAGCTTTGATAAAGATATATAGGTATTCTTCTACTTTTTTTTTTTCCTCTTTCTTTTCCCCAGGAAAGTGCTAATTTCCCCACATTATTTGTCTCCGCCTAGGAGGTTCTTATGCCCAGGATGAAATAGGCACAGGCATGGGACACTCACCCTGGATACAGGAAATGTGGGTTCAGATCCTTGCCAGGCTTCCTTCACAGCTTGAGTTTGAACTTCAGCGTTCTGCTCCCACATGGGCTCCTGCAGTGACCAGCTACGCTAGGGGACTGGCTTCCTCTTTCCTGTTGGAAAGGTTTTCCATTGTGCAGATCATGGCAAACCCACTGCCCAGGGAGAGGGTGGACTCTTGTGAGCCAGGGGCTGTGAGAAAGACCCTGGTTCACCTTCCTGTTCGTGTGCACCCTAGACCAATCCTAGTGCGAAAAGCTTGGCTTGCTTAGGGGACAACCTGGATGCTGGGGACAAACATCCCATCTTGATGGTCGGCTCAGGTTCTCTAGGCTTTGGAAAGTTGCTTCTCTGTAGTTTGGCTGACTGCCCTTACAACCGTTTTGCTGGAAATTCATATCCTGCCCATGTACTAGAGATCGTGCTCAAATCAGAATTTAAATTTTTTCAGACTGATTGGTTTTGTTGCTTTTTTTTGTTTGTTTTCTAGAAAAGCACTCTTGCTCAGCTTTGTTTGGACATCTCAAATAGGTTGATCGTGCTTCTTCTGGGTCACTGTGAAAACTCTCCATAGTTGGGTTTGCATGGAGAGTTTCGAAGTTTTTCTTGAAGTGGTGGGATGTTTTGTACCATACATGTCTCTATGTTCTTCCTCCCATTTCACCCTCCTTCACTGCTTATTTACCTACAATTCTTACTCAGGCTGCCTAGCACTTCCTGTTTCCAGTGTTCTTGATGAAATTCAATTCATCACTGGTCCCCTCTTGTAATTCAGTCTCTGCAGGTGTCTGCTGAGCTTCCATCTACTGGCAGGTTCTAGAGGAGCTTCTCGGAAACAGTCAGTGGTTCAGAAAGAACCTAAAAAGACCTCCACAAGGAGGTGACAGAAGGAGGTCTTTCAGCTCATATATGTCTACTTAATAATTCGAATTTCCCCAAAGCAACATGCAGCCTACAAGCTTCGAGAGTACCCATCTGAAAAATGAGATTAAGGAAATTAAATTCATTTGACATGTGAGTGTTGGGCACTTCAGGTCTCTCGTGCACATGCATGTTTTGGTTAACTTGGGAAAGAACAATACTTTTTTTCTGGGTTTGCATAGTATTCACATACATTTTCTTTATATCTTATATATATTTATTCCACAAATAGTATTGCATACGCTTGCTAATGACTGTACACATAATGGTCAACATGAAAATGTGATTGCTGTATTAAGTTCAATCTCCCAGTCCTCAACTTCGTATTACTATAATTTTAATCACTAACATTTGGGATTGTAAGGGACTGTGTTTAAACCCTGGAAACGTCAGACTCTGCAGCCTGGATCAAGGCTTGTGCGCCATGTTTTCAGAAATATAAACTGATGATCTATCTGTATTTCCAGCTGTATCTCTGGCTTCCCACACAGAAGCGGTACCTCACAATTAGCAGCTAGAAGGTGAATAGACTTTGTTACAGTCTTATCTGTGAAAAGTGCTATATGATCTCAGTTATTTCAGTTGGAACTAGAACATCAAAATCCCCAGTGGACTTTACAACTTCATGGTCAGCTGGAAAAAACGAAGGAAGAAATTCCAGGTCAAATCTAATTAGTGCTGAAGTTAATTTCTTGCAATAACTAACCTGACTTCTCTGAAAGTGCTGTTCAGATGGAAGTTCATATGTTAAGGTTTCATTTTGATTTGAGTACTTGCTGAAACAACTACACAGACAGAATGGTCCAATTTGGAATTAGGGCTGGAGTTGTTAAAAAGTTCAGAAAAACTGGCTTTCTCTCTTCTTCTGGACCTTCTTAGAAATGGGGCTCCCTTAAAAAATTCTAAACTATATTCACATAAAGCAGAAGAGTTAGACACTGTAACAGAGATTTTAAAAAAATGTGTGTATGAGGTTAAAGCATTAAACTTTCTGATGCAGCTAAAGGAAATCACTCACACAGCTTACTGATGTTTTACCAGACAGGTATTTTGCTTGTATGCTCCACACAAAGCTAGATTTCATTCTCTTACAGCTGGTGTAAATCTGGAACAACTCCTTTGGGCTGGGCTAGCATCTTCTAGAGAGCGTCTTACAGTTTGTGCTGGATGAAATCAGGACTTGGCCTGCGCTTTAGTAAAGATCTTCATATCCAGGAGCACCCAGTATATTCAGAACCCTAAAAATTTGCCTTTAGGGAGATTTGAGAGGTTTTTTGGTGGTGTTTGGGGTTTTTTTTTACATCTGAACAATAACTGTCTATTACGAACAAGCTCTCTGTTTTTTGTCAGATGCTTCAAAGACTGGAACCAGTAGCTCTTCACACTGTGTGGGTGTATAGGACAAAAGGAAATTGTCCAGATTTGCAGGACAGTTGATTAAGTCCTTACACTTTAATGTGGTTTGGAAACTTCCAGCACACTGTTTATCAGCTTGCTAGTTTTCATGTCCGACTGAGATTGGGAAAGGAAGAAGCTCGGCAGATGAGGGTTAAGGTTCGGTGTTTCAAGAGTCCATGTCCAGAGGGGCTGTGGTGGGATTTCAGCAGCAAAATTGTTTCTTTGAATCCCCCAGAGTCAGGGTTTGGGACCTCCTGCTGCAGCCCCAGAGGGAATGGAAAGCGAGACTGCTGCATGAGTAGGTTTTGCATGAAATGCCCAACCACAGTCACCTCTGCTCTTGGAGACAAGTCTCTCCTATTGGTGTGAGACCTTCAAGAAGCAAACCGCTCCCTCCAATGGCATGCTTCATCTTTAGATCTCATCCCTGCTCCTAGTAGTCTTTTTTTCCCCTCTATCAATATTTGTGAGAATGTAGAGAAATATTTCTGTATATATTTGAGCACGAATTCTACCCACAGACAAAACCAAGCTCTTCTCTCTTTGCCTTTGTGATACATCCTTACTGCACGTATTCCTGCAGCTGGAAAGCAACCTTTCCCAAGCATCCTCAGCTGGGAATGGTCTGACTTCTTGATGCATCATGGGGAACTGCTTATCCTAAAATTGGTCCAGTGATTGTCAGGAAGGTGCCACACAGTTTTTTCTTGCTGAGATGCAGAAGTTCAGTTTCATTCCCCTACGGTTGAAGATCAGTGCTGCATAAATCCTGATGCTTAAGAGAAAAAACTACGCTGCAAGCAGGAGTCGGAAAAGTGAAAATGCAGTCATTAGTGCTCTCCCCAAAGCCAAGCATGGCATAATGTCATGCTTATGTGACCAGCAAAATGACCTCATTATGGAACTAAGCAAAGTGCTAACAGATTGAGAAACCAACAGTGTGGGCAAAGAGATTTGAAACTATAGATTTCAGAGGTGTTTTTGTCTGAAACTTAAGTCTTGAGCCATCGAGATGTATGGAGAAACTTGGACAGGGAATGTGGATGACAATTCCTTCCATATTAAGTCATGTTTGCATTTGGTGTGTTTTTTGTGCGGCACAGTGAGCGGAGATGTGCCAGACTCAAGATGAAGAGAAGGATGATTTAGCTTGTGGTGCATCAGTGTATTCAAGAATGTTATAGATGCTTGTGCAATAGTTAATTGATTCATTAATCATCTTTCTTGGACTTTGGTTTGTCTTGTGTTAATGCAGAAGCAAAAAGTTCATGTTCATGGTGAGCTGATTTTGCTCTCTCTGTTGTTTTCCCCTCAAATCACAGTTGGTTTTTCATTACCAAAATCCATACCCACAATGTTAAGTCACCTCTGTAACATATTTAGAGCATAATCCAGTGTGATGTTGTTGACACTGATTTCTCTTGGCATGACTTTTCTGGGTGGTCGGGCTGCTTTTCCAGCATTCACTGATATGTGGCACTAAGCACTTGTGCAATACTTCTTTTTAAGTTGTATTCCTTCTTTTGGAGCTATGGCCTTGAAACGAGGTTCTCTTTGCTGTTGGAGCAGCTGAAGGATGGACAAGGGGCTAGAAGGCAGCTGCTTTTAGGATTTCAGTGGGTTAAAGATGCTGTGGCGATGCAGTGCCTTTATTTCCACTCCACGCCTGGAAGTGGGTGAAGCAGGCAGGGCACAGTGGTCCTTGAGAGCTGGGGACCTGTGAGCAGATGTCTCTCCTCCTCAGATGTTCCCTCAGGAAGCCTGTGCTCTGGGAACAGACCCCCTGCTTAGTGCGTGGGGAGCAACAAGGGATGAGTGTGAGGGCATTTCATGAGAGGAATTTCACAATTTCACATAGCTCACTTAAGCGTCCTTCCTGTGGGATTCTTCCTTGACACAGAGTGAAGGAATTCACCCCTTTTGTTCCCATTGTCATTCCTCTGTGGAAAAACCTCTCATCAGGATGACCATAGACTAATGTTAACAGAAGCGTGAGAGTTGCCATCCTGGATCAGACAAGGGCTCTATTTAGCTTCATGTTGTGTCTTTAGTGGTGTCCAACATCTGATCTTCAGGGAAGGTTCAAGAAGACTTGCAGGAAGAAGTTATCTGATAAAATTCTTAAGAGGGGATTTTTTTTTTTTTGGAGTATGATCTAAAATCCAATATTATTTCATAAGAAACTATGGAACTGAGGGTCAAGGAAACTAAAATTTAGTTGTTGTCTATGTTTATGCAAGTGGATGTTACATAGTGGAATTAAATCACATTACATTGTATAATACAGAGAATTTTCTTTTTCTGTTGTGCTGGAAGTGTCTGAGGTGAAACCTCACCTTTCTTTGTCTCATGCAGTGCTACAATTGACAGTCTCCCTAATCTATTTTATAAGTATTGTTGATTATCATTTCCCAATGTAATTGAGCCATAGGCATGCTTGCCAGAAGATTTCTGCATGTGTATCTACCTTAGACTTGGTGCTTTAGATGTCATTTAACAGCAAAGTGGGTTTTGCTCCTAAGCCGTTGCAGGGGACTCCTCTGTGCAGATTGCTCCAGTTCCTCTCACCTCTCTATTTTAAATTGTTGTGCTGCATTATTTACTTGCTTGTTTTGAACCCAGGAGCTTTGCTCACAGCTCTGTCTTATAGGTTTAATTGGGGTGGGTGGAAAGTCCGTTCCTGACTTTTCTTTTTGTCTTGGAGCACTACAGGGCAGTTCAGCTGTAATAATGGAGCTTTGTAAATAATAACCAGCAGCCTTCAGCAAAGTGGAACTCCTTCAACTTTGCTTTATATTTTCTTTTACATAGTTGCTAATTTGTTTCTATGCTTACAGCTTAGTGATTACGACAGCCCCAGATGGGTTTGACAGGCCTGTGCTGCTGGCTGAGCAGGTAGATTACTGGCAGGTAGGCAGTTTGTCTGTCTTTATGAAAGTCTTCCAATTCAGTCCTATTATATTGCTTTATTGGTCCTGCCAGGTAATCTGTAACAAATTTTAAGTATCAAATTGGTAAAGAAATTTAGTTTGGCCAAGAAAATATATGCTTTAACTCTAAATTCTTAGGAATTCTAAATTATTTTCATGTCAATTTTAGTGTACTTGCTTTCTCTTTATAACATATCAATACTTTTGTACTCACTAATTAATGGGATAAACTTTTCTGAAGAATGTTGAACTGATGATTATGTGCTAGGATCTGTCATGGTGGATTAGAGCAGAGGCACAGTGGTTGCTGACACATGTCAGTCAGTAGATCTGATGATTCATGGGCATAGTCTGGATGGGGCTCCCTACGCTGTGTAAGCAGCACAGGCTGAATGGTGTGTGGAGGCATGAAACGACGCTCCTGGGTGAGGGCCACTGGCTGATCACACAGCATCCCTTTTGGCTGGGCAGATGGTGGAACCACAACCAGTTCTCATCTGAATGGCCTGAGGAGGGTCTCCATGCAGGGGCCAAGACAGGCTTATTAGGAAGGGGTATGAGAGCCACATGGATTTGTGTTGAATGTGGCTGTGAAAGTGTTGCTATAGCCTAGTTCTGCTCTTACCAGCCTCAGCTGACCTGTTTTGTTGTTTTTTTTTTAAGCTGGGCATTTACTCTGTTGGAGTGAAGACCAGACTAAGGTGGACACAGCTGTGGTATTTCTCTTCTTTTCTCAACTCACATCACATATATGTGTGTGTTTTGCCTCCTGGGTTTGCCAAAGTGGTGATCTCACAAGGGTTCATAATGGAGGTGTCAGACTGTACATTTGGATATCCATTTTCAGTTCCACATGCTCAATAGGAAATAAAAAGTTTCTAGTTATGGCTGGTTTTATTTCTTCTCTGTAAATATGTCCTCCTTATATAGCTGAAGAAATGAGTACCTTTATCAGGCTAGATGCTCATTTCAGATCCTATATTTCTAGAGATATTAAAACTTGATGGCTGCAACAGGAAACCAAGACTATTTTTCTCTCAGGTTCTCTGGCTGTTAAATACTGAAATTTATTTGTCATTGGCATTATATAAAGTGCCTGTGCTCATGCATGAAAGTCACCTGGTGCGTTTAGGGCAAACAAGACACAGTCTTCTGATGAGCTGATGAAGCAAGTGCCTTCAAGCAGATCTTGTGGGGCACAGAACACTGAACTGCATGGCCTTGGTTGCCCAGGTATGATGGGAAATGTTAATAATTTCAATTGGTAGTAACTGGAATGAGATTTACGTCAAATAACCATCTGAGATTTCAGTTTGTTTAATTTCTACGTCTAAATTTTTAAAGGAACAACCCCCCTCCTCTTTACTGAAATGGCTTAACCACAGGTTTCTGTAAAACCAACCTGACCTAGCTAGGGCAAATACTGGCAAAATGTTTGGCAGTTATTGGGAAAATACATATTTGTTTACATTTGCAGCTATTGGCCATATTGGCATGATAGTGTGTACTGCTCAGGAGTGTTAATGAAGTGTTATCAGAAATTTTGTGCTATTTTTAGCAACTGGGTGTTTTGCTTTGCCTCTATAACATTTAATCTTATATCACTGTGTACACTAATCTAGGAATAGCAAATGCATACAGAGAGTAAATAAATTATAACTTGCTCAGAGATCTAGAACTAAAAAGGAAGGGACACACTTGTTCAAATACCTTTCTATGCCTATGAAGGCCTGTTTTGGGCAGTTGCACACCCATTTTCCCTGTTGACTGATTTTTAATTCCACAGCATGGAGTCATGGCCAAGGCTTTTATTCTGCTCAGAACTCATTTAATCTACTGTTACAAATCTTATGCTGTTCAGACTTTACTATGATGTGTATCATAGAGCAGCCCAGCTTTGCCATCCATTAACCTATCAATTTTTTTGGCTGGCTCTTACAGCCTAATGGTACTTTAAATTCTTAATTATAATTGAGATTGACCAAACTTAAGCGTTTGATCCAGAAATCATTTTGGCATGTGTTGCAGAACATCAGACTGGATAAATGGAATGTCCCTTTTGGACCTGAAAGGGATGAACCAATGAACTGATAATTTTTGTGAATCTATGTGTACTTTGTAAGTAAATAGCATCCAATAGTTTTCTTGGTCTTGAATTCGAAAGAGAAGCATTTCAGTCACCACAGAAATATGTGCAAGTGTTGGCTCTGTTAAGGAGTGATACAGGTTGAACTGCTGCTTCTACCCTGAGGGTGTTTCTGTCTGCCGGCTATGTACCAACACATGTGGTGCCTCTCTTTGCACAGCAACCAACAGGAAACAAGTAGGAAACTACCTCTGAGTCCAGGGACCTGTATCTGTTAACACTTGTAAATCCCCTTGGCTCTTAATTGACCTGCAAAGTTCTGCTTCAGTTTTGCTGCTTCAGATCATGTGTTTACTTATCTGGACCATTGTCAGTGTCAACCTGGGACAAAGGCATGCCTCCTTGCTCTCACAGTTTAGCTGCCCTAGTTTCTCTTCTGCAGGCTTCAGGTGTGAAGTTTGGATTTACTTCAGAGAAGTGCTGTGAAATTAGATGACTGTCAGGTTTCCTTTAGAATGGGGACTTAGATGGCATCTGAAAGACCTGGAGATACCGCTTTGAGTCTCAGAGTGGCTCATGCTTTGGCACTGTAGGTCTTTCCTGGAGACTGTTTCTAAGAGAGAGAGGATGCTTTTACCCCTGGGAACAGGAACCAGGCTGTGCTGCCTTCTTCACCTGTACCTGAGCATCAGAAACCCAGGTGACAAATGAGATGGGGGCTATTGATGCCATGGGGATAGAAGAGTGTCTCCTTCCAGTAGCAGTTCTCCCCAGCCACCAGCACCCACAGAAGTAGAAAGCTTCATTATCCAGGGTCCTCCCTTCTCCATCTAGTCCTGCAGCAGGACCAGGCCAGACAGTCACACTCTGAACAGGAAAACAATTTTCCATTCACCACACAGATTTTAAGACAACTCTCCCTAAAACTTCTCCTGTCTTTATAAATGCAAGTGTTAATGCTGATGAGAATCTAAGTGTTGATTAAACTAGAAGGACCTGTTGGTCAAGACTTCTTCATATGGTCAGATGTCAATCGAAAATTTAAGTGGCTCTTAAGACTTGACCATTAGTTTGTTTCTCTCTATATGACTTTTTTTTCTTTAATAGAGTGAATTGGTGTAATGATGTAATTGCAATTATTATGGATAGGTACAACTGTTCGGCCAAAAAACCAGTTATATTTACTTACAGAATGGCTTGAAGAACCTTTTAAAGAGTTGGGAATATAATAGCTTGTCAAGAATAACTCTGAAATAAAGAAAACTACTGATATCCCAGGTTTCCTTACACAGTGGAGTAAAGCCATATACTCCATTCGAGGTTAGCTAGTGGCCATGTTCTGGTTAAGGTGCTGCTGCCGATCAGAGTCAGCTCATTTTCACTGAAGATGCGCTGAAGGTCAACCCACTGGGTACTGCCATGTTCCTTTACGTTTTGTCTGGATTCTGCAATTGCTTATTAATTGTGCACATATGGGTATTCCCATTCCCTTCAGTGGAATGACTCGTAAGGAAGTGCTCATATGCAAGAGTAAAGTCCTAGGCTGCATTTGAACTGAATGACTGATGTTTTAAGCAGCACAGAGAGGTGAAGATGCTGTTAAGAAATCACGTGCGCTCTCCTTCCAGTGTGGGAGTGTCCTCTACAAAAAACGTTTTTGCTGAATGTTTGAATCAGGAAGAAATGATACTTGATGGTAAAACCCTCAAAGGTTTGGTTATGTCTCAGAAGGGGTAAAACACGCGCAAATCCAACAGTGACTGAAACAATTACTTCATGATGGATAACTTTATTGCCCACAGATGGCACTTTAAACCCAGAAGGTCAGATTCTTTGTACACGCTGAAGTTGCAAAGATAAACTGATCATCCTCCTTAACCTCTCTTTGTGCAGGTGAAAAAAAGACTAGTCAGCATGTTGAGGATAACAGGAGTGGCTGGAAGACAGTTACAGCCCCAAATTATGGAAAAGGTGTTAGAAAGTCATCAAACCTGTTAACTTCAAGGAAATTTATGATAACTTCTGATATCGTAATTTTTTTTAACTAGGTCTTAAATCTAGCTTTTGGATTTCCTTTCTTTAGTCAAAGGTAGCAGAAATTTTCGGTGTATGAATAGAAATTTAAAAGCAGAAACTGGGAAAATCTGAATGGGAACAACAACCCAGATCATGGTCTCAATTTTGAGTTCAGCAGATCTATCATTTTTAAGAGAAAACAAGGTTTAGCAGAAATCAGTGGAAGGTTCATCATGTGTGCATGGTTACTCATTTGTCTGTAGAACTGGACACACATCATATTGCATATTCATTTATTTTATCTTTTTTTCATCACTTGTGATCGGTAGATTTTTTGGTTATCAGATAATTCAAATTTTTATTTACTTAATTTGGAAGAGGATAATTTTTTTTTGCAGAGCAGAAGATAATTGAAGACAGCTTTTTTTTCACCCTTGCAAGTTACAGATTGCTCTCTGCTTTCATTAAAAAAAAAAATAGTCCTTCTCTTACTTTACTTAGAATGGCTAACTTTTGCAATCTAAATTAATGTTTGCTCATTAATTAAGCAACCCCATCGACTGACTTCACATATATCTAATAAGACTTCCATAACAAACAAAATACATCAAAAAAAATCACCCCTTTCCCCACGGGAGGAGATTCCTCAGTTATCAGGATTAATTAGTTCTCTTGTTGTCCTATGAAAAGAAGTTGCACCCCTCAATGTAGGTCAGTGTGAGGGTAGGCTGCTGATGGTCGCTTAGTGACAGGCACAATGATAAGTGAATGTGTCCTGTTGAGCCATGACCCTTCAGAAAAGACAGTGTCAAGTAAAATGCCCACAGAAGGTACATAGAAGGCATAATCTGCTTCTAAATATTGACAGTAGGAATTTCCCTGCTATTCTCCTTTCTTTTTCTTTCCTGGCAAACACGTCAAACTCCATTGCATTTGTACTCTGCATCAGTTTTGAAGCATTTAAAAATGTAAGGAAGCTAATGACCCATGAATAGATAGGATGTCAAATAAAGCTATTTTTCTTCAAGACATAGCATCTTGCTGGTAAAAGCATTGTCTCCCATACTTGTAAAAGCAACAATATTGTCTTGAAATAAGACTTCAGCTTTTTGTCACTGAAAAACTAAATAAATGAATACATAACCACGCTTGTATCTCTTGCCAAATACACTGACATTAAGCCTTAAATGTTAATAAGATTAACTACTGGAGTTAAGTGTCTAAAATGTACTTGAAATCAATGATGAAATGCTGGCTTGTGTCAATGGGAGCAGAGTTAGACAAACACTAAGCACTCCTTAAGATCCCACACACAATATTTATAAATACTGTGCTGTCTTTTAGATATATGTAAAATGTGTAAAAGGGCAAGAGCTTGAGTGTCTATCCAGTATATTTGGGTTTCTTTTTTGCCTACAAGATGGGGTGAAAAGGTAGGTGGTTTTGTTATATTTTTTCTTTGATTTTAATAACTCTGAGGCAGATCTGACATACAGGCTTCCAGGCTACCTTGTTTTGGATGCTTCATTTAGGATAGATCTTAAGGTTTTCATGTCTTTGTTTATATCACTGTAAAGTTCTGAGAAGAAAAACCTTGTAACGTTTATGATGGTTTCTTGCTCGTCACCTTTGGCAGACTTTGAAAACAACAGCAGCCCACATTCCCAGGCTGATCTGGTCTCAGCACGGATCAGACGTGGGCACGGTGCTGCATGACTGGCTTTGCTCCTGGGCATGGTGCCGGTGCCAGTGCTGAGCAAAGCCAAGCACTCAGCACTGCAGGCATGACCAGGCACTGCAGACTTGCTCTCCTGTCTTCCTGTCAGCACCTGTCACTCACATGGATTTTTCCATTTTCCCACCAGTTTTACACAGGAAGCAACCTACATGTTGCTCTCTAGCAACTAGGTTGAGTGTTGCAGCTCTAGCAGCTGGGCTTTGATCCCGATGGTTTCCTCTGGCAGACCATCACTGATGTTTTTTTCATACATATTGAACTGCTTGCAAACACTGTTGCATGTTTTCAGCTTTCCAGAGCCTCAAATAAGGAGCAGTTCAGGGAAACTTGAGGTCAAGTTTCCCCCTAAAGTAAAACCCAAGATTCGTAAAGCTGGATATAAATGCTGCCTTCTTGGGAGAGCATCTGACCCTTCAATTCTGAGAGGACAAGAGGAATGCAAATGAAATGAGGGAATGTGGGAGTTTCACAAAACCATCAGATTGTTTAGCTGGAGGATATTGACAAAGCCTCTCAACCAGAGTGCCTGGGTTGCTCTCCAAGAAGCTGCCTAGGCTGTTGTAACATCTTTTCTCAATTTCTCAGTGATTAGACTCAGACGCATTGTTTCAGAATAGTGAATGAGAAGACTCATAGACTGTATGCATCTGTGGGAGAGTATCCCATTGAAGCGCAGTGTGCACTCTGGGGGAACCAGCACTTCAGTGTTGAGATCCCTAAAGGGCAGGTGAGAAAAATGTATGTTTGCAATACATATTACATAACAAATAGCTTCTTTAATGATTTGCTGCATCATTTTTCTCCCCTCTTAACAGCTGGCAGAATATACTAATTTCTAGTTAGAAATATGACTGTCTAGACAAATCTCAGAGGAAGTCTCTATATGTACAGTCTCACCAGCTGAATCTATGCTGTTATTTGTGGCACAGTCCAGAAGACCTCTTTAGTCTGAAAATTTGTTATGCGCTTGCTTGCAGCTTGTGCAAGGGAGCTATAATTTAGTTTACATCTGTGTTCAAGTGTACCCTTTAAATCTTGTTTTGAATAGGCACAGATAGAATATATGGGAAAACTACTGGAACCACAGCTTAAATCAGACATACAGGGCTAAAAAGAAAGCTCCTGAATTTGGAGCAGCCATTGCCTTTGAAGTGTTTATACCTCCAAATTTTAGTCAACAGTGTCAGCAGGAACTGGTGTCCAAAAGTTCCTTCTCTAGTCAACAAAAGAGGGAGGCATTTCTAATGGGTGATACGTAGCTGCCAAGTAAGGTACACGTATATCTACTACGTTTAGTGAATACAGCTGTTCATACTTGGCTGTGGCAGGGACCTCTTGAAAGGACTTAAAATAGCTGAGCTCAAACTGTACTTGACTGAGTTCTAGCAGAAAGATGTGCATTCTCCCATATGTTGACAAGGTAATACTTTCTTTTGGAGTAAAGTGGTTTGGGGTAGTTGCTCTTGCTCTCTCTCAACACTGAAATCGTTACAAATTACACTTGAGTCCTGATTAGACTAAAACTGGTTTTCAACTTTTAACTGTTTCAAAATATTTTTATGTAATGTTGCCAGCTTCTGGAACATTTTGCTGTCAGTGCAAGGGCAATGGGATGCATCAAGCACTGTTTCTTCTCTAAGGCATGCTCTTCTGTCAGCTTGCCATGAAAGTTTTTGTGGCCCTTGCCTCTTATGGGGCAAAGATAAAGCATGATGTCTTTCCAGTCAGCACCTCCTGACTTGATGAGAGGGAAGATCTTGTGTTCTTCTGGTTTTCTGACCACGGGGCTTTTTCATGGTCTTCCCAAAAATGCCTCCACGTGGCCTTTGTGAAGCCCACCTGGATGTTTTCAAGTGTCCTAAGCTACCTTGTGTTATACTGACATCAAGGGTTTCACCCATGCCCGAATGGTCTGGCCATGACAACATTCTTGCTTTCTCAGATAGGCAGCAAATCTGATCTGGAAGGTGTCTTGATCATCTTCTCAAAAGTTACTGTAAAGCTCTACCTTTTGACACTGCTTCACTGACAGGAAGCCCGCCACTGGTGAGGGACCATAGGTAACTGTGCTGTGACCTTCAGTCAGGAAGGGCAGATCCTTAACCCCCTTTCACTCCTTCCACATCAGTTCCAGCTTTGCAGCAAGTGGTTTGAGTGGGATTTCGATATCTTAGAAGTCAGTCCGTGGCTCTTGCCATGGAAGTGGCTGACTTTTACCCTTCCCATTGAAGAGGCTGCCATGGCAGTGTTTCCTGAGGAAATGCAGCCAGTGGTGCCTGGGGGCACACTTCCTTGGTTAGATGTGTAGCCACGAGATCCTGAAGTTTCTTCATGCTATGTTCAGTGAAAATCTTGAGAGCAAAGTCATTGACAGATATCTTTCAATTCTATTTTCTTTCTGGAGTAGTGCTGCTGGAAGGTTATTTGAGTCCTGAGTCAGGGCAACAGGACTTTGCTCAAAGGAAGAGAATGTGTGTGATGTGAGAGGCACACAGTTTTCTTTTCTTTTCCAGTATAACAGCATAAACGTGAGTGGACTGGAAGCAGAATTATTTGTCTTTGTTAATGTTTTGGTTTTTTCTTTGTTTTTCTAGGATCTAGTTCAGGATCAAAACTAAAAGTTCCTGAGCTGAGTATAAATGGCATACAGCACGTTGTTCAAGCCGGCCAGACTTTAAATCTCACCTGCAGGTAACCAGCTGAGTTGGATTCTGATTATTTGGCAGGGAGTTCATACACCTGACACTTTCTTTTTTTGTAACTGAAATTGGAAAAAAAATTAAACCTTATGTTGTGGGGAAAGGTGGGGAGTGAACTTCAATGGCAATTGTTTAGTAGTTCTTTGTTGTTTCTGTTGTTGTTTTTGGAAAACAAGATAAAAGAGAACCCCATAAATAGCCTGATATAATAAAAAAGAAAGCTTGGGAACTGGAGCTATATAATTGCAGCCCAGCATAATTGTTTCTGCTTCCTTATCTGTATTTGCAGGGGGGAAATGGTTCATTCATGGTCTTTGCCTGAAACTCTTAGCAAGGATAGCAAAAGGCTGAAAGTAATTAAATATGCCTGTGGAAGGAATGGGAAGCAGTCCTGCAGCAGTCTGACCTTGAGCAGAACTCAAGCAAGTGACACTGGAAACTATAGCTGCAAATACCCAACAAGTCCAGCGAAAAAGAAGAAGGAATCTACAGTTTATGTATTTATTAATGGTAAGATTAAGTTTTTTTAACACTTCTTGGTACTTGCTCTTCAATGTAGCAAGGTGGATAAGTAAGGCAGTTCAGCCGTGGTTGAGTTTTGGATGACATTTTCAGCCTTGCAAAATGTTAATTTACCAATTAATGTATAAAATCTGCTTTCTCAGAACTTGCAAATACCAATGGTAGTCTTTTATCTGTTAGGAAAAAAAATGAAGCAAGAAAAAGACCCAATCCAACCACTTGCCTAGAGTATACAGGAGTCCAGATGGAAGTGGACTACAAGTGAATATGTGAAATGGGTATCACAAACCATATCCTACGTGACGGGATGAGATGTGATTTCTAGGTAGCTGAAGGATGCTAAAGCTGTCTATCCAGATCACTGACTTGCCTCATGCCGTGGAAAACTACTATTTGCATGTGAAGTTGTATTCAAAAATGTCCTCTGTAGTCCATGTCACACAGATTGAAAAAAATCTAGAATAAATGGAATCAAATCAAACACAGACCTGTGTTCAGCAAACAAGTATTGTGTAATGTATGGGAAGTGCTGCAATTAGGCCAGTTGACCTAACAAAAGAAATTTCTTTCTGATCCTCTCTCCTTCCAGAGTATTAATCAGACACGTCTGAGAAGACTTGAATTCAATAGACACAACAATAAAAGAACAAATTATAGACACTTTAGGGATTTAATACTTTAGTTTTTCCTTATTTTTACAGAGTAATATTAATAGATTACTGTAGCATTTCAGGATTCACAGATTTCGAAAGCCCGTATTACAGAGAACGTGCAACTGGAAGTTTTCCAAATTCTGAGTCTGCTGCGTCTAATGAGTTCACATCAGAGTGAATTAGCCTTTGTTTTCGTTTTGTGACATGAAGAGTGAGACTGGCTCTGTGAAAAAACAGAATGAAGTGGACCTCTCACTACACTGATAGAAAATAAGTTAGCTCCTCCCATTACTGTGTGTTGCTTTATTGAACACTATTGGCTATTTCATGCTGTTCATCCTACTTTCCTTCATCTGAAATATGCTGCAAAGTGTTCTTGTCACCCAACTCTTTTCATTTAATTCTCTGTAAATCCAACAACAGATGCATCCATGGAAGAATAGCCAAAACAGGACATTCATTGAGTGACCAACAGCCTGCAACCTAGGAAAACACACAATTTCTTTGGATGTCTTTTGCAAATTTCCCATCATGAGACCTTCTTGAACCTCCCACCCTGGATATCATCCCTATCTGAGACCTACCCACAATCGTCTCCATTCACCACATGAGAAGAACCTCTCTGATAAACTGAATTTACAATACAAGGGATGCCTTTGCATTCTCTTGGTCTCTTACCCCTTCGAAGAGTTAATTTTTCTGTATCTTAAATTTTTACAAATGAGAGACACAGCCAGTCTTTCTAACACTTCACTGCTTCCCGAGTCATATGTGGCTTGCCTGCATCTGAAAGGGACCTTCACTTAGATGATTGTGAACCAAGGTTATCTGCAGAATTCACATGGTGAAGGAAGAGAAACGTATCATTGCAGAAATAGTTTTAGGACAGTCCCCCGCCATCCCCTGTCCTCCTATCCCCTCTAATCAGTTAAAGAAGGCTGCCTAAGTGTCTTGGTTTTGTTGGTTTTTCAAGGTCATTCAGTCATAAATCTTGATGTCACTGTTGAAGAGATGGCTAGATTTTATAACTCCTCTAATCTTAATTGCCAAAAAAATAGTAAAATGTTTAAGGAACAAACCTGTAGCAACCTTAGACCTCTCTGGCATGTTAATTTTCTGAATCTGACAATCATTTTAATTGAAAACCAATTCCTTAACATTTAAGTGTTAATTTTGTCCCAGGAAACACACTTGAAAGTTAGGGAAAACTATGGATAATGAGGGAGGCTGCAAGGTAGCTGCTCGTTTAATGCCTGTTGAAAGTGTCACTCTGCCCTAAGGTGGAGAAAGGTATATTAGTGTTCCAAAACTTTATAGTTTCAGGAACAATTGTTGAGTAAGTTGGAAAGAAATAAGATACTGAGTATCAAAACTCACCCTTTCTGATAAGCGTAGTGTTAGAAAAAGTATTTTCTTTCTCCATGCTATCTCATGACATCTCTCTTCTCTGTCTGTCTCGTAATATAAGTCCCTGTTTCTGTGAACATGCATGAAGTTCAATTATCTAGCTCAGGTGGGATTGAGATAGGCGTAACAAAATCCTCTGCGAAGACTATCTTTCCTGAGTTTAGTTTTACTTTGCCTTAATTTGTGGGTGTTTAGGAAATAAACATTTGTGAAATTTGGGTCCCTCCTAGTTTTGTATTGTTTCCTGTGGCAGGACGTTGTGTCAGTCCATTTCCCATATCAGCTCCATGTGGATCACCAAGGTGCCTGTTTCCCATGTCTTAGCATGCGGCAGATGAGAACAAATAGTTGCTATTTACAAACACAGAATCGGAATCAGGAAAGTTGATATTGTTTGTACAGGAAGTCATCACTTATTGTTTTAAAAATGTTATTCATTTCCTTAATTGGAGTGATACTGAATATGAACTGGATTTAAAAAAAAAAAAAAGCCCAAAGACCAGACCACAATAAACCCAGTAAGTCCTTTGGTTCAGTAATGAGTGTATGCTACAGCAGAAAATGAGCTGGTATAGACAAAAACAAGACCCAAGACAATGAGAAGGAGACTGCAAGTCCCACAGGTCCCAGGATGACTTGAAGCATTTCTGAAGTCCTGCTTTTGGGGATCAAGGAGAGGCAGGCTGGTGACTTGCCTTGGAGGACCTACTCCTTACACCACCCTTCTTTCAGCTGGAGAGGTCACTACTGAGTTGCAGAGGGGAGTGAGTTCACAGCTTGTCTCGGCGACTCTTGACCTCACAGAGCTCAGGAATTGAGACATTAAGCGAGGAAAATTAATTCTCTTAAGAGTCTTCAACTTTGCCTCAAGAAAACTGATGGCCTGACTTCCCCCATAAACCATGGGAAAAATCTGAAATGAAGCAAATCCTCTTTGCCAATTTCTCCACTGTCTCGGACGCAAAACTGCTCAGAGCTTTGTTTTATAAGGGAACTGCAGCCTAATAGTAAAAAGGAAAGATTTGAAATGAACGCTCACTGCATACATTGCAGTGAGGCATGGGGAATTTTCTGCTTGAAAAGAGATAATGATGGAATAAAGACATTTAACAAACACTGAATTATCAGCAGGCTGTTCTGAATCCTATGTAAATTTCCCTGGGGACAGTACTAAGGGCTTTTCTTTCTGTATGCTTTGTCCCAATATCTCCAAGGCACTTTTCAATTGCTGGAGCTCATTCACTCTCTTCAAAAATGTATAGTACTCTTAATTTTCTACTTTCATAATTTCTTGCCTTTGAACAATTGCTCCCATGGTATGACAGTTCAATTACATTGATATATCAAAGTTAGATTTTTGCATGAATTTAAGCAAACTGTGATTCAAGTTGAAGTGTTGCTGTTTTCTGTGATGAAGACAGCTTTTGGCTAGTAATGTACAAGAGTAATATCTTAATTCTGCTGCAACAGAGAACAGAATTCTTCTCGAAGTAAAATTGTATTTAGCTCTAGGGCAGTAGACCAGTTCTTAGCGTTCTCTCTCTCTTTATCTTTTCTCATGATCCTGCTGTGTATGTCTTCTGGTCACTTACTTTTCCTTGCAGAATGAGATATGTTTTAAAATCAGGCCTCTAGGCTGAGTCGGTTGTCTATTCTCCTTCTATACTTAACAGAGAACAAAAGGAATTTCTGGTATGTACTTTTCATAGCTGACTTTTCAAGAAACCTGGAGAACAAGCTTAGAATAAATTTCTTGCTTTGAGGCCATTTAAGTCAGGTGAGAAAAATCAGAACTGTGTATTTAAAGGTACAGGTCCTGAGAGTACTTGTGCTCACCAATGCCTAGAATGTTAAACATGCCTACTAGTTGTATATAATTGGCTTGATCTGTGTCTTGGGCTTGGCAGTCCAAGACGGGCTTTATCATTAGGGAATTGTTCAAAATATAAGCCTTTGAAATCCCAAAACATCTGGGATTCTGAGCTCATTTTCAAACTCTAAATTTGTATGCTGCAGGATCTGAGTGTATTAGAACTTCCTGGGCATCTCCCTGGGAGGTCCTCCTGCTGACAGATAGCTGGATCCAGCCCCAGAACTGACACGCATTTAAGGTTTAGCTTGAATGGATTGACTCCTGTAATCCAAAAGATAGTATTGTTGCAGAACATGGAGGGCATCCAAAGAGTTCTCCAAAAGGGTCTCTCTGGATCACAAGTATCAAAGTCAAAATAATTCAACAAGGTAAAAAAAACATTAGGACAAAACACCCTGAGAGCTAACAGAAAGGGAGATTTTTCTTCTTTTTCCTTTTTCTTCTTATTCAGAAATAACACACTGATAAAAGAACCTGCTAAGGCCTGGGAAACTCTTCCTCCCCTGTGCCTCTTTTTTGTCTTTGCTTTTGGCATAGTTTTAACATATGAGCAGTACTGTTTTGGCTTACATGGTCGGAGTCAATACTATGATAGTGCTTCTGTTATGAAGAGGAAACTCGTTGGAATTAAACTATGTTGCAGCTGTATCAAGTATGCGGACACATTTTTAGTTTCTAATGAGGTTCCTGTTACAAAACAGAGACCTCTAGGACTTGCTGACGTCAATTGCCTATAATTGCTGCACTTTTGTCATTGCGTGTGCATGGACTTCGTATCACAGAACACTGTGTGGAGTGGAGCATGTGTGTACATTTTGGCAGCATCAAATGCTCTGCACTCACCCCCCTCCATGGTCCTTCTCCTTCACCAAGGCTCATAGCTCCTACTGGAACAAATGCCTTTCCAGGGTGAGACATCACAATGGAGGGATACATCTGAAAGAGCATTCCTAATATCCATTAGCCTTTCTAGGGATTGTTTGCTGAACATAGTAATAGCTCTAGCATGGATTTCCTGGCTAATATGACTATTTTTCCTAAAGATTTCTAACTGTGTTTCATTTGTGTCATGGTCCTGTGTTGATAATAGCATAGTATAACTAGTCTCAAAGGAAAACAAACCAATCTAGCCTAAAAATTGTTGCACAATTGTAGTAGAAATTCTTTGTGTCTGAATGTGCTCTAGATATAAATTAATAATCATATAAGTCCAGGTAAAAAAAGGCAAAACCAAAAAGGAGGACAATACTTTATGTCTCAAGTTTTCTTTCAAGGTTCAGACGTTGTGTTTGAAGAGTGTTATTTTACAGGTAAGCAGAGGCAAGACTGGAACAACCCTACTTCCAGAATAAGACATACAAAATGAGATTGTTTTTCTTTAAGGAAATTAGGCATTTGAGCTGGTTCAACAGATACATTTCCTAGGGCATGATTCATCTCATTGTAAATCAGATGTCTAAAAGAGGTCAGATGAGTCCCATTGCAAAATTCCCCTGTCTCACCAGGGACAACACTGATGGTTTGGCTCCTAGCTCAGTGAGAAGTGTCTGTATTGTAGATGTGCAAGTGAGGCTGGAATGCTCTTGGTGTGCAAGATTCTTTTGGAATTACTTCTGAACAGCCCCAATAATTTATCTGGGATAAATAAAGTTAAGGAGGTTTAATCCCTACAATGGAAATGGAATGTGGCAATTGGCCCATGAACTTCAATGAAGTCTGCGTGTCTGTTCTTTCCTAAAGACTGTGGTCCTTTTCACATGCATGAGGGGAAAGGGTGTTACGTGGATGTGATGAAAATATTTTAGCCTGAAAAGAATCTTAATGATGAGCCAAGTGTAAGTAGGTATTTTGGAAGAACTTCAGAGGATAAGCTTTTAGCGATTTCAAGGAGCTTAGATTTTCCTGCAGAGACTTTTCTTCTTGCAAATATATATATAAGTCCTCTGGCTTACATAGCTCAGATTATTAAAAACAAAACAAACCCAAGAACAGTAGCTGAAGCTTGTGGAAAGAAAAACCGTCTCCATCTTTACTGAATTTGGCATTTCAGTGTTGGCTAATTTAGTTGTTTGTGCAAACCCCATAAATAGCCTAGACAGGTTACTGATACCAGACATAATATTGCTTGTGCTAAGTCTCTTATCAAGTTTTTATCTGGCTGCCAACTAGCTTAGTAAAAAGCTGCTATTTATGCTCCTTAACAATATAGCAAATGACCTTCATGGATTTTGTGATTTCATGAGTGCTCTTTGTGGTTTCATGTTGATTGTAACTGAGAGATACTGTAAGGAACACAGTCAACCCAGCACACAGTCATTCATTCTAGGCACAATTTAAAAATATTTAAAAATTAAAAATTTAAAAATTATTTAAAAATACATTAAACTGACTTTTAAAGTAACCTTTAAAATATTCTGGCCGTCCAGCTTTCATTTTGCTACCCTCATAGGCAACTCTGAAGAAAAACAACCAAAACAAACCAACAAACCAAATCAATGATTCATAAAAATAAGGTCAACCCCCTTAGATCTTCCATTCCAAAACCCAATGAAGCTGGATGTGTAACCTGGATGTGGTCTTCAAGATAGGTCAGTCTGTGATGTTCCTTTTATGTCTAGAGCTTTCTGAACATAGAATTGAGTGGAGTTGGCCCAAAAGACTGCTGGCGGGAGATTAAGTCATGCCAGATGTGCTGCCAACCAGCTATGGGGAGAAAGACGGCATTTACCTCCCCTTAGGAAGAAACTGAGAGGAAATGTAGTGGCAGCTAGTGGCAATAGCTGGGGTTGTGATTGGGAGGAAAGAGGAAATAAAAGGCAAGGAGAGCTATTGCTTGGGGGACAGAAGAATTTCATGTTGTTGGCAAACCCTGCCGATGTGGCATAACCTGCCCTGGCGCTGCTGTGTGTTCAGCTTTGCCTGACCCAGGCTGGTAAAGCCCGCACCAGATTCTGATCTGGAGGCACCAAGAGTATCCCTTTGTGGTCTTTAAGATGGAAGGAGAATAAAATCAAAGGGAATCAGGAAAAGCCTCCATGCTCATTATGAAAACAAAACTGTGCTAGGAAACATGATGCGTATTTCTTTTAATCAAAAGCAGGAAGACATTTGGAGCACTCGGGGCCATCGATTGCCCTCTGGCCCATGGCGGAAGTCCCCGGTGATGTCAATGGGAGCTCTGCACGCGAATAGCGGGGGCATGGCGACGCCTTGGCGCACACGGCGGGGAGTGTACCAGGAGAGGCTGTGACCGAGCTTTGCAGCCTACCAAGGGCAACCAGAGCACTTAGTCCACTCTTATACAGCACTTTGTTGACTTCTCCAGGCAGGGATGTGCATTTCCACTGAAGAAGAAGAAGAAAGAAAAGCCAAACATGGTGTTTTATGCTGGTTTCCTGTCCTTGCCTTCGGGCGGGCAGGAATCCTGCAAGGTCTGAACTGCACAACCCCCACTGCCTCAATATTGGCATCAGTCAGCAGTGATACTCTGTCTGCAGCCAGCACCGGCAGTCCCCAGAACAGCTCTTCCTCACCCTTACAACGATCTGGAGATTATGGTACAGGAAACCACTTTGCAAAGCTTGCTGGTTTTGGGCAGGAGCTCTTAATTCTGTGACAAAGACAAATGAGTCTTTGGGGAGTAGTAAATCGATTTGTCTGGTGATGTTAAGGGGCAGGTGACCTCTTCTGTGGCTGCAGCCCTTGAAACAAAAAAGGTTCTTTTCCCTGTGCTACAAACAGGTTCATTCTTGGTCTTTCCTTGAATCATACTGCAGAGGAAACGTTGGCCTAACAAGTCCTCAGGGCATTTTTATTACATACGCATGGTCTATTACTCATAAGTTCCTTTCGCTATCTCGGTGGACATTTAATATCTATTATTAAATAATACTTCGTGGCTTTCATTTCAGAAAGTTTGTATAACAGTTTCATTAAATGACTTTAAGAAAACTTTCTTCTGTATCCTGGAGTACATTTGAGATCCTCTGCCTTAGGCTTCTCACCAGTATAAATTAGAGCAGAATCTGTTTTTCTTCCTGTTTGATGTCTCAAACAAAAATATTATTACCTATAGTAAGGAAAGAGGATCCTAAGGGCAGAACAGTTTGATGACACTGGAAAGTGCATCTTATGCTTTTGAAAGACAGGCAAAAGTAACTTACTTGAAGAACTACTTGAGTGAACATAGGTCAACACGCAGAAGTTTGGGGCCAGAACACTTGAATAAAGTGTTGCAGTTTGAGGTTTTATATATAAGGGATCAGTTCTTGCTAGCTTTACTAATTTCTTATCCAAGGAAGATTTCCATTGTTATTTCTAAGATTTTTGACTGACTGAAAATAATGGGATTTGCCTGAAAAAACATTAGAGCTGTAGATAAGCACAGAATTAAGATCTGAATGTTCCACTTTTTTTAGGAGTTAAAAACCAAACCTTATGTGAATTTGGAGGTACTGATGTGAGTCAAGCTGAAACTTCAGATCTGAACACCTGCAAAGAAGATTTGGAGCCAGAGCCTGTGGCTTGAGCCCCTCTTTGTTAAGTGGTCCAAACAATAGCAGCAGCAATGTTCCCTGTTCCCAGCGCAAGCTATTTATGACAATGCCCTTTGTTAAAGGGATTGTTCAAGGGACGGTAAATTACTCTGCCAAGCTTTAGTTATTGAGTCAAGAGGAATTAATGTTTTCCTGGCATTTTCATTTACCTTGTCACATAAAAAAGAGACACATAGGTATTGTGATAGTGGGAAGGAGGAGAATAATTAACTCTCTCTAGTCTGTATTCTCGGAGATCAAAATATGGCTGGATAATTACGGTAGATTCTTTCTCCTGATGCAGTTAATGTGAAGTTTTCCTATCAATTTCCTCACAGAGAGCAGGATGGTGTACTTTGTAGGGGATTCCTTATAAGTGAATTTCAGCTCACTTCTCATGTAGTTACTTTTCCTGGTGATAATAAAATACAAATGCCATGAAACAAGAAACACATATTTCAGCAGTAGAGATGTTGCTGCAATGGAAAAAATGGACTTCAACTGTCCTGAAATTTAAAGAAGATTTCAAAGTACTGATATTGAATATTGAATGAATTGAATATCAGTACTGATACTGATATTGAACGATAAATATATTTTCAAATATTTAATAATAGTTTGATGAACATGTTTAAACAAAAGTAAATGGATGATTGATTTCAGGACTTTGTTTAGCTTTCATTACGGATAAGGCTAGTCTGTTTTTTAAGTCCACATGTATTGTTACAATTCCCATACACTATCTTAAGATTTCACATACTAACCTTTATTTTTCTTCTTTTGCAGATACAAGCAATCCGTTTGTAGAGATGCACAGTGATATACCTAAAATAATAAACATGGCTGTAGGAAGAGAAATGATCGTTCCATGCAGAGTCACAGCACCAAACATTGCTGTTACTTTAAAAAAGGTACCTCTATCCAAGCATGCTCTGAAAATGTTACTGTGGATGATGTTCTTGTTTGTTTACAGCTATTGTAATGCTTTTGAAATATTTTAACAATTTAATATTTCTTATGTAACATTTCTGGGTGTCAGTGTGTTCAGAAATATTTCAGCCCTGGAGGGTTCATTTTATGTCGCACAAAAGGGCTTCGTCAAATCTCCTACAAAGGGTGGGAATTTTCTGAAGACACTTAAACTTTTCATACTACTTTATTAAATGCTCACTGGCAAAGGTTTCTCAAGCCCAGGAAGGAATTTCTTGTTAGGAGAAGAGATTTCCTCCCACCTCTTCCCCTGCCCTTCCTCCCTTTTCCTCTTCTGTCTTCTGGAACAGCCGGTGAGTCACTGGAGACTTGCCGTGGCTGTACAAGGATCTCTGCAAGCCTTTGCCCTACCTCACTCCCACCAGAGACTTGCTGTTTCCTTCTACATTTGAGTGCACTTAGATAAGGGTGGCTTTTCTTTGTGGGGAAACTTTGCAGGGAAACTGCAGAGTTTGATGTGCTGCGACTAGTTGTAAAAAAAACCGGACATTTCCATGTTTTGGGAAAAACATTTGTCTCCTAGGCACCTTAAGAGTTACATGGGCAGCTAACTGAACCATATGTATGTAGTAAAGTATCTGTTATCAAGACAGAGAATGGGGCATTTTTTTTAAGTTACCCTTTTTTTGCTTAAAATTTAGGTGGAGCTGGCAATGAAGTTTTATTTCTAAATAAAGGGAGTTATGCACATAGTGGCAATGAAAGTTCATCACTGTTAAGAGGAAAAGAGGTTTGTCTCTTTATAGAATAACATGCAATTGCCAAACAACACCACCGTAAGATACTTAACTAGTGCAAAACAAGTATTTGGTTTTTCTTTGACTGCAGAGTTTTACACCAGCCACAGATTTCACCAATTCTATCAAGTGCTGCTTTGCTAATATAGATACTGATTTTGCTGCTTGGTTTTCACCTGTTAAATCCCATGAAAGAGAACAAAATGCAAAGAAAAGAAAGTGATCTGACCCAGGATGTTACCCTATGTGTGTAGGCACACACACACACAAACACACACATGGTTCTCTTGCAAGAAGATGCACAAGATTGTGTGGCAATAGATTCAAAAGCAAGTGAGACTTAGCGTTCCATAGAAGGGGTGTTGTAAAGTGGGAATATATTTGGGCACTGTAGTATTGCATCTGAAATCTCAGCGTATTAAATTTCTAGCTGAGAAAATTCCTGTAAGGTTTCTCTCATTAAACAACATAAAAAATTTTTTTCTCCATATTTGGAGGCGATTGAGACACAGCTACTCTCTTTTTTTCGTATCAACTTGCCTTTGGCTTGGGACTGTGGTGTAAGGCACAGCATTACACCATCGAAACCAGATGTAGTACTCTCAAAAGGAGAAAGAGGAGGTGGAGCCAAGTCTTGAAAGAAAGGATTGGTTGCTTACATGTTTTGCATTCCAGGAAAAATAAATGTGTTCCCTAATTAATCCTAGAATTTCCTGAAGCATGTAAGCAACCACACATTACATCATATCTTACTTTATTTATCTTCTACAACACCCTTATATGAAGATTCCAGCAAGGTTTTACTCACATAGCAATTAAGAGATGTGTTAAATGCATTCCGCAGCTGCAAGCATACTACTGCTGGAGAAATGGCAAGACCTATTTTGTGTTTTCCATCAGTGATAAAGGAATAAGTTGATCTCCCCATAATGCAGTCCCTGGAACTGGAAAGAAAATCCCAGCTCTGCCATCATTGGGTTCTGCCTTCTATATTGCCAGGAAGTAAAAATACGGAATATTTTTAATAATCTCTCTCTTCTGAAAGGACTCCCTACAGTTGCATGAGCACTGCCTCCAGCATTTGTTCCTTTGCAGTGCCGCTTCTTAGTTTTAGTGGACCCATGTGGGATAGGTTTATTAGTCACCTTCAACACTGCAAATTATTATTTTACTCAAACTGCATCTTAACCTTAGTCAAACTTTTTAAGATACTGTGTTGCTTTCATTTTCAGGCTGAACATCTGTGCAAATTGTGTTTTATAGCATGGCAATCGCATACAACATAGGAGGGGGGTCTTCAAAAATCAAGTAGCTAATAAAACATGGACTGTGAAATAGGGATGAAGCTTTTAATTTCTAATTCAAATTCAACCTTCAGGTCCCTCTATAACCTTTATCTGCAGCAGCTGATGGCCTTTTCTCTTCCTTGTCATAGGAAGAATTGTGAAATCAATTGATAGTTTTGATCTAATGATTAATAGTTAGATATTCAGAGCCTCTGAAACCATCATTCCTATCAACATGATTCTAGCAGCCTTACTCAAGATTCTTAAAATAAGATAGAATTTATTGCAAGTAAGGTGTGCACTTCTATTGCCTCATCATTTGCTCTTATCTTGCCAAATGGAGCGAGTATCACCTTTTGGTACAATAATTTAATCGATCTGTTTGCTATCCTTTTGGATTTTCTATCATAAAAACCATGACGTTCATGGGAATAGAAGTAAATAAGCTCCAGTATAAGGAATTAAAACTGGAAAAAACCCAAGGGATGTTGCAAATCACATATCTGGACAATCTGAATTCTTAATAATGCCACCTCATTCTTCCCAAACTGGTGGAAGGGGAAACATGAAAGAAAAGACAAGCATTCAAAACCCTAATGTACATTTTTACTAAACTTTTAGTTGTCTCTTTCCAATAAAATCTGCCTTTGGAGATGTGGGGAACCACACCTTGTCTATAACTCTTTACCATGTGTACATATGCAGTATGTGGCAGTACTGTGTTAATGCCACCAGGTATGAAAACATTCAGCAAAGATTGAGCAAAGAAGGAAGCACAGCTTATACCAAAAAAAGTTTCATTTGAAACAAAGTACTAAGAAGGTAAAAGGCCAAGCATGCGCTGGGAGCCACAGTGATATGGTTCACGCAGATTAGTATGTAGACAATAAATTCCATGTTTACTGCAGCCATCGCAACAAGCTGATTCTTTGAATGCCTCTGACTTGCTGTTGATTCCCATCTGCAAGCTATTATTGTGGCTGAATTTATCCTCTGCTGCTTCAGTGGAAGTCTCACTGTTCTAGTACAGTGTTTCTTCATAGGTTTTCTACTTCCCTTTGTGATGACCAAATGGCCAAGACTTTTACCAAGGCCTTGAATCACACTGGCCATGCTCTGCATAGGGGTGGGACCAGATGACCTCTGGAGGTCCCTTCTAACCTAAATTATTGCGTGATTCTGGGATCCTCTGTCCTGTACCATCCATGCAGTGATGAGCATGGTGATGATGATACCATGGTTCTAGTTGGTAGTCTGAAAACTGATTTAGGGCAGAGCAAAACAATTGTAGTTCTCTGAGAGCGGGAAACAGGTCATCTGAACTAGTGAGGTTGGCAGAGAACTGCATGGAGAAGAGCTGGGTAAGAAACTGAAACAAGCAGGGAGAGAGAGTAGAGCTGTGAAGGGCTGTAGGGTGAGCACCCAGCCACCACCCATGTTCTCATCTGAGACAAAGTCCTGGTATTTCCACTCTCTGAAAGGGACTTGTTGCAGCATCTTGGGTTTTTCCTCTTGAGATGTGGTCAGAGACCAGCTATGTCACAGTGGTCTTTTGCTAGTCAGAGACCTCAGTTTTCTGAAGTGTTCCTTAGAGTAACTTAGTGTTGCATTATGCTTTCACGGGTGACTGGGTGTAATTTCTTAGTCTCAGAGCTGCAAAAAAATTATACAAAAAAGATGTAGTTCTAGTGGTTTTGAGAGGTGTCAGATGAAAGACTGACACCTCTGGTAAAGATTTGCCTCCAGGGCAAGCAAGCCTTCTAGATATCCAGACAACTCACAAAATTACATGCTGCAAAACAGGACTCTTCTGGGTGTTTTGGTTACTTTTCTATTCCTGGACTAAGGCTAATAAAAAGTCAGTAATCCATCAATTAAGTAATGAATGTGCAGTGAATGCATTCCCTGGGAAATACCAGTCTAGGAAGGCTCTGACTCTCTGGCTTCACTTTCTTCATGAAAACCTATACAGAAATAAGCTCAGAAATAGTTTGGTTTCCACCAAAGCAGCAAGAGGATAAATCCAATTGAAGCTCTTGGAAACATAACTATGAACTAGTTAAACCAAAGTTGAAAATTTGTTTTGTTTAGAACAGGAATGGCAACAGAGCTCTTAGGGACCAAGATACTGTTGAATGGTAGCCAGCAGGCTGTAATGTAATGGGCTTTACTTCTGTGTGTGCTACACACACTTCCCTGTGTTTTGCATGCTTATTATAGCATCTTATCAGCTGTTGTAAAGATAAGGAATTCTACCACGTCATTTTGTGCTCTGTATTTATTGTTCATTTGATTCATCATGCACTCAGTTATTTTGGAGGAAATGGCATAAGATCAGTGACTGTGATCTCAAGGGTGGCTTTCGGCATAGGCTGAGCAGGCAGCATCGAGGGTGCCACGTTCTAGAGAGAAACTGTACCACACTGGTAGGAGACAGACATTCATGCTTCCCCCAGTGTCTGACAGCCACCCATGCTGGGTTTGCTTGTAGGAAGGAAAGGGCTGTCCAACACCGAAGTCCTCTGCTCAAATAAAGGGGAAGAAAGAGATGAAGGGACACAGTCAGACTGCTGTGTGGTGGGAAGTGATGGGCTGCAACGTGTTTAGTTGATCAAGGGATCTTTCCTTAGAACCATAATTCATTTAAACTCTGCTCTGTGCCATCTTAAAAAATATCTTATTTTTACCATAAAACCAGGTGTTATCAAAGTAGAGTCACATCCAGGCTTTGTACTCATGGCTGATCTCTGTGCTATCCAAATGGTGGCATTTATTCCATCAATAAGGTATAACAAAGTAGCATGATCTGAAAAAGAGAGGTTTTGTCTGAGCCTCAATGGCTATGTCACGCTTTACTTTTTCAGGGTTTTCTTGATACCTTATTAAAATGGGGCCTAAAGTGCAAAGGATTATAATGTAAAAGATAACTTGTACTGCTGACAAAGTGAATGTTTGATCCCAAATGGCAATAATTTTTTTGCTTGTTTTTTAAGTCTTTTAGGCAACATAAATATGACATTGAATCCTGGCAAGAATTTCTTAAAGCCACAAAATGACAGCAAATTAAGTCCATTTGTCATCTCCCTTGATAAATGTGTATTTGTTTCTCTGTGGTGAAACCAGGATACTTAATTGCAAAGGTTCAGGGAGATGAGCACTTTAGCTGCCAATCAGGAGCCAACAGAATAGCAGCCCAAGTGCTGAAGCTAACGATAGCGTCAATCTATTGTGTCATAAATTACATCCTGTTATAAATAATGAAATCTTGGAAACAAATGCAACATTCACATTCTTCGCCCAGGTTTTTCCTCTATTTTGTGATGAAAATGTGACTTGAAAAACCCGCATCATTAAATGTCATCCTTTTCACATTGATTGGCATTTTTTTGGGTGCTTTTTTCCCCATCCCTTTTTACTAGGCTACTTTGATTAGAGAGTAGACATAAGGATGAGTTGTTTTCACCATGCGTGTTTGGCACTTCCAGATTCCACGAGAAACTCTAATTCCTGATGGCAAGACAATAATCTGGGACAGCATGCAAGGCTTCAGGATACCTAAGGCAACTTACAAATTCATCGGGCTCCTGAGCTGTGAGACAACCATCGGTGGGCACACGTACAGCACGAAGTACCTAACGCATAGAGAGAGTAGGTGGCATTCTCCACTCCCTGTCTCTCGGAAAGCACCCTGCCCTGCTGGCATTACTAATTCTTCTCCCTCTTTGTCACATGCAGCCAACACAATTTTTGATGTTCAGTTAAGTACCCCGCGTCTTGTCAAGCTGCTGAAGGGAGACAGCCTAGCAATTAACTGCACTGTCACTGCAGCCTGGAACACCAGAGTGCAGATGACATGGACTTACCCTGGAGAGGTGAGTGCTGTGGCTGGAAAGAAGAAACCAGAGGTTTCCCAAAGATCGTGCTGCACCCAGCATCCCAAGAGGAATTCTGCTTCGGAATGCTTGCCGTTGTTTGCATTCCATCATTTTGGCCTTTGCTGACATGTCTCTTAAGGTTTATTTTTTTTCTTTCTGATGCTTAATTTCATAAGTAAACATGTTTACACAATGTGCTCTGGTTATATTGCATAATCACGAGCGAACGCTAGAATTGTTTCATCTCTGGGAGCTTCTTTTCGACCTGGTGAAACGAGAGAAATTCATCACCCTGTCCCAGGCAGGGGCTCTCTCTTGTGACAAAAAAGTTTTCAGTGAGGCTGTCTTCTCAACACATTCATTTCAAAGACTGGTAGACAGTCAGGCACCCAATTTGAGCACGTTTAGAAAAGATATTTTGATTTAGCTAGCCAAAATCTCATTTGTTAAGTGTCACATGAACAATCCTCTTGTTTTGACAACTACAGGAATGATCTTGAATGTGCTCCTCCACCCCCCACATTGGGAGAATCCTCATAAATATTTGTCTTTTACAGAATAACTGCCAGGGAGTCCGTGTAAAACTGATAAGAAATTTGACATTAGCTTAAGGTTTACAACTCCCATTCCTTTCATGTCAGTTTGATTTATGCTGGTGATTCAAGTCAAGATCATTTATTATGTCACTCATTGTATCTAATCACAGGCTGAAATTATGATTGCATTATATAGGGAAGATTAATGCAATTGTTTATTGCTTACTGTAGCCATTTTCCCTGGCATTTTTTCACCTCAGAAATAAACAACTTAGCAACAAGAAATGCTCCAAATGTATTATATTGCTCATTGCTGCCCTACCAATCCCTGTCTGGGCACGACACTTGTGAAATTGTTCTTTGTTTTTATTTAGATGGTAACTGAAGGGTGCCCAGTGTTTATAAGACATCAACAATGTCCTGGGTTAAATAAACTTTGAGGCCAAATGCTGAGGGGGAGTTGCAGGAAATAACTCCTCAGAGTCACATTATCTTCAGTTCCACCCTGCTATTCCCTTGCCAAATCTAGTCCCTTTTCCGTCTGTAGCGTTTCCAGAATTCTTCCCTGCTTGTGTTAGTGTCCTTTTCTTCTATGTGTCTGCTTCCTATGGCACTGAATGCAGGCACCAAATTATGTGCTGCTCTTCATATCATGGCTTCAGGGATTTTTAGGAGCAGTGCTGGACAATGGCCATGGAGAGCTGGGCATGTTGATATGACAGGCTCTACAAAAGGGAGGATCTTCCTCTGGAAAGTACTAGTTTGGATGCTATGACAACTTGGGTGAAGACAGGGATGAATTGCCCTATAATATTGCTTATATTTTTTATTGTTGACCCTCTGGAAATGTTAAGCATCTTTTGTGTGTCTGTGCTGTACAAAGGCATCTGGGATTTTTTTATTAGGTTACGGTGGCAGTATAGTAAAATAAAAATCTTAACAATCATGAAAATTGTTTTGATTAAGCTCTTTCTTGGTCATTTCTTTTGCTTTTATAGACAAGGAGAAGAGGTTCTGTAACACGGCGTATTGACCAGAAGAACGCAGAGGCCAACATCTTTTACAGCATCCTCACTGTTGACAGAGTGCGGGATATTGATAAAGGCCAGTACACCTGCCACGTGAAGAGCGGGCCATCGATCAAGGCCGTCAACACAACAGTCATTGTCTATGGTAAGAAGTGGTACAGACTTGTCGAATGCTTAATGCTCTTGTACCAAGGTCAGTCATGTGATAGTTTTACATCGTGACACAAGGTGGAAGTGAATTGGTAGCACGTTCATCACGGACAGAAAAAGGGAAACGAGGGAGGGAGGTACTCCAGGAGGGAAAACATGCCATGTCTGCCATGAGTGTTTTGAGCTGTTGGCAATAGACATGTTAGTGTTCAATTTGATCACTTTTGTCTGCTAAATTCTGTGATGGCACTGTCAGTCACTTCTAGTGGATACAATCAGGGAAGCTATAGTTTGACGGGAAAAAGAAGGTACAAGCTGAATTTAAACAGAAGAGTCCCACTTCTTCTTCTATGGTACTTATACATCGTTTTCTATGAAGAAATGAAGAAGAAATAAATACCCTAACTCTACATGGAGCTAGTAGCTGGTGGACCATTCAAAAAATGCAAATCATTAATATGGTTTTACAGCAGGACCCTTAATCAAGTTCCCTATGGTTTGTCCGGGCCTTCTGTGAAATCTGGAAATTTCTGATCTTATTTCAAATGTATATGAATAAAGACTTTTTTGCATTGGGACTCTTCAGGAAGCGACCTTCTTTGGGGCATCCTGTTACAGTTAGAAATATCCAGGATCTTTGAATCACCATTGGTATTAAAGACCAAGTGGCTGGTGGGTGTCCTCTACAACAGATGACTCATGATCAGAGTTTGATTTGTTACATATTTTCAGTGGTGTATCTTTTCTCTCCTGTCTGGAAATGTGGACTAAGCACCCTGTGTTGGTATTCTTAGAGACTATTCCAGCCCATGTTCTCTATTTAAGCGCTGGAATAAGGCACTGGGAGCATAGGATGATACCCCCTGATAAACTGAACCTGTCAGAAACAGAGTTTGAGATTTAAATTAAAGTCAGAGAAGCTGGGACTGTTGAAGTCAGCCTGCATTTGCATAAGCACCCCATCTACAGGATACCCATATTAGAAAGAGCTTGTGTGAATAAAGGTTTACAGAATTAGGGCTGTATCTTTATAATTTAACTTGTGTAATTAAATTACTTATTTGTCCTGTGCATATTATTTTCAATGTACGTGACGTGATTAAATGTTGAACTTGTTTAATGGATATCCACCATCCTTACGCAGTTTATCATGTGAGTAAATATTGCACCATAGGTACTATCAAAAGGACACTCAAACCTATTTTATACTTTGAATGTTTTATTTTGCACAAGTTGGCAGGGAGAAAGAGATATTTTCTAATGTATTGTATTAATTTTGTGCTTTATTGCATCTGGTAAAAGCCATCAACTTGCCAGAGAGTCGGAGATAAGGGGCAGAGCAACTGGAAAAGAACAAATTCCAGCAGGTTGAGATTATTCCAGTGAAGTGACAAAGATTTGTTTGTTTGATGAAACAGCTGTTTACCAATGATACAGAAAGTTTTTGCCTTTTCCTTTGCTATTTCTCTGAAGGTCCCTTAAATCCTCTCTGGCAGAGTATTTTCCTTTGGAACATTCGTTGATTCTTGGCCTGTAGGAGTGGAAAGGTCATCTGATCATCCTCAGTTCAGCCTCCCACATACCACAGACCACTTTATCTCTTGTGCCTTTTTTTCTGGTTGGAGCACAATGTGAATTTGGCTAGAGTGTATCTTCTCTAAGCAGGTTCATGCCCTGGGAACTGCATCTCAGTTTCTTGTATATTTGTGGTATTTTTTTCTATTTTATAGATGTCTAGGAGGTTAGGCTCTATTCTTGCTGTTGACATGTGGGAGCATCAAAATTATTAAAGAGTATTTTAATTGGAGTCATATTTTCTTTAGTAGAGCTACTCTTCTTGCAGGATGAAAATAAGTAATACAAAGCATTTTTTAATTTTGTTCAAGATAAAATGTTCATTAATTTGAAACGTCGAAGAAAAACTGCGCTGGAGGCTGTAGCTGGAAGAAAATCCTATCGTTTGTCAATGAAAGTGAAGGCATTTCCCTCTCCAGAGGTTATATGGTAGGACAACAGTTACTTCCACATATGCATCCTGGACCTCTTTTTATAATAGAGTTGGGGAGGTTTTTTCTAAGTTTCTGAGTTGCTTGGGGTTCTAACAATTAATGAGAACGTTATCTCCATTCTGCAAGTGCGGGAAAGGAGATACAGAAAGTTTAAAACTGACATCCTCAAATAGGTTGGATATGTCTCCTCTTGAAACCAGTGGATGCTCTACAGCTAAATATCTCTACCAGCCTTGACTGAAGTGTTTCATCCAGCTTCTCTCAGACCTACATATGAAACCTGAACTCGCTTTTCAGACAGTAAGAGAAAGAAAAGAAGGCTTTCATTAAAATAAATGATTGACTTGAGTCATATAGACATGCACTATGAGACAAAAAAATAAAAGTTGGTATTATTATGCAGTGATCTGCAGGTTGTAGATCTATTTCAGCAGAGCATTCACTGGATCATTCATTTTATCTCATGTATGCTGTGCTAAGAAATTTTTTGAACAGGGTTTTTTTATTAATCCAAACCACTTTTATATGTAACAGTGTTATCTATTCATGATCTCAAGGGTTTTTTTGTTTAAATCATTTTAAACACCAGTAGCTCTGGGCTCAATTCATTGCATTTTAACAAAGGGTCTACGGCAAGACTGATTAAGAAAACAAACCATACATACATGAACAGTGGGAGTTCACGTTACAGCCAGGAATTACTTTTGCTCCAAAAGTGTTGTCTTGTTATACAAAATCTTTACATTTATGGCTCCACATGGAAAACTAAGGCGTGAGTGTAATACTGATGCCAGCCATTTGTATATCTTTTTCTGTTTCTCCAGTGTTTGAGCTTATTGATTACACATACAGATCCAAAACTTCTGAACTAAAAAAATCTCCAAACATTTAAAAATTTTTAATTTTTTTTAAATTTAAAATTGAGGTTGGTCAAACATTGGAACAAGTAGTCCAAAGCGGTGGTGGAGTCTCCACTCTTGGAGATACACAAAACCATTTTGAAAATGGTCTTGGGCAACCTTCTGACCTTGCTTTGTATAGGGCATTAGACTACGTGACCTCCGAAGGCTTTTTCAGCTGCAACTATTCTGTGGTTCTGCAAAATACGGATACAGTGAAATACCTAAACCCATAAGTCCTTTGACCAAATTTTAGTGCTCCTCTAATAACAGTAAGAGTTTTCTGTAAATACTTACTAAAAGCTGTGAATCATTTAGATCAAGTCCATCATCTCAATGAATCTCAGTTGCACCCTTCTACTAAGATCATGTTAACCTTCTTGCAACTTGTTAAAATATGCTTTACGCTGAATTTTAGACTTTGAATAGAAATGTTTTGCTTCAGGAATTTGTGTGAGAGCAACAGTTAGTACTTTCTATGTTGATTTTCTGTTATCTTTAAAAACATTCACTTGATAGCAGGATATCTGATTCTTGAGTGCTTATCTAATCTACTTACTCTTCCTCTTCCTAAAATCACAGCTGTGCTTAGGCTACTGTAATACTTTGTCCCAGGATGTATTCTGAGGTCGTAGAGAAATGACCAGTGCAAGATGATGCAACTTTTATTTCTGTGACTGACTCTTAGCCAAAATGGTTGTCTTTTAGACTAAATGGCAGCACAACCATGGACAATTGGGATCTTCAGAGACAGAGTTGCAATTTTCAGCAACTCTCAAATATCATAGAGCCCTGTCAGATTCTTATCAATTTTAACGTATGGAATAGTATTCTCTAAAGTGGTTTACAAATATCAGCAATCTTATTTGAAAGGAAAGGACAAGCCTCTGGTAGACAGAATCTCAGACTGTAAATCCAATCCTTTCCCGAAGACTGAGGAATATGATGTAACATGGGTGGTTTAAGCAGAAATATTTTCAGAATTTTGATTTCTGGAATTCCATGAAACAGGTTAAAAGATGGGCTACCTGCTGCTGAAAAATGTGCCCGGTACGTCGTAAAAGATTATTCGTTAGTCATCAAGGATGTCGCTGAGGAGGATGCTGGAAACTACACCATAATATTGAGCATTCCACAGTGGAACTTGTCAAAGAATCTTACAGTCGCTCTTATGGTAAATGGTAAGTTTGCAACATGTTCCCATGCTTCTCCTGAACATGTAAATGCTCGATTTTTTTTTAATCTGGATTGTCACCAATCTTGCACACATCAGGTCATTGTGGGTTTTCTTACTGACTTCATGGACCCAAACCCAAGCCTCACATGCAGGATGAAAGAACCATCTTTGAACCAGAAGATGGACGCTGGTTTTCATTAGAAGTGTTTCTGTCTTCCACAGCCACATACTTGTTCCTGATGACTTAAATGTGTTACTAACCACCCATCTGACTTGACTTAGGACTGCTGTTTTCCTTTGTTCTCCTAGGGGTTTTTCTTGTTAGTCACACTGCAGAACGCAGTATTTTTATAACCATGCAATACATTGGAAATAAGCTGGTTTTAATTGCTTTCCGATTTTTACCCTTTCCAGTGAAACCGCAGATATACGAAAAGGCTGTGTCATCATTCCCTGATCCCAATCTGCATTTACTAGGCAGCAAACAAGTGCTGACATGCACTGTGTATGGTATTCCTCCACCTAAAGTTACATGGATGTGGTATCCCTGTAAACAAAACCATTCTAAAACAAGGTAAGACAACTTCTTTACTTTTAGTTAGCATGTCTTCCTTTACTGTTACATTTAAATATTTTTTTTACAGGCATAAAGCTGGCTGTAAACATTGCTTAGTTAATAAAAATTGTCTACTTCTTATCAATGTATTTTTTAGTGGGCATGTAGCCACGATGCAATTTTTTCTCCATCCTTATTTGAAGATGGAGGGCAGAGTGGTTATTTGGTATTGCTGTTTGGGTTTATTTACGGTTCACTACTATTCATGCATGCAGTATTGGTCCAGAAGGGATAATTGCTTTTTCATTTTCATGAGAGAAGACAATGTCTTGCAAAGTTCACATGCTTTCACATGGAGGAGTTTTCCTCCATGGTTTTCTCCACGCACGATGATTCCTATGTGTGGCTTGTTTCGAAATTAACAGAAAACATCTTAGAAACCTTTTATTATGAAGGTCAACATTATGAAGGTCAAATCTGTCCTGTGATATGTTTAGTCATAGATTCAGTTCAGCAAGCTAAATGGGCCGAGCATTCTACAGATGATATTTAGACAGAGTAAAGAATAAATGGCACCATGTAAGCTTACTTGATGCTGATGTGGGGCTCAACTAATCCTCTTTTTACATTTTGGTTTTCTTTTGAACTCTGTTTCTTATGATTAGGAGTTTGTGCTGACTCACTTATCCAAAGCTCTTCCTGCATCATGAAATCTGGCACAAACCTAATGCTTAACACCCAACCTCCACAACGGCATTATCATTCAGTTTCTATTAGAGGGTTCAAATAGGCAAGGTATTTGAATCATAGCCCAACAAAGATATTTAAAAACCTAACAAGTTTAAGAGACAACGTTTTCTCAGTCTCAGTTGAAGAATGATCGCATTCCATAGGATTTCACTTTTTTAACGCTTTCATAGAATTGGGATTTAATGCCAATCCAGGCAAATATTTAAGTACATGCTTAATTGCAAGAGTACAAGATATGTCATTCAACTAAATAGGACATCTCAATAGCAAGGGTCTCAATACTAAACATCTCAAACTAAGGATACTTTTAAGTGTTTTGATACCAGTGAGAGAGTGGTCAGCACTTCCTAGAAGCACATGTTCCCACTATGCCTTTGGGATTATGCTAATGGATGTGCCCTTCTCACCAAGAGGTGGCACTAGCAATCTCTCCTCTTCCTGGAATAAGTATTACCTGAAAGCTTCCATTTCAAGGACAGGTGAGGGCTGCATTTCCTCTGTCTGGTATGCTTCCTTACAAAGACAAGTTGCAAGATTTATTTTTGCTAATAGATGTAAGAGAAGAGAAATCATAACATCTTTTAACTAGAGAAACCTTGAGAAAGGCATATAAGAATATTTTCAATCTTTTAGTTTCTTTCAAGAGTTTATACAAATGAACATTCTGGATTGAAATCCAGTGCAGCGCTGAAGAAACAGTTGGTTCTCCCCTGGAAGTCGAGGTGGTGCTCGTCTGTTGTCAAATATTTCCTTCTATTAGCAAGCACAGGTCTGCACTCCAGCACAGGAGAGCGCGTCATCAGAAAGAGGAATTAACATCTGCATGCAGGTGTTCAATAATGTGCTGAACTGTAGACTCCATTAAATGCTAATTAGGAGCATGTTTGAGCAGGTGATCAAAGGAGAAATGTAACAATTTGAATCAGCTATTGGCTCTGTTACAACGTTGTTTCCAGACTGGCTTCCAAATTGCCTTTATAATTGTTCCGTGATGATTCCCTTTAACCCTCTCCCCTTCCTTCTCCTTTAAGTACTCATTGAAGAAGTAGTCTGGAGAACACCATTTTTAATGCTTTGCCTAAAAGAAGTGGAATCACTCCCTCTGAATAATATGACAATTAACTATTGCAGAAAGGCAGAAATACCAGAGTAATTACATTTTGTCTCTTGCTCCAGGAAGGGAGCAGAGTGGAATACCTCAGCAGCTGGCACACCTTGCTCAGGCTGACGCCTGTGCAGGTTCAGGTGTTTTCCCTGAAGAACTGGAAAACCCTTTAATCCCACCTATTTCATTGTACATCCCTCTTTCCGTGAGGGGAGGGTTGCCTAAACAACAGATTTAAGGTGCGTGTACTTTGTGCAGGAGATAAAAAACATATCTTGTTCTGCCATTACAGCATTTTTTTGTATTTATCTGCCCAATGTTAGGTTTCCCATACTAAAATGTTGCTTTATTTGTACTCAAGTAGTGCTTGTTTTTGTACACAGATGTACCTTGTACTTTAAGTCAATAAACCCCCACAGGTTATCCCTCAGTGTAAGGCAGTAGGGATTCTCAGGGAATTTCTGATTCCCATGTCACAGGACAGAGTGTACACCCTGAGCAAAAAAGATGCTGTTGCTGCAAAGACCTTGCAGTGCACTGTTGGCTCCAAGATCTGTTTGCTCCAATATTTACATATGTGCTTAACTTCACACCACTTGAGTACTGTCACTGCAAACTGGGGACTGACACAAAGTGCCAAAGTTAGGTGCTTTTATTTTTGAAGAACTGTTGCCTGTGGCCTTCTTTAATAGCAACCATTAAGTTGTGTGGATACTTCTTTCAATTTATTTTCCAGGAAGTATTTCAGTTACAAAAATCTAAAAATACCTTGATGAATTCCATTGCTTTTAAATGCAGATATAGTTTAATGCTTTGTGATTGATGCAATCAATTTCCATAACTTCTCTCTGCTTCACTCAGGCCAGTAACAGGAGACTGGCCAAATAAAATAATTTCCATAGTTTCCTCATACCAAATTAAAAATCAAAAAAAGGGGGGGGGGGGGAAATTGCTCAACTAACGTGAATTTTTAAAATGTGGAAAGACCAACTTCATTAAAAATTCCCTGTTCTTTATTTTCTGTTACAATTACTTTGCTTAAACCAACTCTTGCCATCAACCTTTTGTTAGCTAGCTAGCTAACGAGATAGGTAGGTGGAAAGATTCTCTTCTGATGTTCACCCCAGCAAGGAAACACAGAAGAGCCAAGGAAATCTGTCTGGGGCAAAAAGCAATGTTCTGGGGTTTTTTAAAGCTTATGCAGAGCTATTAAATTTAGAGATGGCAGCCAAAAGACAGTAGAAGATACAATGAAAAATAAAATTAAAAGCTATTAGAAAAAAGAAAATTAGTCTCTGTTAAATGATCGAGAAACTGCTTTTCCAGGGCTATCTTACTGCAGTATATGCTGCTGCTCTGTAGCAGACACATTCCCAGGCTGGGCAGTCCCCAGGTGTTCAGTGGATATAGAAGAGGACAGCCCAGTGGGACACTTGTCCTGAAGAGCCCAGCAGCCTCCTTGGCCTCATTTCTACCACTCTGGAGCTGTTCTTTCTGGCCTGGATTTGTCTCAGGCTGGGTTGTCAGCAGAGGTGTATGGGGGAAGACAGCAGCAGGGCTTGCTGAGGGTCTCCAGAGCCAGGCAGGCTGGGATCCACCTAAAACAGATCAGTTCTGAGGCTGCAGAACAAATGTCTGCATGCCAGGAACATGCTTGATGTTAATGGTTCTTGACCTGAATCTCTTTAGTAGATTTTGTTTATCTCAAACTGACCTGGCAGAGATTGCCGACAAAGGCATGTGCTATACTGCTGTTGCTCACTGGAAGCACTGGTTTGCTCAGCAGTCATGCAGTGTTGTTTGTGGCCAGTTTCTCTCTCTGGACATTTCTATGTGGGTAGTTCAAGAGAGATCTTCTGCCCAAGGTTTGACTGATTGTCCCTTCAGAAACTGCAAACAGTTGCAGCCCTGAAATTTTACCATGGGTGTTCCAAATCTCCCATCACCTTGCTGCCTCCCTCTCTCCTTGAGCTATCAGTTTTGTTTAGCCTCAAACTGAATGCTATATTATTATTTTACAACCCTGCCATCACATCAGTTTGAAGTTTTTTGGCTTTTTTTTTTTTTCTTTTGAAAAGTTCTCATTTTCCCTAGGGATAGTAGGAACCAAATAGTAAAGAAGCATCATCTTTGTTTAGTGAGCAAGTGGGTTTTTTTCAAACNCTGTGTTTGCTTGAGGGAGAGAGAAATGTAACATGTATTATGGAGTGTCTTACAAAAACAAAGTAATTGGGAAAACTGGTACATGATTCTCTGCTCTCCTGACTATGGTGTCAAGATATGAACTCTACTTGGTGGTAAAATCACCTAATGGTGGGATTGGAGATGAAGGGCTGAATACATGAAGTATCTGGGAGGAAAAATCTAGAGGTGTTCCTTGAAACTTCTGCAGAGATACAGAAAGACTGAAACTATCATAATGACAGTGCATGGGCAGACTCCCAGCAGCTTCAGTGAAAGAGGAGGCAGGCCATGTGTGCATAGCAGTCTAATTGCATTTCTGCATTGTTTATGTCAGAGTATTAATAAGGGATTGAAAGGCAGAATCATTAGGATGTGCTTGGATAGATGATCAGAGGAAACCAGATTTGGAACGTCAGTGAGGTATGTAAAATGAACAAGTAAAGAACAAATGTTAATTGTACTTAATTAGGAATGTACTGAACCACCCAAATTTAATTGTTGAATGTCTACAAATATTGATGCCCATTAGTTTGTCCACAGCGACTGGTTTTTTTCCCTGTGCCACCTTCTATTTTCAGGATTGGAGCTGGTATAAGTAGGTCAGATGCCATTAACAAACAGGTAGTTCTAAAATGCCTTTGTTTAATTTGATGTGTGGTTGGATCCTCAGCTCTACATTCACACTGGCTGAGGATCTGGCTAGTGGCCTTTGTGCCTTCCACCCTGTGCTACAAGAAAATCTTCTCACAGCAATCTAGTAATGTAAAGGTACTTATGGGTACACCAAAAATCATACTAGCTATTCCCTTATTTTGGTGTGGTTAGGGAAATTGGTGTAAATAAAAGTCAAACCCTGTGGTTTTTTACATAACCTTAAAAAAATGCAGAGGAACTGTCATGAGTGTACATTGCAGCAGCATGGACTTCCAGGGAATTTGAAGCCGAAGGAAAGAGAGAAGTGAAACAGCATCTGCTCTGCTTCAGCCTGTATAAGCAATATGCTCAAGTGTCTCATTCTGCGCTTTGACTGGAAGCCAGAAGCCAATGCTTGCTTGTGAACACATTCTTTCCTCTGAGTAGAGCTGTATCCTTGTTCTCAGTCAGTATTATGGAATTTTAAAATATTTTTTAATATTTTGCTTGCAAAATGCCATTGGAATCAGATCTGGCACATACATGTGTGCTTGACAACTATATGCTTTACACCGAGTACAGTTTGCCCCAGTCTGTCCTCAGGGTTTCACACTGATTAATTTATTCTGCAAGTATAAATTACTTCATTATGGGTCTTAGTTGAATCAGAAACTTAAGATTTCAAATTTCAATATTGCTAGTTTCCAAATCACTTAAAATCAATTTTTTAAAAAAATTAAAACAAGAAGCATTATATTTTTTAATTTGCCATTGATTAACCTTCAAACATAAGAACTACAGCAAGATCCAGTTGGTCAGGGATGCTCTGCTTAGTATCACGCTTTTATTCTCACTTGCCTATGTCAGGGTTTTTTTCACTTGCTCTTTCTTTTAGTTTTTCCCAGTTTCTTTTTTTTTCCCCTTGTTGCCTTCACAGGGTGGTCTCTTGGCTTTACTATGTGCAGTCTGACACCCAGCCTTAAGGAAAAACATGTAAGGGTCATGTAGGTGGTGGGATGTTTCTGCTTGATCTTTTACTCCGTGTGGCCCAGCCCATAGGAAGTAAAGTGTGTGACAGGCTGTACGTGGGGACTGCACGACGTGAGCGGGGCCCCGCACGCTGCCAGTGTCCGAGCCAGTGGGGTGTCCCAGCCTGTAGCCAGAAGCCTGCTCCTGCACTAGCAGGGGCTCCTGGCCAAAGGAAGGCACCAGGTCAAACTCTGTGTGTGCTTAGGAGTGATTATGAATGGAGTACTATTACTGGACCGAGTACACCTTTTACAAAAATATACAAACTGTAGTTAGCATCCTCTTTCCTTTTATGTGTATGCCTTTCAAAAAGCCTTTGCAGAAGGCTTTGAACAGACAGGGCATGTGAGGTAGGACCATGCTCAGAAAAAAATATTCAGTTAAAAAATAGAAAACAGAGGTTAAGAGGGAACAACCAGTTCTTGCAGCGTAGGGAGGTGACCAGTGACATTTTTCAGGAGCTGCTGCCGGGGTCTGTACTTGTCAACATGTTCAGGAATAACCTAGAAAAGGTGGTAAGGAGGTGACAGAGATTGCTGATGATGCCAAGTTATTCAGATTTGTAAAGGTGGGGGGCTGATTGCAAAGAAGTGCAGAACTCTATGAATCTGGGTATCTGAGTGAAAAGGTGGCAGGTGAAATTCACTGAAGAGAAATGTGCATGATAGACATAGGAAAAAAACAATCTTGCTTTGTATGTAAAATACATATTAAAAAGCTGTTGGCTGATCATTACTACTACAAACAGGGATCTGAGTGTTGTGATAGATGGGTTTGTGAAAGTGAACACCATCATGAGCAGCTCAAAAAGAAAATCAAGTGTTAGGAATTACCAGGAAAGAAAAAAAGATCACAATACAGAACACTATGGTAACTCCACAAACCCATAAATTGCTCACATCTTTTATATTATGAGCATTTCTGATCCTTTTGTTTCAAAGGATAGAGCCAAACTAGGAGGTACACCAGGAATAGCATCAAAAAGGATCAAAGGAATTTCAGGGAATGAGAGGAATGTGTGAAGGATGAGTGAAGAGGGAGGTCAAGACTCTTGCAGACTGAAAAAGAGGGGACTTGGGAGCTACAGGATGGAGACTATAGACTTGTGAAGAACACACATCTGAGCATCAGTTGTGTATGTCTTTTCCAGCTCAAGAGGTAGGGGCCATTAGATGAAGACAGGAGGAGCAGAATTTGGAACAAAAAAAGGATATAGCTGCTCATGCAGTAGATAGCGTATCTGTAAATCTCCTTGCCAGATGATTTTGGGGGTTTGAAAACCTTCCACAGTCTTGGAAGAGAAGTGTAGAAACAGTGTATATTGCGGGAAGTTCCTGAGCTGATAATAATTAGTGACTGGGGGAGTATTAGGAGGAAATATCTGAAGATAGTCCCGCTCTTACTCATCCTCAACCATCTGCATATGGTCATTGTTGGGACAGGATATGGAGTAGATGGATCCTTGGTCTTACATCCATGTCTGTCAGTATTTTCTCTTCCTGTTTTCCCTCTAATCAACTCCCCTCTCTCCTTAAAAATGTTTCCCTCTGTTCTTTCTCATCCCTTCCTTGTTTTCTGCCTGCACTTCAGTCCCTTATTCCAGTCAGCCTAGAGTTGCTCCCAGACCCCTACTTGAAAAGAAGGTAAAAACAAATAATCTTGAAAAACACAACCTCAGTGGATCAACAGCTCCTCCGTCTCCTTCGCTTATCACTGGAAAATGGAAAGGGTGAGAGTTGTGCTTCCAGCTTGTCAGCAAGAAGGGCAGTATGAAGGACTATATAAATAGGCTACTGAAGAGTTACTCCTTTCTAGAACGAAGAAGATCCAGTTAGGACGGCAAAGGAAAGAAAGCGAATTTTGGCATTCTGAGAAGGAAGGTGTTGTGGATACATGGATCTTGGAATATTATAGATGTAAGGTAATGTCTAGAAGTTGAGTGAGCTATTAGAAGTAACTTGTGCAAGGAAAATAACTTAAACTAGAAGGACCTGAACAATATCTTGGACTTCATTTATAGGGAACATAAATTAGAAATAAAAAAATTGAGTGCAAGGGTGGACATTGTATGTAGAGGTTTTGTGGACTTTCTCTTTAGGATTCTGACTGTTCAACCAAATCACAAGACCCTCTCACTTGCAGTACTACAGACTCTCAAACACTTTTTTCCCCTGAAAGAAATTCTAGGTGCTTGTGGAAATCTCATGTGATAATTCTGTAGTTCCAACCAACATCCTGCTTCTCTGTGCAGGTCATGATTTTTGCTTTTGGACAGAGAAAGTGGAGGCTGAGTCACAGTGACTTCATGGGAGATGTGAGTGGTTACAGTTTAGTAAAGGAGAGAAGAAATTGTACAAGAAGGAAGGAAGGTGGGTTTGGCTGAAACATGATGGTATTCTGTGTCCATGAAGAATGCTAAACAGTGTGAAGCTGAAAATTGAGGGTCAAGAAGCAAAACATAATTTTCTAACAAGACAAGGTGAGAAAATTTCAGATAACCTCAGTATGCGTAGACACCTGAAAAACGACTTCCAAATGCTGTCATGTTCCCGAGTGGCCAGAGGTCTCAAGTACTGGCAAAGAAGTTGGAAGCAAAATGGGTTTTTCGGTGACCCTCAGCCTCAGTCATTTGAGCTTTTTGTTGTGAGCAATTGTTGTTGCAGGGTGCTCAGGTGTGCAGTTATAGAAGTGATTTTTTCCTGTGGAAATCTGAGTGTGGGCTGATGAAATATTGAAAGTAGAGGTAGATAACATTGCTGTTATCTTACTTCTTCTTTTGAGATAGGTCAGATCAATCAGCTTTCCAAGCAGCAAACTGGAATAGTTAAGAGCAAGTCATAATGTTTGGAAGGATGAGTATGAAAGGGAAACACCATCCCATCATCTGGCTGCATATCAATAATAGCAAGAAAAGAAATGAGCAGCTATCAAACACTTCCTTTTTCGATAGAGCCGTGGAAGTACATGACAAAGCTCTAAATGCCATCTACCCTACTCTTTTCAAAGACACTCCCCTGGAGAATGAGGCTTTTGGGACATCAGGGATCTCCCTTAGAGAGTGTACTTTCTCTTCAAATATCCCTCTCACTAGGGGCACAAATCATCCTACAAAACAGAAAACAACTCAATCCTCCCTCTGGCAACTGAGAAGTGCCCCAGGGCCCCATCTCAGCCTAATTCATGGAGACCACTTAGAAGTCTCCAGCCGAGCCACAGCTTGTCAGTGAATAATTTCTCAGTATGGTGTCCTTGATTACAGGTTGCACCCTCACTGGAGACAGAGGAGTGTTGTTGCTGCACTCTCAGAGTCATGAATGTGTCTGAAGTGAGATGGGCTGCTGATGCCCCACCTGCTCTTGGCGGGCAAATGTTGACACTGAGATGGGAAGCTGTAGGGAACAGAGACAGTGGGAGCAGAGAGGAAAAGGAGACTGGGAGGGGAGGAACTTGCATCACATTCACTAGGATTTCTTGTTTGGTATTCTTTGCTAAGGTCCTAAAGAAATATAAACAAACAAATAAGCAATAAACAATGTAAAATATATCCAGTTCCTATCACTTGTAGATTTTCTCCTAGCCCCACTAATCCACATGTTAGGGAAGGTGTTTGAGATGAGCTCCCAGCTGCAGTTTTGCCAGTATTTCAACCTCTAACTGATTGGTTTTGACCTAGAGCAGGAACACCTGGACCATAGCTGCTTATAATCATAGAATCACACGCACAGACAAAGCTGGCAGGAAGCCAGCACATGTTCTCCTTCCCCTACCTCCCCTAAAGCACGTTTTACAAACTCTACATGCTCCCTGCTACTATTTTTCCTCTCTGTTTCCTGCTTCAAATTGACTCAGTATTCCCAAGAACACGTGGCTACACCAGCCCTGTGCTACCAATCGAATGACACTGGGACACTGAGGTGCAGAACAGGCATGGCCCATGTCATTCATTTTTTTTTGGTAACTTCCAGATAAAAATCAGTTCCTATGTATTCTTTACAATTCCAGGAATTTCCAGAGTTCCTGTCTTAACATTAGTGTCACCACCATCGCCTCTTGCAAGGTGTGAGTCAGCCCAACTTGAATCTCTAGTAACATTGCCCTGACGCTCCTAGGAATTGCTGCCCTAAAAAAAGTATAGATGCTGAGAAAAGTATGGCGACTGCCATTAATCCCTCTAAAAAATGGGCACCGCTGGTGACCGGATGGCTTCCTCTCCCTCCCAACAAATACCACCCCAGAGAATGAGAGCGTGAGTGAGGCTGCCAGGGGCTTTGCCAAGAGGAATGCTTAGAGAGTTGAATGAGATGTTACATGAGGTAACAATTGCAATGGCTTCTGGTCTCACACAGGAGGGCTTGGGAGGGAGAATCTGGGAAGACAAGGAGACAGAAGATGAGTATTTTCCAGCTGATGTGGACTGAGGATCTTTCACTGGTACTTGTTGTTGCACTGCTTGAACTGAAAACTGCAGTACTGTCTTTGGGATGGGGAAGATGCATCTGGACAGGCTGGGTCTGGGGCTTTCAATCAGAACTGGCTGTCATACTCAGAGTGAAACCATCCTGTGAATAACTGGACAAATTGCTTACCTCGTGTATCGTGCTCGGCTATAAATCACTGAAGAGCTTTTCTTCTGAGACCAGTAGTTTCATCAGCAGGACTTTAGCTTGGAGCTGGTTTGTAGTTTGATTTCAGTGAAACACATCAAGATGACATGAAGTACACTCTTACCCTGGAAACTTTTCCCTGTTGCTAGTTATAAATACACCACGCTATTGTGCTTGGCATGCTGCATGCTAATAGAAGTGAGGGCTCAGAAACTCATTAGGAAAGGGAGCGGGCCGTGGAGTGGAGCGAGGACAGTGTGAAGCGAAGGTTGATCACTACAGCCTTGTCCAGAATAGGCCATGGGAGTTTTCTTATCTCGCTTTGGCAGGAGGTGCTGCTAGCTTCCTGTGCGAAATCACGAGCATATGCTGCTTTCCTCTTGTTGTTTGGCTTCCTCCGCTACACAAGACGGTTCCCAGCACTGTGATTATCTTTGCATCTTCAAACATGGCACACTCTGCTTCCTCAAGGGCTTGATGTATTCTTGAGTAGCAGGCTGGCTCCCCTCCCCCCAGCCACTTCTCCAGGGCCCCTGCGGGTGCCAACTCCGCACATCACAGACCTTTTTTAAAGCTAGGCTTAATTCTGGTTGCATAAACCACCCCCAGCCTCTGCAAATTCGTGTAAATTCAAAGCTCTGGGCGATGAGCAGGTCTGACAGCAGAACTCGCCCTACCACAAGCAGAGCCACTCTCACCCCTCTTTCCCCCCCTGTGCTGGGCTTCTCTGAAAACCTTACAGAGAATTAGTGGCTCCTGTTTTACAAAAGAATAGCCTTTTTCTCAGGCTCTCTCCACAAAGGCCGATGCGGGCCTGTGCGGGCGCACACCTGCAAATGTGCATTGACAGCACGCATGCAGGCACATGGGAAAAACTACTTAGGGTGTGATAAACCTGAGTGCTCTGCTTCTACTAGTGCTCAACTAAAGCAGCAGAATCTGATTACCTCGCTCGGAGGTTGCATAACTTGTATAAACTTAGGTTTGTACACACCCCTGTTAGCGTTTGTTACGTGGGATCTCTACACACGCAGAGTTGCATCCACAAAGTAGAAACGTGAAAGGGTCTGCAGGGACACAGGTGAAAGAAGTGCTTAGAAATGTGCTGGCGGATATCAGCTTGTTTATCAATCCCTGCGCACACTATGTGCTTGTGCATTAACCCGGCTGTAACCCCGCTGTAAGATTTCCTGAAGATGCAAAGCACTGAGGCTCATTCCACAAAAAAACCCTTCAGGAATTCATGTGCTCTGGAGATATCTGCAGTGAGATTCACATATCTAAAATTCAGTGGGATTTCCCAGCAAACACAGACAGTTCTTGCTAAAAATGCAATGCCCTTGTTATTTTACTGCATGGGTAGTTTGAAGAAATTGGTAATTTCTTTGAAATCAGAAAAATATGTGCTGATGTTATGTGAGGACACATGCTATGAAGCATCAATCAAGTTAACAGGAAGATGATTGCCTATTTTGGTTCTGGCCAGCATAGATTTTTATGTTTTCATTTTTCTTTCTTTCTCTCCAAGCATCTGTGCTTAACACAAACATTCAGTTTGATGATTACATCGAAGTTCAGCAGAACCTTTTCTCTTTCTGCTACAAAATGCCAGTTGTTAGAAGCTGAGGTCAGGTTAAGAGGCAGGACTCTTGACTAATTTTTCCCTTCCCCATCTGCACCTGATGCTGCTGTCTTAGGCAGTGTCTTTCACATGGCACCCCTGGTAGCAGTAAGAGGTGGGATGACTTGGAGTACTAACCTGAGTAGCCAGCTCAGGATAGTGGACAGAGCTCATGTGCTGTCCCTGAGCTATTTTAGTGTATTTGAGGTTAAAAATGAAGGGGTTTGGCAGCTGATGAGAGTAAGAATCTGGTTCTGCATCCAAAGGGATGAGTCTGAGTCTGTAAAAAACGTTTGCTGGTCCAGCAGTCAGTGGAGCCAAAGTAGTGTGTACAGCAGTACTCACATCTCCAGCTGTGTGCTGTTGGATGTAGTATTCTCAGCTTGATTGTGACTTCTTTTTTATTAAAACCATGGACAACAGCTATGAAGTGTATTCGATTTTCTACTCTAATTGCATTAACATTGTAATCGCCAGTTTGGATATAGAATGGAGTGTGACGTCAGTATTCACATGTGCCTCCAGGGCTAATCTAGCACTTTACATGTGTTTTTCTTGTTATTGTGATGTTATTGTAGTTATGATGGTGGTTTGCATTCTGGTATTAATGAGTAATCAGCACCTCATTGTGCTAAGCATCAACAAAGAGGTAACATCATCCTCATCCCTAAGACATGGCAAACAAAATATATATGGTGTTTTTAAGGAATTGTGAGGAGAAGTATAATAATAGCAACTGAGTCTGGAGGCTCCAGAGCTGTAAGAAAGGAAATTAGAGATGCTTTTCAGAGATGCACAAATTCTGAATATGCATTATGCCTTCTCTCTGTCCTTTACCAAAATATGTGTCTCTGTAAGGACTTCTATGGTAAAGAATACAAAATTTCAGCAATGTAACAGAGAAACATGAATGCATCCTGTGGGGGTAGGAAAAAAAAAAAATTAGGAGGCACTTTTTAATACAGTTGAAGTGAGATTTTGGTGTCTCTATTTTTCTGTACAGATTGCATCCAGTCACAAAGATGTGCTTTTGATACTGCCTGTTTGTGTGCCTGGCATCACGAATTAGTTCTGATATCTTCTATGGCATGAAAATGTTACCAGCTTAGCCAAATTATCATGCCTTCTGTGTTTTATTCTTGTTGCAGAACCAGATTTCTTAAAGCATTAAATGTGCAAAGTAAATGGCATCTACCTTTCTGAATAATTTTAACCATTTTTTCCCATCTGAGTGCAACATGTGCCCTTACTAATGCAGCTGTCTTTCCTCCACTCTGGCCTCTAATACAACAATCATGTATTAGAAGTTGGCTTTTAAGCCGAGTCTGAAAGTAGTGTAGATAGGGCTTTCCTGCCATGCTATTGCTCCCTGTGCTCTCTCCATGTATGAATCTCCACTACTTTCTCCTGGGTTTTTTTTGTCTTTTCGACACACTGATCCTTTCAATGCATTGTGAAATTTGGGCAGCCCAAGTTAGTTTCCATGTCATTATTTCTCTAAGCTGTAATATCTGCTAAGGCATCGGCCAGTTTGGCACAAAGCTGCACAATTAAAAACAAGCATGTAAAGTTGGTGTACCATTGATATTCTAAACAACACAAAGTTTAAGCAAACTGCAGAGTTGGCTGAAGGGAAATGAACCTCATTCTTCGGTCAGGATTGCATCACATTCTGTTTTCCACTCACTGGGCTTTAAAGTTCATTTCTCCAAACAACTGTTCTAGAAATCAGAACTATTTGATTACAGATACTACAGCCATTAGCTTTCAAATCCAAGAAACATAGTGTATTTGAAAGAACTTCATCCAGCTTCTGAAGGGTTAATCTCTGCCAATGAAGCTGGAATTTAACAAGCAACAACTAAATTCTGGATGAAAAACTGAACTAGATATTCTCAAAGAAGAACAGGGTCAGGCAGCACTTAAGAAGCATTCCAATGTGTTTATTTCCATGTGTACCAAATCAAACTTTAAGAAATGAATTAGCTCTACCATGACCACACCTGAATGTTCTGATTACAAGCCAATTTGTTGCATAAGGCAAAAACATTTTTTCTCTGGGACTTCCATTCATTAAGATGAATTTTTTTTTCCAGTTAAATTATCATTTAAATCCCTTTTTAATTTAGTTAAGTTTAGTTTAGTTTAAGTTTGTTTTGTTAATTTGCAGGATTACGCTTATTTTTACTGTGTGTCTTGTAATCATTGAACCTCAGTATTAATATTTTGCTGTTTTGTAAACTGAACTAAAAAAAATTTAGGAAGAAAAACTGGCATAATTTTTTGTTAAAACAAAAAGAGCTTGCATAGAGTAAAAGAGCATTCAATGCATTACGGAATGGATCTTGGAACAAATATAATTTGTCTTGAGCTAAAGGCTAAAAATAGTATGAACTATTTTTAGTATACAGTATGAAGTTTTGGCAATGTCTGAAAACAGGAGCATTGGAAATGGGATGTTGGTCTTGTACAGCCCTATATTTAGGCTCTGACTGTAAATTCTGACCTCAGAGTTTGCAGTGGGTTAACTGTAAACATGGACTCCAGAGAGCAAATATTAGAGGAGGGGTTGTGGAAATGAATCCGATTATCAGGCTTCAAACCTCAACATTTAATGAAAAGTAATTATATTTGCCTGGTCATCACAGCACCTGCAGTTTTCCCGACTAATCACTGTTTTCAAAACAATTGTTTTGTCTTATGTGTTCAGTTTCTATCACCAAATCAATTAAATTTCAATTTTTGTTGTCTTCAGGCATGGATTTTGCTTTCATACTGAAGGACCTTCCATCCTGAAAGCTGGCAGCAATGTAGGAAACAGGATCCAGAGCATCTCTGAGAGAACGGCTGTAATAGAGGGCAAAAATAAGGTATGATTCCTAGGAGCAGATAACCTTTCTGTGTGACAGTGTGTATTGAAAAGGCACTGTAAGATGCTTTGAGATCAAGGTAACAGGGAAGAAGCCAGTATTTTGATATTGTTTGGATTTGAGGACCTGCACACATGCAGATAACTTTCATGCTTGTTATTTATCTGCTGAGAGGCAGAGATGTATTTTTTTCTGGAGGCAGTCATATTGGGGTAAGTGACATGCCAAGAGAGTGCATCAGTGGGATTCACTATATCTGCTCTCTTATTCATAGCCTGAAGTATCTTGGGGTACCTCAAGAGCACAGGGGCAGGGTTCCAGGCCATCTTTGCTTCATTTTGTGCAATTGCACAATTTCACGTTGTTTTTCCTGTGAGAATTGAACTATTTACTCTCATTAGTGAATTTATTCACAGATGTGGTCCTAGATGATTAGATGGCCAAGTCTTTTTTGGAATAAATTCTAAAGAGCCAAAGGAATCCAGATTAGAGAAGCAACGTTTAAGAGAGATCTCGGTCAGAGACAACAAGATGGGATTTATCCCAGCAGTGTTGACCACCTAAATTTTAGGTGTTAGTCCAAGTCAAGCATCCCTTTATGGGCCATGGGGAGATGCAGATAATTCTGAAGGGTGTGTGGGCCTGTAGTCTATTGGTGTCTAATGTGGAAGAGAAAGCCAATGAGATTAACTTGCCAAGGGCTAAGGAGGGTTGTCCATCAGTTAAAGCCTTCAAATCAAGGATATCCTAGATCAGCTTCACTTCCCTGGGGTAGACATGAGACTGACTTGGTGTGTTTGGGTGGCCTGTACTTCTGAGCAGCTCAGGTGAAGATGTATAATTCTATGACACTGTCACAGAGTCTGTTTTCACAGGCTAGTTTGATTTGTGTCAGTAATAGCTAAAGAGATTATAAATTTTAAAGCTTATCTTACTCTAGGCCTTTCATTTTTAATGACACCAAAATGCTTTTTGTAATTCTAAGGGCACTGGGGTTATAGGTCTCTTTTCCTTGATGGCTTTTCAGTTTCCTGCATATGAAAATGGGTATAAACTGTAGTTATTCTCATGTCAAGGCCCTTTCACACACTGCAGAATAAATAGGGTTTTACATGCAGCCAAGAATCAGATCTGGGACTGCATTTTCTCCTGCTGTTATATTAGTTAGAAAGTATCACAGGTGTTCATGGCACCATTCCAGCACATGGGAACAGCCTGGATCCCAGTGAGGCATTTGCTCTATTTAGCTGTCCAGCTCTACATGCTTAAAGATCAAGGCAAAGATGGGAGCAAGCAGTTTCCTAGGGTAGACTATCGTAGGAAAGCACATGAAAAATGAAACATAAGGAGGGATTTGAAGGAGGAAAGGGAAATCATTTCAGGCACAGGAAGACACAGTCTATTCCAAAGGGGGAAAGATGATCAAGATGATAAGAATCAGTTATTTTCCAGCAGTCATATAGCTGTGCTATGGGTGCAGTCCTACCTGTTCACAGGGTGCAGAAGGAGCTGTCTAATGACCAGATCTTATCCTCCTTGTGTACCATGCATTTTGGAGATAGTGGAAGAGGAGTGGCTAAAATGTCAAAGCAACTTCCAGTCAACAGCAAATAAATTCCTGCCTGGAGGAAGATGCTAATAACGGGTCCTTGCAACAGAACTGCAAGTCTTTGGCAAGTAGCCCTTTTTGAAAAATGTGCCCAGAAATGAATCAAGGAATGGTCTTTGCATGGAAGGACTTGTAGTGAAACTTATTGGTCCTCCCTGGCATTCCTTGTCTTTTTGCTATGTAGTTCAACTAAGAAAGGTCTGCCTTGCTTTGCTTTATTCCTCCGGGTCCCTGTGGGGAGGGGGAGGTTGGTGAAACAATCTATTTACTCAGCTTTTTCACAGCTTTTCTAAAGTTTCTCTGTTTCTGCTGCTCTTCCGTAGCTTTTCAAGCACAGCTGGATTGCTATTGTAAATAAAAAGGCTCTCTAAGCCCAGGCTCCTGGCCAAGCTGAGAGTTGCATGATTAGTGCACACACAGCTGCTCTAGAGCATCCAGGATTGTGCTTTTAAATCCATGGGAGTCTATGGCTTTTCACTCTTCGCAGCCCAAGACTCACTCTCAGTCTCCCTGAGCAAACTCAAAGAGACAGCTCAGACAGAACCCTTGCCCATCTGCAGCGACATTGTCAGGGTGTTAATAGCACTGAGCTCACTGAATGCAGCACGTCATCACGAGTGTCTCTCTGATGGACTGCTACTGTGAGCAGTTCTACTCCTGCAAGCATCTGTGAACAGCTCTCTGAGGCACTTCCACATCGGTTGTGCCCTGCTAAATAAACAGAGCGTCTACCCCGCTTCCACATCCCAAGACAGCAAGTGTGGTAAAAACAATCTCAAAGCTCAATGGAAACAACAAAGATGTAGGAGACAAAGAGGTAGGAAATGAATGAAGAAACTCAGAAAGTTTCACATTTGGGTTAGCATGAAAGGAGAAATGAGGGTGGTCACAGGATGAGATTATTGTAAGCAAGGGAAGAGATGAACAAGGAATGACCAACAGGTTTCTTTAGCAGTGAAGGTAGCTGTTTTCACCTTCCTAAAGACATTGTGCCAGTTCCACGTTTCCTGTATATGCAACACCTAACTGTCTCCAGTTTGGCTCTTTGCTGTGGTAGGTTGTTTGTTTGTCTGCAGTTATCAAGGCAGCCACAAGTATATTTTAAAGTTAGAAAAACCTCAAGCCCTGTGCCTGTGCAGTTAAAGTAGTGCAGGAAGCCCGCACTACATTATTCGTTGGTGACAGACAAACCGTGACAACAGTGTTTTAGTAACATTTCCGCTAAAGCCTCTCTAAGCAGACATTGAGAAACTCGAGTGGTACAATGGAAGAACTTCGTAACATAAGCCATAGTACTTAATCATAAGACAACTCTTGAAGTGATTTGCTTCCCCCACCCAAAGTTTTCATTCCGTTCTGTTGGACATTTCAGCGACTTCCTACAAAGCTGCGCTATTCTTAGGCTTATCACGTAAACAGGTCACAGGCACTCTCCTGTCATTCAGCTACTAACGCCCATCACTTCTCAGTGTTCCCAGCTAAAGCTAACTGCTGTGTCTAACTGAGGGCTAACACTGATTATTATTCTTTGCATGATCAGTGTTCATTAGAATGTCAATCAGTGAATGACCTGCAATAATAAGGTACAAAGAGCTGGTGTGTTCATTGTGCCAGTGCATACAATCAGAAGCAGTGCATGCATACGGGCGTGTGTTCTCTCCTGAGTGTGCGGGCACACGCTGGCTTATCAACAGCTTTGAAAGCAGTTGGTACTCCTTGTACAGGGGTACAAGGGACAGGGTGTTGTAGGAGAAGTCAACAAGGAGCCTGGCTACGGAGCATGTGCAGAAGACCACTAAGAAGGAAAGTTCAGATGAGGGAAAGCAAAACTGTGGGCCAAGAAGAAAGAATTATAAATCTAAGGAAAGGAGACAGCAGAGACCAAGGCAGTTGAGTACAGGGAAAATTTGGAGGGGGTGAGAGAAAACCCTCTTGTTTTTGAGAACTAACCTATAGAACCACCTTTTTGAGAACCTGAAATGGAACTGAATGTCCGTGATGGCCTCATGCCTCTGCTGCTAGTAAATGTTGGAGTCCCATTGACCAGTAGCAGGTACCATGAAAGCTGGGTCTGTGTCACAGGGTATGCCTCCAGGAATTGTGTATAAAGGACAGTAATGCATGAAATTGGGGTTTATCATGCATATATGTACATGTGTCTGTGTGTGTGTAAATATGTGTATATATATATATGTGTATGTATGTACGGCTTTGTTTTCCACTGCATGAATACCTAACTGACACAGGTTTTTAGTGATTCCAGCACTTGTGAGTGACAAAGCCACCTGACTTCATGGAAAATGGAAAGTAATGGCCCTGTAACATGATTCCGTAAGACAAAATTTAGACTCACCCTTGTGCATCTCTGATTTGGCTGGCAAAGCTGGGTCAACCTGACTGGTGATAGTATTAAAAAGTGTAACCCTCCAAAGTGGAAGGTAAGATAGATAGTCAGAAGAGTCGGTCCTTCCTGGACATGATTGATAAGTGTAATCATTCAAAATAGAATGGTTCCATCTCTCCTGCATCTTCTATGCCAAGCCCTAAACATCTACCTCTCTTCCAAGTTCCCACATTACTAATGAGATGAAGAAGCATGTGCTGTGTCTGTTCTCAGTCCTGACACATGCCAGCTGTCTGACCAGTACATCTGTGCACATTGGCCATCTGGAACCCAAAGAGGAAGAGAAAGCTGTTTAGCTCCCTACAGCAACATTTTGATCTTTCTCCTCCACCCAACAGCTGGTTTTCATGAAATGTGTGAGATCTCATGAGCTTTGAGTTGTCAATAAATTTTGGTTGAAATTGGACAATGGATTCAAAAATTACTGAGCACGTGGAGGAAGAGACGATACTGGCAGACAGATGGACAGGCTGGCAGGCAGATGAACATACGGACAGTATGATCTTCCTCAGAATCCAGGCTAAAGATAGCAGTGGGAGGTTCACTTGCCCCTCTTCATCACACTGTAACTTCTCCTGGAGCCTTCCCGAGTGCTACTAGAATTGCTGTCAACACTTTGAAATGAATCCTTGGGAGGTACCAGCAGAGCCAAGCCCTTGGTGAGATTAAAACCAGCAGAACTTGAGGCTTGCTGCTGCTGAGCTGCGCCTCCCTCCACTCCTGAGGTTGATCCCCTCCCTTGGAGCAGCAGGGAGGTGTGAACAGAGCACTGCCTTGCCCTGGGGAGGAGGGCAGGGGGTACCCTGGTATAGCCAGGTATAGTCTGTGCCATGATTCTTTGCCAGTCAGCCAGCTGTGTCCTATGGACTGTTCCAGTGGGACAGCACGGGATGCAGAGGGAGAACGCAGCTCTGCTTGCTATACAGCAGCAACTTGCAGAGATTTTTCTGTCTAACCCCAGGGGGAAAGTGGGTGCTCTCCTGCGTGTAGTCAAGTCCTCCTGTTGTGGATATTTTGGTGTTTCTTCCATGGTGGTCCTGAAGGTAAAACCTTGTTGACCAGATGTTTTGCACTGATGCTGCTTGCCAGCATGTGAGGCACGTAGATCATATGTCTTTGGCACAAACAGACCAATCCAACAGTGTGCTACCAATAGTTAGACACGAGTCTTCCTAAATGATATTCCTTTAGACAAAGATAAATCCAAGGGCGTAAGGAGAGCATATTTTCATTTATTTCCTTTTTTTTTTTAACAAATAGTTCTTCTTAAAAGCGTAACTAGAAGGGAATCTGCAATAACTGACAGATTTACACTAACCTGCTCTATGTTGAAAGGGCAGTATTTTGCTTTTTAAATACATGGCCTGTTTCAAGAAGTCAGGGCAGCAGTCTCTGAATAGAGCAAGTTTATGTCAGTATCTGCAGAGGCCTTCTGGGAGTTGCATAAGAGCCAGGTTGCCAACCATTTTCTGAAAACTCCTTTTCCTTCTCTGCCATCAGCTGAAGCACTGGGAATCCTCTATCTCAGCTACTTTGAGAAAAGAGAAATTCAAGCAGACCCTCCAGGGGAAAAACCAGCACGCCCTGGCTCCAAGTGCAATGATTGTGTCAGCTGTTTTGCACTCTCTTTGCCTCCCCACTCTTTTCCTCATCAGTTTCTACCACAAATAAATCTGTAAATTCCTCTTCCATCTCTTAGGATTTCTGCTTTATGCCTCTTTTATTTGCTCAGCAAAGCAGCAGCAGCATGAGACTTACTTCCCTAGCCCCTGGCTTTGAGATGAGCCTGTAACATAATGCTTCAGCTGAAATGATGGGAGTAGAAAAAAGGAATAAAGGGCAAAAACTTTGGTGGTAAATGGGGTTTCTGGACAGATGATGCTCAAGCATCATCATCATTGAGTGTGCCAGGAGGGATTTGTCTGTTCTGTCTGATCATGACAACTCAATTCAGACTTTCTCTATATAACGTAGTTGCAAATCCAGGGCCTGAAACTCCCTGTTGTGATGCCAGATGATACAAGATTGTGAACACTTTTGCTTCTTTTGCAGCAATAGCTGTACAGAGGAACCATGCTGCACAAACTGATCTCAAACAGCCATAGTTTCTCCATAAACAACAACATGCCATGCTTAGTTTTGTACACACTACTCCTCTGGTGGGTTTTGGCTGGCACCCACAATGCAAAACACAGACTGCACCACTGGAGGGCTCACAAATTGTTTAAAGAGATGTTATCTTAGCCTCGTGACTAATTTTTAATTTAAAAGAGTTATACAGAGACGTGTTGTCTCTGAAATATTCTGTTCTGTTGCAAAGTCAGTCTCGCTTCCTCCTAGACACTGTGGCTTTCTCTGCGTTAGTCAAGCAAACGTACCAGTGTGTGCTCTCTGGCACTAAGGCCTCCTGTGTTCATAGCGTTTCTTTCCCTTGCCTTCCAAAGAGACATTGCTTGCATGGGAGTTGCCTCTTGGAAGTGATCCTTGGCCCATGCTAAAGAAGTATTTGGGACAGTGTAAGTTGGTCAAAATCAAAACACTGCTGGGGGAAAAGCTAGTGGTTTAAATCACTGGTTTTCAATGCCAATGAATGTTCTCTCAGTAAATTTAATACACAAGAAAAGGCATCATCTGTAAGTCACTGCAGTCATACCACCTTAGCATAACTCTATGCACCGTCCTCAATGTGATAAAAGTAATAATCACATCACAGTGGGCTGAAGCAGTAAAACTCAAAATAATACGCACAATTTTCCATTAAAAAGTAATACCCTATGATATAAGGACAAAACACAGTCTGATACTTCCAAAAACTTTTCGAACCTTTGGAGTAGTTGTGGGAGGAATAGTTGGCATGTGTTTTTCAGGCTCAGAAATGCTCTGCCTCTGTGTATAGTAGATTAAAGACAGGTGACCTGGAGGCAGAGAGCACGAGCTTCATTCTCCTTCACTTTGCATGTTAGGTCACAGGTGCTTCCTGGGCAAAGTTGCTGTGAGGTAATGCCAACTAGCAGAAAAAAGGCTATTTTTTTGGTGGAAAGTCTGGGATGGCAGAAGCAATTTTTAACCACCCACGTTAGCCTTCTGTGGTAGATATTGTGGGACTTCCTTCTGGTCTGAGTTAGTGCTGATAAAACAGATGCAGGAATCCTGGTGCTGGGCTCTGTGTCCACACTTCAAAAAATTATGTTCAGAACCTGGAAGAAATTCAAAGAGAATGACAAAATATGGACGGGGCTAGGCCCACCCTTCATAATTAGAAATTTGTAGAGGTCAGCCTACTGAATTTAGCAAAACAGGATGATTTTTTTCTAAGGGCTGTAATTATCTATCTGGTATTACTGATTTTCCTTCATCTCACAGAAGATCCAAAAGGGTAGTTTAAAAAAATTATAGCTAGAAATGTTATGTAGTGTGTTAGCAGACAGGTAGTTGGCGACAGACACAGTTCAGGGCGTGAAGTGCTTTTAGCATGACTTGTAGTGATTTTACCATAGTGCACTCTTCTAAAACAAATAAGCCAAAATCAAATTATTTGCCTCAGCTGTGTTTGCTCAAGTAGTAGGAAAAGTAATAGACTCTTTCTACTAAAGAATGATTTTGGGAAACCAGAAGATCTGTGTTATTTAGGGGCTCAACAGGAGTTTGGAGATAGCTATGAATTCTCGCAGTAGGAGACAAAAGCAGGGCAAATGTTCAGTCAGTGTTTATGTAGAAACGTAGATAACTGGTCCTTATTTATTACTGCCTCACCCTCTTGTGCTTGTCTCTGAACTCCAGCAATCAGGCAGACTTAAAAGAATGTATTAATTGCACAGAACTTTTTTTTAAGGTTTTTAGAAAAGCCAAACAATTCCGAACAGTGGGATTCTGAAGCCCCGCAATTTCCTTTTGTCACCATCCCAGCTCTGCCTAAAACTCCAGCCAAACCATGTTTTACAAAAGAAATAAAATGGCAACAGAAAGGCAGAAAATTAGGCTACCAAGTTGTAACTGGGAGCACATTACACTGGTGAAGACCATGTTCATGCCTCATGTCTCAGCTCCGCAACAAAATGACGCGTCAGTTGTTTCTGCATAACTTTCCTCTTTTGCTTAGTGCCTAAGCCATTACACCATGGCTTTCCATCACGCTAAAGGTACAACTCTTATTATTACAATGGTTTTTATGTTTCTTAAGGGCACATTAGGTGTTTTTGGTCCCTGGCTTTTCAAGGTCTTATCTTTCAAGTCATATAACTCTGAGAAAATAATTAGTGTGCTGGACCTCTTAAGATGGTGATAGAATATAACATAAATAAAACTCACAAATTACCATTTAATAATGGAAATATTAAGTCCAAGAACAGGAAATAGTACAAAAGAGAATGGGTAAACATCTCTTTTGCTGCTGTTCTGTCCCACCTGACATGTATGTGGGAAAATGAAAGAGAAAGCAAATGAGTTTAGTGCCAAATGGAGCTATTTTTTTTCCCCCAGCATTATCCAAATGCCCGAGGCATGCCTCACCATTCCTTTTGCAGTCTGGCTCTCCTACAGGCTGCTTATCTGCTCGTGTGAAACACATTGTGTCATGCTTCATGTCTTGTAGATTACCATTACATCACCAGCGAGAGATAAATCAATCTGAAAGACATGTTCAAAGATTTTTGGTCATGATGGCTTTGATGATATAAGGGTCACCCAAGGAGCTTGTTTCCTGTTATTCTTCTACCATTTCCAAAACTGTATATGGTGACATCTCCTTTAAATAGCCCCAGAGGTGCCCATCACTGAATGGATGGAAAGAGTGGATCATGGGACTGCAAGTGGTGACTTAGGAAAAAGAGAAGGCAAGATTTAACTGAGTTCTTGAGCCAACGAGAACTAAACCTCTTCTTTCTTTTGCAGACTGCTAGCACTCTCATTGTAGCTGAAGCCAAATCCTCAGGAATCTACAGCTGTGTGGCATCCAATAAAGTGGGAAAATCTGAAAGAAATGTCAGTTTTATCGTAACAGGTAAGATCTAGTCCTCTATGGATTCAAACATGTTTCCTGATCCTGGGATTATAACTGTTAGGCTGTTGTGGCTTTTTAATATACCATGATTTCAGAATTGCTGTTATGCATGAACTTGTAAGCTCATACCATGGTTTTGGGTGATGCTGGTAGTTTTCACAGCAGCTGGTCTGGATTGCTAAGGATACCAAACTGGTGAATGACACATTCCTCCATCACGTATCAAGCATGACACAAATTACTCACAAATACAGCAATGAGTAATTCCCCATTTTGGTTCATCTCTGCAGTCATTTCATATATGAAATTTCAGTGTATTTTCATCCACCAGTAAGCCAGTTTCATGTGTGACATTGACGGTGTCTACAGCCTCATTCTCTTGCCCACCAGCGTATGTCACAACACAGTGTCTAGAACAGTGCCAGTGTCTGCAGCCTGCAGGGTGCTAGAAATGGCTGGGGTACCCCTCACAGATCTCACGGATTATGGCACTTTATAGGTGGAAAAGAGTCAGGGTACAGGTTACAGAGTTTTGTTTCCTCTTCTGAGAAAGACAGACTTGAATGTCATTTGAGCCAGGGCACTGAGAATTCCTATCATGTTATCTGCATGTATGAGTATGCTTTCTGTTATTTTTTCATTACAAGATGTGTTTAGAGTTTTCACAAACAAATGATTTAATCTTTTATTTCGGGAATTACTGAAAAAAACCCACAACATGTTTTTGGGAATAACTACTGCATTATTCAGCAACATAAAGTCTGCACATGCAATTACAAAGGATTTGTTTTCTGTCAAAAGTTTTGTTTTGTTTATAAAGCAGTAGTTTTATAAACTTAGGCTCTTGGCAATTTTCAGGGTAGATAATTAAAGAAACGTAATTCATTCAAAAATATGAGAAAAAGCAAAAAGGCTAAAATATTTAGATGCTTTAATCCCTAAATCATAATCTCTGCAGTTTTTATGTTGTCATTCTCTTGCTTATAATTCTGATGAGTGATGTTAGTGAAACTCATTCTATTTCTATTCTGTGAGATATCAAAAGAGAATAGACACACATTCACTAGATTTAGTAAAAAAAAAAAAAAGAAAGAAAAAGTTACTTCAAAAAGTGTTCCCTCTCCAAAACTTTGTATTTCTTAAATATTCTGACTAGCTGAATCACAGAATACCAAGTTGGAAGGAACCTCAAGGATCATTTGGTCCAACCTGTCTTGGCAAAAGCACAGCACCTTGTCCAGATGGATCTTAAAAATGTCCAATATTAGGGAATCCGCCACTTCCTTGGGAAAATTATTCCAATGACTGATGGTCCACATTGTGAAAAATTTCTTCTTGTGTCCAATCAGAATCTCCCCAGGAGTAACTTGTACCCATTACCTCTCATATTTTCCATGGATCTCCTTGTAAAAAGGGAGTTTCCAGCTTCTTTGCAGCCACCCTCTAAATACTGGAGTACGTTGATAAGGTCCTCCCTAAGCCTTTTCTCAAGGCTGAACAAACCCAGTTCTCTCAGCCTCTCCTCATATGGCAGACTTTCCAGTCCTTTGATCATCTTTGTGGCACCTCTCTGGACCCTTTACAGACTTTCCACATCTGTTTTGCATAGAGGGGACCAAACCTGAATGCAGTATTCTGGGTGTGGCCTGACAAGTTCTGAGTAGAGTGTAATGACATCTTTATCTCTGATGGTGATGCCCTTGCTGGTCCAACCCAGCAGCCTGTTGACTTTTTTTGCTGCAGCAACACCCTGTTCGTTCATGCTGAGCTTGCTGTCCACCACAGCTTCCTCTCCACAGAGCTGCTGCCCAGATGAGTAGATGTGTTGACCCAGATGAGCTGGTTTTGTGCTTCCAGGAGAGCATCCCTTTCCTCTAACTGGTAAAACAGAAGAAAAGATAGCTTGGGCACCAATACTTTTCTCTGGCACCCCCAGGATTTTGTACTCTTCCTTGAATCTGCCCAGATTCCAGCTTGCGGTATCACTCTTGCCCACACAAAAGAGTAGCAATGAATAGTAGTCAGTGCTCCTCACAAGTTGTGGCACCATCTCAGCAACATCTCAGGCCTTATCTACCAGAAGGCAGCATAACTCCCTACCATGCCAGCAGATGGGCACCTTAGTGCCCCTAAACAGAGAGTCACCCACTGCAAGCACTCGTCGTCTCTTTTTTCGGTATCCACTGTTGTGCTGCTGGTACAGTTTCACCTGGCAGACTTCATTTGTGGGTGTCTACAGCTGTTAAAGCTCCATGTCATAACACGCTTTCACATTTAGAAAGTGTCAGTTATCTATAAATATAGAAAATTGGTAAGGAGCATGAGAAGTATAAACAGATAAGTGACACATATGCAGGTTGTTTGTTAAAGTACAGAAACAAGAAAAATGTCTCCATGTTCTATTGATGGAAGTGACAAGAACATTTGCCACCTTGAAGATGACTCCTGTCCCCATTCTCAGTTTTGCTTTCATCCCTGTCCTCACATTGTGTCTGTTTGGACAGAAAGCTGAACAGCATATAGGTCTCCATAAATTAACATGCCAATGATAGTCTCGTCTTTGTGTGGGTACTTCACATGAAAATTTGAGAAGTCACTGAGAGCCATTTGCTGAGAATGCTGCTCTTTCAATGTGCAAGATACTGAATTTGGCTTCCTTTAACTCTTACTCCTCAGTTTTCATATGACATGGAAGATCCTGAAACCAAATGAAGCTGTACTTTGATGGACCCCATTCACTATATCCAAATCTCCCTTTCAAAATTTTGATGGTGATTGCAAGTATTTTAGTGCAGTGACATGAAGGAGTTAGTTTTCCTACTTAGATCTAACATTCTCAGATCTTAACCAAGGATGGGAGGAAATCCTTCTCCTTGATGCTAAAGCTTCCATGAGAACATGCAGAATATTATGACTTTCCTTTGAAGAATCTGATATTGGCTGGTGTTCAGAAAGAGGAGTGCCAGCTTTATTATGGCTTGGAATTTCTTAACATCTTGACTGGTGGCAAGCATTCTTTATAGGGTGGTGAAGTTGAAATGCATTTGTCCTTTGAGTTCCTGGAGCTGAGCACGTCAGTTGTGTGACATGGAAAGTCCTGATCATCCTCTGACACTCACTTGCATTGATCGAAGGCAGTGTAAACAGTACTGCAGTTTGGTACCTAAAAAAATCCAGTTAGGCTCACCATAATTCTCCTCTGTCAGGCTGAGACCAAACTGCTGTGGCTGGGTACAGCCTGTGTTTCACATCAAGAAACAAACATGTCCAGAATGTGCTGAAAAATGCACTGAGGGAGTAAAAACCTGAGAGCCTTAAATTCTGATGGATGTGAACAGGACACTGCAAAGTATTTCCTTCTGATGAGTCCAAAACCAATACTTCAGGTCTTGTGTGACAGCTTAGGGCTAGTTTATCTTATGTTGTTGAGTCTGCTGGCGCCATTTGAAGTCAGCCTGAGCCACACAAAAGTGTCTGAAAGTAAGAGAAGTGTCTAAGCAGGAGGGCATGATTCCTTGTAGGAAAAGGAGCTGCTGCCCTCTGTAAAAGGGACAAGCCAGAAATGACTCCAAAAAGCAGATGGAGACAAAGCCTGTTCTTAACAGGAAGATCCCTTTCCTTGAAGGCAACCTCCCTCAGCCCTTGTCCTGGAGGTGAGAAAATGCACGTACTCCAGTGATGTGGCTGCAGTGCTGTTAGGGGTCTCTTTTTTGTAGGCAGAAACCATTAGGAAGGTGGTGAGAGGCAGAACCTGTCCCAGCAGCCCTAGGTTGGAGTTGACAAGTTCCACTCCTTCAGGGAAAAGTAAACATAAGGGAATTAGTGCCAGCAGAGAGAACCGAGGAAGAACAAGCACTTTCTTCAGTTACTGTAAATCTCATTATTTCTGGGCTTAAAGTGAAACCTGCCTATCTTTTCCTAGGGAGAGTGATATACATAATTTTATACACTGGGCCTGAGGGTGTATGACATGGACTTTGGAGTAGCTTTCCTATGGCTTCTGTCAGATGAAGGGCATTTTTGGTGTATGGTCACTGACTCGGCTCTAAAAGCAAATCATTGTTCAAGACTCAAAAGTAGCTGTGAAGCTTATATAAAAGCAGTGTAGAAAGGTGATTTCTGAAAGCTCTCCTGCTCACTGGTACGGAAACAGTCTCTGTAACAACACCTTTATGCCAAGTTTAATTGTATTAGCCCCCTTTCATCCAGCCTGCCCCTTTCCCTACATTTTGGGTTGTTTTGCTGGCACACAGCAGGCCCATGGGTGTGTTTGCAATTACAGTGGGTGAAACAGGAACAGCTCTGCCTTATCTCCCTGGTTTCCCAATGTCACTAAGCGCATTTTATTTTGAGATTCCTGATGGTGCTTGGCAAAGATAAACAAAATCTTCCATCAGGAAACCTGGGAGCTATTTCCACAGGAAGCTTCAAATCACTAAAGTAAATAAAACCCTTTTACATTATTCCCAGCCACGTTATTTAGCTAGTCTGAGCCTGTAACAATTGGTGAGAGGTGTCATATATTAGGAGGCTCATAGCCTTTAAACAAATGATTCTTTTGGAATCCTGTGCATTTTGCTCTTGTCCCTAGATTTATTCAGACAATAGTCTTCACAGAAGGCACATTGAGGAAGAGCTCCAGACCTGACAACATGAAAGTAGTTGTAACTATATTATTCTGTTGGCATGTTATCCTTTTAGGCTAAAAATAGTTCATTTGCCTCAGTCCCAAGGGATCTTTAGTTTCATCTTAAGAGTTTTGCTTGGCTCTTCTTAGCTTTTACTGAGTACTAGCATCTTCAGAAGTAAAAATTACCACTATTTCTAACCAATACCCGGGCTTTCCCAACACACATCAGAACAATTTGAAATGCACTGTGAGTAAAATGCAGCAATTCCTTTCTTCCAAGTACTTACCCATATTCAAAATGTTGGCCATTTGATTGGTTTTAAGTATATCTGAATTTAATGCTTTAAAACAAAATCAAGTATAGGATTCATTTCTTCTAACTTAAATCTTAAAGTTAAGTATCTAAACCCAAGCTGATCATGTAGGATCTCTTTACAATTAAGCGGGAGGGCCCAGGATCTCTGGAATTTGACCCATCTGAAAGGGATGGTTCACGCTGCCCTCTGCAGAAGGCTGTGTCATCTCACGGGCCATAAATTTTTGCTCACATACAGAACACAGAACATCTTCATTCAAGTAGATGTCTACATTTTGGCAGCTGAGGCTAAATATAATGTATTCCATGTATGGAGAGGTTTCATCTTAATAGCACTTCCAGTCAACATGTTCTTAATTGAGATCAGAATCTGGCACCACACACTCTAACATATCAAACAGGATCCTGATGGTAGTCACTCATGGATGAGTTCATGAAATTTGAATTTTTTTTATAGCTTTGTTTGACAGAGAGAGAAAAATGGTATCCCAAAGGAATGCAAGTGGAACAAGTCAACCCACAGGCTTTAATACCCAGTATAATATTTTAGTGTCACGGCCTCCATTAGGTTGATCTTTAGACTGCACACTTGAACTACAGCTGATGACAGGCACACACACTTTGCTCTCACTGCAGGGGCATGATGAGTTCAACCAGCAGAAATCAGGCCTCTTCCTGGAAGGCATCTACTGTCAGGAAAAATTTCAATTCAGGACTAGCAGGAGCTCATTTACCCTCTGTTTAACACTCAGGGCTAGATGTGGAAAAGAGGACGTTAAGGGGAAAAACTGATGCCAGGCTTCCAATAGGCAGGGAGCAGTGAGCAGGTTATACTCATCGTTCCCCTGGGAGGGAAGGCAGCTCAGTTTGCAACATGGGGATTTAGGGAGAAGCTTTCTGATGGATTGGTCAACCAATGAGAGAGGTTAGTGAAAGAACACATGGCATATTATTCACTTGAGAGCTACTTTTTACACATGCCTGCTGAAGTGATGTTACACCTGAAGCAACACTGGTAAGAATGAACTGAATGGAAGTCACTGTTGTGCTGTTCATGATCTAAGAAACAAGAAAAGAAGGTATAATTCTCCCTTATGAAAGAAGCCATTCTTAGGATTTCAAGTCAAGTTTATGGCCAAGTGCCGTAGCAATTAGTAGTGAAAGAACAATTGAAAATGGCCACAGTCGATGTCACTTGACTGAGAAGGAAATTACTTTATCAGAATATTGGCTACAAATAAACCAAGAGGGGCTGCATTCTAGGAGTAAAACTTGGAAGTGCTTTCTCTCAGGAACTTACTTCTACTTTCACTGAGGCCAGTGGTGTAAGTGCCTGGCTGGAGGGATGAGCCCCAGGTGGAGGCAGCTGGGAGGCAGCAGACACCACCACACCTCTGCATCACTCCCCAGGTGGAGGAAGTTGCAAGTAACATTACAATGAACTGCAAACCGGACCTTTTCAAGTAGGACTTTCTACGTTGTTGGCTAAATTATTCCTGCCTGAACCATCTGCTATGAAGTGAAAACTTAAGCCATATCTACACTTAGTAAATTGTTAGTGCAATGAACCTTAAATTCTCTCAGGTGAAAATACCTTTCACCTGTGTTTAATGCCAAGCCACATAAACAGAGTATCTTCATCCTAGTGCTGCCCACACACAGCTGGCCACCCAGGGCAGAGGGTACTGCTTCTGCTTACCTCTTGGGTGGCTGACAGGCTTTAAACGCAGGGAGGGTAAACACCTCTGTTCCAACGAAAATCTCAGGCATGTGATCACAGATGCTGTAATTTCTCAGGAACTTGAAGCATTTTTAAGAAATAGACATACTTTACCTGAATACTTATGAATAACAAGAAAACAATACAACCAAACATGATGAAATGCAGTATTTTTATACTGCCCTCTTGAGATTCCTTTTCTCTTATGCAGTTCACAAGCTGAAGCTGTGATCAGAATATTCCTCCTTTTTCATAATCCCACTGTGCTGTCTAAATAATTCTGCTTTTAGTACCTTGCCCCAGTCTGTCTTGGCATAACATTTATACATACTTATTACTTCCAAGAGCAACTTCAGTTTACACCAACTGATGTCTGAGGCCAAGTGTATCTCAGCTCCAAGACAAATTATAAGAATAGCTGGAGCCTAGTGTATGAAAGTAAAGGTTACACACTTGAGCAGGAAGACAACGACATTGATTAGTTCAAAGACTTCCTGATAAATGAGAAAATATATGCTGTGTTAATTTTGGCTCATTCATTTAATATAAACTAAAAAATATTCTTGATTTTTGACAGATGTACCAAGTGGATTCCATATTAGTTTGGAAAAAATGCCCATTGAAGGAGAGAATTTGGTATTGTCCTGTTCAGCCAACAAATTCCTGTACAAAGACATTGCTTGGATTTTACCGAGGACAGTCAACAATCAAACAAAAGCCAAAAAGTCTCACAACAGGGAGTACTCCGTCACCCTCACTCTGACCGTCAAAAACGTTTCGCTGGCACACTCGGGCACCTATGCCTGCCGAGCAAGGAACATATACACGGGGAAAGAAGTGCTTCAAAAGAAAGACGTTACAATCAGAGGTGAGCACTGCAACAAAAAGGCTGTTTACTCTCGGATCCTCAAATATAAAAGCACAAGGAATGATTGTACAACACAAAGCAATGTAAAACATTAAAGGACTCATTAAACAGTAAGAGATGTCTCATATCATCTTGATTTTTTTATTACTGTTGCTACCTTTCAAGCCCTGAGGTGGTGCTCATTTCCCCATGGGTTGGAAATAGGAGGAATAGCAAACAAAATCCTAACACGTGAGCTTCCAGTTGAGTTCAGACGGGTGTTTTCTGCTTTGAAAAGGCACGTGGAAGCTGGGGTTTGGAAGATCCCCTGTGCTACATTTTACATGTCGTTATTTTTTCTCTTGCTGTCTCCTACTGAGCAATAAGGAAAACTTTGGATCAATCTTTTCTTCCGCTTTGATATCAGCCTCATCAAAAGTGTCAAAGCTGAATAAACTGATTAACTTTAAAAACTGCTGTTTTCAGTCAACAATGGACATTTAATAAGCTAACTTGAATGTGCAGAATGAGCACAATTCAGTTTGAGATTGACTGGACTATATATATTTTTTTTTAATCTGATCTTGATGGACTTATAAATATTACCTGCTGAGCAAGTTCTAATGCTTATTTATTTGAAATTATTTTCTACACTAAAGTACATTAATCTTAAAAAGTATCTTCTAAAAGAAGTATGCAGGGAAGAAATAAAAATGTTGATATAATGCACAGACCTATCATATCATTTATAATGATGATTTTACAACTGACAGACGTGAACCATGTTTCTCCAAATAAATCCAGGTAGACTTCCAGTTGCTGTGTTGGTCAATTTTTAAAGTCACTAATGTAAAAAACTACTGATAAAAGTGTGAGTGTTGCTTCTGGCCTGAAGATTCAGGAGTTTGTAATGCTGTAATTATTTTATTAAATGAGGAATGTTACACTAACATGACTGACAAGGTTTCAGCCAGCACAGTGAGTTAATACATTTTTAAAATACAAATTCAAAATTGAAGCCATTAAAAATATTCATTGCTTTTGGTATGCAAATGACAATTGGATTTATTATGGGGATTAAGAACCAGCCAAACTGCTGAAGGAGAATTAAGGGCAATCTCAGAATTCTTTGTGAGCGTTTCCCCTTTTCTTTTCCTTTGTCATGATTTTGCTATGAGATGTTTCTGTGTGTTATAAATTTTGTATAAGGAAGAAGTTACTATTTTTAATAGATCTGATAACTTTATTTTTTTACAATACATAGCTTTTATTATTTTTGGTTACATTTATGATCGATCATTTATATAGCATTTACATAAGCCATAACAAAACAGACCACAATGACCAAAATAGCTACAGCAAAGGAACAAAGTGGCTGTGTTTTTAAAATAGAGGGTGACAACATGACAGTTTCTTGCGCTTGGGAACTCACCAGACTATTTCCTCCTTTAGGTATCGAGATTGTGTCCCACGGCTAAACTTGCCTTTCACGTGGGAATTGCTTTTGTCAAGTGTGAAAGGGTAAACAATAGCATTTCCCCATAATGCCAGTTTCATGGAGCCTAAAACGCTTAGAAAACAATTGATAACCTGGAAGTTGTCAGAGTAAAGAAAAGAATAATCATTTATATCTTGAAATGTCACCTATAGCCTCCTTGTATACAGTAGCTCTTTTGTTCATTACTAGCGCGATGGCTTCCAGAAACAATGTGTTCTTGCAAAGGGATCAGGCTCTCTTTTTTCCTAAAACATGCCTAAAATGCAAGTGAAGTCGTTGGTGACTGCTTAAAAATGGAGCAAGCGCACTCTTCAGCATTTGCAATTCTTCAGAAGAACTACAATACAGAATCCCCTTTTTTCCTAGGGTATTTTGTGGGAAGACATTTGATGGCAAGGTGGGCGGTGATGACAGGACATTATGAATTTTCCATGGCCTTGGGAGCTGAAGCATGATGATTTGTAGCAGCCAGTTGCCAGGCAATATGAGTTTGGGTCCAAAAAAAAAGAGATGTGGCAATTAGACTGTTCTTCTGCGAAACTGTGGTGCATTGCAATGATGTGTGTCACTGCTGAGTGGATGTTCCACCAGCCTGGTCTCGACCAGCACCCAGAGGGCCACGCTGTGCAAGGATGTCATAGAATCCCAGTGTGGCTGTCCGTGTTGCAGGGTACAGAGAAAGCTCACTGGAAAGCTTTGAGGAAAGCAGTTCTTGGTGGCAGGATGAAAACTACTGATGTCACTTTTGATGTCCTCGGATGACTGGAGAATCTCATGGGTTTGGAGAGTTTCTCTGCCTTCTGTTGTGTAATATATTATTTAGGGAGAAAGGTGTGAATTATATTTCCTCTCTTTTTTTTAAAGTGTTTAAAATAAAGCTTGTATTTATATTTTTGTACTGATTAATAAAAAAAAAGTGAACAGACAACATAATCATAACAAAGGGCAAAAATGGATGGAATGCAAATGTAAACCCCAAAATTAATGAATTGTAATTTTTTCCCTTTGTTTGCTTTTAAAAATGCAAATTTCCCCTCCCTACCACCCCAGGTCAGACAAGTACTCTGACACCAGTGTCCTCTTCTCCCGTCTGGGACACCCCTGTCACTCCTCTGGGCCAAATTCTGCCTACAATGAAGTTCCTCAGAGTAACTGAGAGCAGAGTTTGGCCAGCAAGGCAATATTTGCAGGCAAGCATGAAGGCTGGGGTCAGGTCTGGGGGGCTGCCCTGGGCGCTGAGCCCCACACTCTGCTGGTGGCCAGGCTAGCCCCTTAGCTTTGGAGTGAGCAGAGCGGGACATTGGAAACTGTCCCCCTTGGCTTCACTGCAAAAATGAATGGGAGAAAACAGGTGGTTTGCAAAAGAGAATAATCCTCAGGTTGACCAAGGCCTTGAAAAATCAGCTCATTGTAGCAAAGAAATTACTGAAAGTATGTGAATGATGACTGAAGTTTTAAGCAAGAAAGTTTTTCTTAATATGAAAACCCATCTTTAGTGTATGGCTGTAAACAAATTAAAATTAATCACAACTCACAAAATGCGTGATTTGCCTTTGTTGTGTCATCTTGTCCGCCTTCATTTTGGATGTCTGGGACTGCTGATAAATGTGGTGTTCTTCTCAGCATGCGTATGTGGACATGCCTCAGAATGTACCTGTTCATAGTGTTGCGAAAAATGAGAACTGAGCAAAAATCGAGGCGAGGTATCAAGGAGAAGAGGGCAGTCTTCTTGGCTGCAAGGCAAGTGTAGCTCACTATATCATTGTGTAGGTACGTGATGAAGAATTTATAGTGTCTCTCATAAGCAATGCTGTTTGGGAAGAGAGAACAAATTGTTTACCAGGCTGTAAACAACAAATATCATTACCTGTGGAAATTATTGCTTACAGCTCAGAAAAGCCCAAAAGCCATAGTCATTGCACAGTCATGACTATGTTGGGATTAATTTCAATGGGTAAGGGCATAGCAAAGACAGCCCACTTTAACAGTGTTATTAGTGCTGTGGGGCTCATGCACACTGCATAAGCTGGTGGTACATAGGGGTTTAATATTTCTGGAGAGTTTTTACTTACGGCTGGTAACAGAATAATTATGAAGATAAAAATGTCTGATGGCTAGTTTTTCTGTAAGGATAAATACAATTCTTCCAAACACAGAATATTAGAAATTCATCTGATACTGAACTTGGTGTATTGGCATCATTTGCAGCTTAAAAGAAAATATTTTCAAATAGTTGGTTTCTGCTTTGTTTTGTTTCATTTCATATTTGGAATGTGCGTATTACCATGTTAGTAATTGTTGATTCTGGCAGTGTCCTTGAAGGGAAAGGTTGCAAAAAATCAGGGAATTTGAGGGACTCTGCAGAGCATCTCCATCTGTAACACTGCTCAGGAGCTCCCTGAATTCTCTGTCACTGCTTTAAATGTACCAAAATACCAAAAATAATTATGTGAGAGTTGCAAATGTGAATGAAAGATGTTGCCATATAATGGGCATAAACATCATAAATATCTTGACCTTTGTCAGAACAGCCTTCGGCTCTGTATGAAACGAGGGAAGGAGTGGCAAAGGGTTGAAATGATCTTGAGATTGTTTTGTTTCTTTCAGGGATGACTATAACGTGATGTTTAAAGCGTGTTTTTGAAATGCTATGGTGTGGTTTGGCCAGGCCTGGTTATGTTCAGCCAAATATGTGAAACACAAAAGTGGAATAAGTTATGAAGACTTTGGTACAATGCTTCTGTGCTCATGGTTACTGGTTTTTGATTATGTGGGTTTACTGAATATGATTTGTAGCTGTACTCTTTCAAGCAAGTAAATTATCAAAATCACATTCATGGATATCGCGGTGTACGGAGCTGCAAGGTGCTATCTGCAACACAGAGATACTTGGCTAACAAGGGTGTCCTGATGATTCTTCAAATCTTTGGTGTCACAGTTTGTTTCTTTTGATGATGAAAAACTGAGCTTTCATAGAAACTCATTGCTTTCAATATAAACAAGCATGGTTGGTCATGGAACTGAGAAAATCTTTTGAACGCTGTCATCATTGGGTCTTCATTGGTCACCATAACCTGCTATTGCTGAGTAACGGGAGTTCTCTGTACACACCAAACACTCCTGAGCAAAGTAGAAGAGTAGATAAAATCAGTGAAAAATGAACTTGGTAGAACAGCCATAGCATTTTCTTACACCAGCAAAATGAGTGTAGAGAAGATAATTAAGTCCCCACCATTACAAGAATGTAAAACAAAGGTGTTGTTTTGTCTTATAGCTCAAGAGGCACCAGCCCTGCTGCGGCAGCTTACGGATCAGACAGTGAACGCCAGTAACTCTGCCATGCTGGAGTGCCAGGCTCGTGGTATTCCTGAGCCCCAGATATCCTGGTTTAAAAACCATGAGGAAATACAGCAAGAACCAGGTGAGAGCTTTGTGTACTCACCTACCTCTTACAGTAGGCTTTCTATTTACCTATCTGCCTTAGGAAGCCATTTCCAGAGTCATTGGCATCAGTACCCAGATGTAAGGAAGGCAGTCAGGCAGCAACCCAGGTGCTCCAGGTGATTCTGTCTCACTCCAGAACATGAGCCAGGCTGGAGATCCAGACACAACTCTATGGAATCCGTGGACAAATTTTCATCTTGTAAGAGTCATCTCCAGAAAAACATATTTCCCTCCGTTTATTATAGAGGAAGCCCAAGGATCGGGTGTCTTGGCCAGCAGATAACTAGGCAAGAGAAAACCAAGCTCTCTTGATGTGCGTAGAAGTACCAGGGGGAGTCTGTGGTCAGGCATTCGAAGTCTGATTTTGAGTCACAAGCTATACAGGAGACTAAATCCATGTCTGGGGTGTCCAAAATCCAAATGCATCTACTGGCAGCAGAGGAATCCAGGTCTCATGCAACAGAAAGGAACAGCTTCCCAGGTGGCATGTTGCAATGACAGGAAAACTTTGAGACCTGTTTACTGCTGTTTCTGGAATGTGGCTTCAAAGATCAGCTAAGTGTAAATGTCCAGCTGCTGGCACCACAGTCATGGAAGTGTTCCTTGGATATTTCAGATGGAAATGAATGATGGAAAAGGCAAAACCTTTCTCATGGGAATTCATGCACATTTGGATCAGAAGCACACACTGAGCTAACGTTACACACTCAGAAAAAATGTTCAGAGAGGTTTGGTCCGTAGGAACTTGAATTATAAGTGTAGTCTTCTATAGAACGTTTTAGAAAGTTTGTAGTTATGGTTCTGTCCTGAATTATGGAAAATTACTATAGCATGAATAAAAACAACTGGAAAAAAGTTCTGAGGATTTCTCCAATTGAGTTATAAGCCTGTGCAGACTTGCAGCCCAGGCACTAAGCTTAAGCTAGAGCCAGATTCCATGATGCTTTGCAGTGACCACATCATGTGCATTAATAATACTATCTTCTAAAATGAATGTTATGTGTCTAACTTGGGTGCAATGCAACAGATACAATTAGGAGCCTGGGAGATGTCTCCAGAGGGTAGGTCAGAGCACTGCACTTAGGTGCCTGAAATAGACGTTGGGAATACATTTTGATGGGACTGTAGTTCTGATGGAGCCAAACACAAGTGCGTACTTGACTGCACGTTTCCTGGCTAGAAGGTGCCTTAGCAGCAGTACTGAGGTCAAATCTGCTCCCTGCCTCTTCCTTGCTTCTTGGAGTATTGCCCAGGCTGGCTTCTGGGTTGACCTAGCTGGAATAAACAAGATGTTTAGAACTTCAGGTAACCCATGTGTTTTAGGGTACACCTCATGGGAACTCTCTTTGCACTATCTGGCGCCCCTCTGCAAAGGAGCCCATCGTTCCACACCACATGGGCAGGTGAGATTTGGAGCAAGTCTGCTGCCCATAGGGGCAGTCTGAATGGCTTTTGGAAGAGCTCTAAGCTTGAGCTGCTTCTGGGGCAGACCTGGGCCTGTAAGTGTAGTAATAAGATGACCCTTTTTCCAAAAGCTGGAGACATGTTAAAGTGCTCACCTGGATGGAAGCATAGGCATAGTGCTAATCAACATAAACAGTACCAAGTACTTCCAAGATCATTCCCTTAGGCTGAGCTTTTTGACTCACACAAGTGCTTTGTAAACACTGATTTCCAAAAGATTCACAAAGCATCCAAGTATATTTGGCTTTCCTGCAGATAACATTGTGCTGCACAGTCTGTGGCTCAGATTTCTTTTGAGAAGAACTTGAAGCAGATATTATTACACAAGGGTCAGTTTTTGTTTATATCCTGGCTCCCTCTCATTGCAAAATATTTCATTTCACAGGAATAATTTTAGGGCCCGGAAGCCGAATGCTGCTTATTGAAAGAGTAAAAGAGGAGGATGAAGGACTTTACCAGTGTATAGCCACCAACTTGAAAGGGTCCGTGGAGAGTGCGGCATATGTCACGGTACAAGGTAAGTGGGAAGAGCAAGTTTTCCAAAGTGATGTTCTTACTCTGGCTGGAAGGGCAGGGGTATGACCTGGGACTCATCTGGTGATCTCTGAAGCAATTTGAAGGAAGTCCTAGCAACAGAAGCATACCAGGTTGGAAAGGAAGCCCAGCAGGAAATGCTAACTCAGAGTGTGTTTACACTGACCTAAAAAGAAGAATTGCTTCAACTCAACAAAGATCAGGTCAGGGTAGAAGACAAATATAAATTTAGTATCAGCAAAACAAACAAAAAACAGAGTAAGAAACACTCTCCTACCCACACATTTTCCCATTTCAGGTTAATTCCATAAAAATTAGAGGCCTGGGATATTCTCATTTGTTTATTTTCAATGTAAAGTGAACTGCCGAATCAGACTAGAAGATTTTAGTCTAGCAATAGCTACATGTGCAAAGGTACTACTACAAAGAAGAAGTTTGATCTCATTATTTCTGGAACCATTACTTGATTTATTTCCTATTCATTTAAATGTCCAGCATTGTTCCGCCTTCTGACAATCTCAACTCGTGCCTGCGGCAGTGATTGCTATCAAATAATTTTACATTCAATAAAAATAAAGTTTATTCAGTGACCTTTTGGTTTCATTGAATACCCTCTTGGCTCATGAATTATAAAATTAGAGAAGTAGGTTGACATTCTCCATGTAAGTCAGTGCCATGTATGAATTACATTTGAACTAATCTATTTTACTGACCTGGTGCTAAGTAAATAGTCCTAAATGCATTTAGTTGCTCCTTACGGAAGAAAATTTGACTATCACCAGGCCTTTTAGGCAGAGATTATATGTTTATATGAACCTGTGTCTGAATACTACTCAGTATTTGGATACCACCCTGCAGCACAAGACAATTACAACTAGTATTGATTTTTTGCCATGAGTGTGTTAGCAGTCGGAGTTAATGGTGATGATATAATGTTTTTCCTTTAAAAGCAATGATTTTTTTGGTTTAAAAGGTTAGAGATAAGTATATGTACATGTGGGCTGGCCTAGCTGGTGAAATTGAGGAGTTAAAACACCTACCCCCTTATGAATAATTATAGGATCATAGAATGGTCTGGATTGGAAGGAGTCCTAAATATCCTCTAGTTCCAGCTTGGTCTAGTGGAAGGCAGAGACACCTCCACCAGACCACGTTGCTCAAAGTCCCCTCCAACCCAGCCTTGAACACTTCCAGGGATGCAGCATCCACAACTTCCCTGGGAAGCATGTGCCAGGACCTCATCACCCTAAAAGCAAAAAATTTCTTCCTAATATCTAACCTAAACCTGCCCTCTTTCAGTGTGAAACCATTCTCCCTTGTCCTGTCACTCAATGTCCTCGGAAGAAGTGACTCTCCAGCTCTCTATTAGATCCCCTGTAAGTAATGGAAGGCTGACAAAAGGTCTCCCTGGAGCCTTCGCCTCTCCAGGGTGAACAATTCCAGCTGTCTGAGCCTGTCTTTGTAGGAGAGGTGCTTCAGGCCTCTGGTCATCTCTATGGCTGTCTCCTGGATCCGCTCCAAAAGACCCACATCATTCTTATGTTGGAGGCCCCAGAGCTGGATGCAGCACTCAAGATGGAGCACAAGGCTGGAGTAGAGAGGCAGAATCACCTTCCTCTAAGTGCCTTAAAAATACTAAGGTTTTTACAGCTGCTGTAACAGCTAAATGAATAACTTGTGCCAAGCACTTGCTGTCCAAATCATCCTACTAATTCATAGTCCTGAACAATGTAATTCATTATCGTATTGATTTTTAACCTAATTGAAGCTTGGCTGCTCATTACAACCACAAGCATTCTGTCAGATGGCTTCTAGGAAGTCATATATCCTACTCCAGAGGAGAGGAAAGAGAGCAGCTGGAAAGGCTTCTTCTGTGGTTATGCGTCCTGAGGGACCACTGCCAACGTTCTTGTATGACTCCTATGGGAGCAGGAGATGAAGACTACCACATTAAAATTTATGGGTTTGAGACTGGATGATAGAAAGAGAGGGAGTTTGTATTATCTACTATGATCAAGGAAAATGTCTTTCTACTCTTTCCTACTACATGAAGGGATGTCATTAGAGGGTTTTTTACCCATTCCTACACTGCTCTGGAGTGTCTGTCCCTCCCCCAGGAAATGGCAGCCTCCCACCTCATCCCTGAGCCTGGAGGGACAAGATCAAGGCTTCAATGTGGGGCTCTCTCTAAGCTTTGCCACTTTCTTGTCTCTCTGAGAAACACAGGCCCCATGCCTGCTGCTGTGAGCACCAAAGCCTTGCCTGTGTCCCGCAATTCTCGTAACATGGGGCTGCAGATCAAAGGGAATATAGCAGCGCCTCACGGCGATGGCCACGTTTAGCAGATTGGAAGAGTAGTTTGTGAATGAGTCTCAGAAAGGTGAATGGGAACAGTCTGCTCTCTTTACTTCCTCTGAAAAAACATTCTTATACTCACAGATAAAACAATGTGTTATTTTTATGTCGGAGAGGGATGAATGGATGGTGGAATTAAAGGGTCATCTTTAAATAATTGCAGGCTGTGTTTGGTTTGGAAGCAGGGGTTGCTGGGCTGTCTGTGGAAAAGAAGACCCACGTTTGCAGGCATGTCAGAGCAATCTCTCTGCTTGCTTTGGGCTGAGGAACTGAAGAGGCAGCAAATATGCAAGGACAGAATAGAAACAGGAAATGGCTGCCAGAGCACCCAGCAGGTAGAGGGGACTCTATCCCTAAAAGGCTGGGGAGAAATGCTGATGGGCATGTTGGGAACACAGACTCTTGGGCAGCTTTTTTGGGGGGGTCAACATGCTCGCAGAGTTGCCATGAAAGCCATGCCCTGCTTCCCCTACTGAGGGGCCTGGCAGCCCCTGCCAGCAGGAGCCAGGGATACAGTCAGTTGCAGAGGTGCTGCTTTGAAGGAGATGTGTTGACAAAGGAAGAAGCACCTTTCACAGCTCATGCTCACTGAAATATGGACATATAACAAGCAAAGGAATACAGCAACAGGCCCTGTCTTAAAGCTGACTTTTGATAAATTAATGGGAACCCTGCTGATGAAAAGGAAAACATCTCAATTCTTAAGTATTCACTGAACTATTCTGACACTACGAAAATGGTGTTAGCTTTTTAAATAACTTTTATTTAAAGGACTTCTTTTAAATAACTTTTCTTTCTATCTCTCTCTCTCTCTCTCTACCTACCTACCTAACCTTTGCGACTTTGCATTTCAAAATGTTGTTGTGCCTTTTGAGTCATGCTGAAGTAATCAGAAACTCCTCCATGAAGTTTAACTGGAATTCCTGCAGCTACTAAATGAAGTCCAGCCTGGGTAATGACTTAAGTTTCTAAGAGTAAAGGTGGACATCAGGGGACACTAAGTCTTCTGTTACCTCAGAAGTCCACCAAAGAGGGTTGGAAGGGAGTCCTGGTGGTCGACAGTTCAACCTCAGTTCAAACAAGGGTCATCACCAATGGTCTGTCTAAGTTATGACAACCTCCGAGGGTGGACATTCCTCAATACCTCTGAGCACCCATCCCAGTGCTGCAGTGCTGTGATTGTGAGATCACACAGATTAAGTAGGGTAGGTCCCACTGGGGTAGGGGTGAGGGATGCTTTAGGTGGAGCAGAGTAGCACTGTTGCCCTAGGCATTGCTTTTTCCCTGGTTGACACCTGACCTGCAGCGCAATGTTCAGGTGTTTAGAGCTGAAATCCTAATGAGAAAGCCCGTGTCAGCCAAACACTTGAGGTGGTAGCTGGAAGGATCAGCACATTAATCCTGGCTCTCATCTTGGCATACTTGCATGGTTCTGATGGCTTTTGCTACTAAAAGAGAGAAGCTGCTGCTGGTGGCACTTCTTCACTCGCCCCCTTCTCACCCCTCCGCAGTCCTGCAGAGACATGGGGTGGTGCAGGGGGGCTTTGGAGGGGCTCGGGAGGAGAAAGGGGGCTGCTGCTTGGGGCAGAGTCAGGCAGATGGGACAGAGCTGCACACCAGGAAAAGTCTGTCTAATGAGGTGTCTGGTGAGTAAAGGTCTGGGATGGGGGTGTAAGAGGAAGCCTGAAATCTTTGGCTGCCAGGCAAAGAGAGGGATTTAGTACTGATTATAGCCTCACCAAACTCTGCTAATCCTAAGGTCTAAGAGTGTTTCTGCCTGTTCTGCCTCAAATCAAACCTTTTTCTACTCAGCTGAGAGATACTCAGAGAGCTCTGGCTTCAAGGCTTTCAGCAAGAAAGGAGTCTGGCATTTGATAACCCAGCCCAACCCCAGCCTGCAGAAATGCTTTCTTGTTGCTCAAAATGCTCAGACATCTCAAAGACAGCACCTTCACATCTCTGCTGACTCCTGGGCAGTCACCGTAGTGGTTAGAGGGTTGCTGTCTTCCACCCCAGGCCTGGCTGTACCCCATGGGTTTTCTGTGTCCTGCCATATGAAGATGTGACAACCAATGACCTTTCAGCCCCTTCAGGTTTTGCTGAATAAATGTCAGAAACTATTACCTGCCATCTGCAGGAGTGCAGCTCAGAAGCAAGACGGGACTATCCATATGTAAAAGGATATTCTCTGATGACAGAGAACAGGCAAGCTTCATTAGGCTCTATTATTTGTGCCACCACTATGTTCCATATCTAAATCAAATACTTAAAAAAATACTTGTGAAAAAAGAACACTGTTGGTATTTTGGGGGACTATTGTATCTTGATTTGTAGTTACAGCCGTGTTTTTCCTCAATGAGCTTTATTCTCAAAGCTCCACAATGGACATGAGAGAGGAATCTTAGATATGGGGCATGAATACAAATCTCATTATCATTTTTAGGGAGGGAAAACATTATGTTAATTAAGCAACATATCCGCTGAAAAAAGTTTTGTAGCCTTTTGCCTAAAACCAGGCAGCACATCCCTCTGGATTACCCCCTAAACCCACCAGTGAGGCATAATAATACCTTTTTCATTTGTCAGGAGTAACACCGAGGTGCCAGGCTCTGAAACTCTGCAAGTGCAGTTGACAAAACTAGGGTGAAATCATGTTCAGAATTACTCCTCCGTGTCCTCTCATTTACCCTCTCTGGAGGGTATATCAGAATAAGAGGCAGGATATGATGGTTCTTTTTGCATTTGCTACCAATCAGATGGAAAACATATTGTGGGGAGTGTGGGATTTTGATGCGATCACAGGATTTGCAAAACAAACTGCTCTGAAACTATTTTACAAATCCCCAAATAGCAGTCTGAAGCTAGTTTTATTCTGGCTTTTTTTAAGATCTGTCAGTGGGCTCTAATACTTTCCAGATTTCCAGTGTTCATGTTTTCTTACTGCTTCATTTTCAGTTGTTGTTGGTTTTGTTTTTCCCTTTCTGTGCCTGATCTGTTCCCTGGTTTCTAGAGCTCTCCCTGCCATCTGGGTTCTGTGAGGTGCTGCAGGGAAAGGAGGGGGTCCCGTGTTCCCTCAGGGAGCCTGGCCATGTGCTGCTGCTGTGACTGACAGGAGACCTGAGGGCACAGAGCCTGCCAGGGGAGCAGGGGATTGGAGGGAGTGCTAGGCCATATGCTCTGGATCTCTGCCCAGTGGGAATGGGGCTCAAGACCCCTGTATCATGCTGTGTATGAGCTGAGCTCCCAGGTGACAGATCAGATCTGTCCAAGTCATGGGAAGAAGAGCTCATGGACTCCTGCTGGCAGCACCATGAGTCTCCAAGAGAATCCCCAGGTCACACCCAGCGATGGTTTTGGTGAGGGCTGGTGGGTTTCCAGTATGTCTGGGATGGAGGTGCAGGCTGCAGGGCTCAGCCAACAGCAGGGAAGAGCTCTCTGAGCACTGGATGAGGAAAGGCATCAGGTCCTGGACAGCAAACCACAAGCAGCAGCACTGCAACATGCCCTGGGTCACCCTTGGAGTCACTGGTGCCTGCACCAGCACAAACCCTCCCAGGAGCTTCTCCTGCATGTTAGCAGCAGCTCTTACACCACAGTACCACCTGTGGGAAACGCCCAGCAGAGCCATCCCCTCTGTGCAGCCTTGTCCTCTCCTGAGGCTGCTGGAGACCTTTTTTTTGGCTCTGTGAACCAGTCCAAAAAGAGATTAATACCCCATTGAAAAGAGCTGGTCCTTCCTGGTATTTTATTTTAATGGCAAAAACACATGAAGTGCCCTTGGTTTGCAGGTCATTTTCTAATATGTTTACCACTTGATTTTCCCAGGCATATCGGAGAGGTCAAACCTGGAGCTGATAACTCTGACCTGTACCTGTGTGGCTGCAACGCTGTTCTGGCTCCTGCTGACCCTCTTCATTCGCAAGCTGAAGAGGGTAAGAACAGACAGGGATCTCCCGGTGGCACTTGCCTCTCCTTGGCAGCCCTTTGCTCATGTTAGAAAATTTTTCCCATGCTGCTGAGATTGCTGAGTCTACCAAAGAAAAAATCTGTTTCACTTCCACAGCACCAAGTCTGCCAGAGTTCAAGGAGTGTTTGGACAACACTCTCAGGCACATGGCATGACTCTTAGGGTTGTCCTGTGCAGGGCCAGGAGTTGGACTTTAATGATCCTTGTGGGTCTCTTCTAGCTCAGAATATCCTGTGATTCTGTGATTCTTTGATACTGCTCACCTTTGTTCCTGGTGCAGTAACCAGGCTGCTGATAGATGCTGGAGAACTGTGACTTGCAAGGCTGAGTATAAGTAAGCCAGAAAGAAAAGCCTGGGCGGCGACAAGGCTCTGAGGCTCACAAGAATTTGGGTGCCTGACTCACACCCAAGGCATCCTCATTCCCTTATAAAAACTGTGGGGGTTTGGCATCTTAATGTCTTTGAAGATCTGAGTGAGTGGGAATGACAGATCTTCACAGAGTGTGCTGGGGTCTGGTTTGCACAGTGTCTGGTACAATTACATGACTTCCAAAGTGATATTTTGCTGAAGGAGTTTTGATGGTACAGCTTCTAGAGCAGGCGATCTCGTATCAACATGATGAATTTAATTGCCCCTGCAGCTGACCCTCCTTCTTGTCCAAGGCTGACTGTGACGGTTTAAAACCTCTTTTTGCTGACAGCACCCTGTCTGCATTGTATGGTGTGTGCAGGTTAAACCACAGCAGCTTTCCCAAGCAGAAAATACAACTCGTCAGCCATGCAGAAAGATCTCAGTGTAACCTGTAGGAGCAGATGGATCTGAGGGAAGGTATTGGGGCACTGTAAGACATGAGCTGAGAAATGGCTGTGTGCCCCCTTCTCCTCACTCCCACAGCACCACCAGCCCAGGGGTATCACAGAGCAGCACCACAGGGATCTGCTCACAGCCATCACAGCTGGGCACATCCCAGCTGGCTGAGTGATGGTTGCTAAAGGTCCACTGCAGCCTGGCGCACCATTTTATCTCAACCTGCATTAAGGCCTGCCAGTATCTTAGGCTGGGCACTGAGAACTTTTATTGACTGATGGGAAAGCAGCACTAGACCTCTAAATCAGGGTGCTACGGCAGCAGTCACTCTGCCTGCATTCCTACTGCTGCAAGCTTTAGTGAGGAGAAATGTGTGGGACTTTGAGGGGGAAGGAAAGCAAAGGTCAGCTGAAGCTGTGGAGAAACTTCATAGCTGTAAGAGAAATTACAAGGCAAGTGGGACCAGTACTGAATGCTCAACAGTAACGATGAGGCAAGTTATAACATGACTGCAAACCTTGAGAAAAAGTAAGCTTTAAATGTAGCAAGGGGTTGTAGATTTTTTAATTTTTTTTTTAATGAGGCCAAAACTTGTTAGATTGTTAAAAGATAATGAAAACGTCATTATTGCTGTAAACAAGGGGCTTTAAATAAATGACAAGTTAAGGCTCCTTTCCAGATGAGCCTTTCCAGCTAGTGTTAGTCTATGTTTGTGGTCTACTCTGTGTTTGTCTTATAAACCCTTAATCTCAAAGATTTATGTCTGGAATAAACTCTGAATTAAATTTTATATACAAATTATGTTGCCACAACAGAAAAAAAATATGTTCTCCAGAAGCATTTTCTTAAAGCCCCTCTGTGATGTACACAGGGACAGATTATATCCTTAACAATTTTTCATCATTGAAAATGTTGCTTCAAATCTCTAATTGTGCCAAAAATTTGATATTGAGTGCATCTGAAGAAACAATTGTGGGAAACTGAATTTTCCACTCCCCTATTGCTTTTTCTGGGATGGATCCTCTTAAAAGCTCCGCTAATATGATGGGTAGGAGCAGTCTGGTACACACATCTCTATCTAGAAATGCCCTTTCTGGAGCACCATAAAAGTTTCTGTTTCTACCCATATCCCACTTATCCATGCCCTTTCCAGACTCAGTGGATGGTTTGGAGCCAGGCTTTAAGCCTCCCAGCCTTTCCCCAAGCATCAGTGCAATCCTTCTTGGGACAAAATGTATGGGTTTGGGGAGGGTGAAAAGCAACTAGAACAGCACCTGTTGATTACTGTCATTTTAGTCTAGTTGTGTTTGTAATCAAGGCATGCACAGCTAGTAATATCCTTCTCAAAAAACATACCTGGAACTGCAGGTATTAGGGACATATTTCCAAGCTGTAGAGGAGGGAAGTTGAAAGTCACAGGAGGCAGTTGAAGAAAATAATAGAAAAGAGAATATATGGCTATATCTGTATGTTTGTGGTATCTGTATGTCTGTGCCCATGTGCTACTTCTACGAGTTTAGGAAAAGCAACACATTCAGGTTCAGTTCTGCAGATTTCCCATAAATTCCAATGAATAGCCGGGAAATTATGGCAAACACTAGACCTTTTCTATAGAAATATAAGTACTCCTGTGTCAAGAAAAGTCCAGTGGATTAAAATGGCAATCTTGATGCTCTTTGGAGGAATATATATTTCAAAATGGGTCAACGGCAGGAAGCTTTCAGATCAGGTTCATCTTTCCTCACATTTCTCACGTGACGTGAATAATCCAGTTACTCAGGAGAAACTAAACTGGCAAATTAATTTGAAATTTTATGTTTTAAATTATGTGTTTGAGTCTAGCTGTTTATAAATTCCTCCAGACTCAAATGATATGGGTAAAATTTTCAGAAATTATACCAGAGAAATAAAAAATCCTGAAAAATTGTCAGCAGTTTCTAAAGTGTACAATGTCCAGTGTCCTGACAACTTGTCTTGCACAACTTCTAACCACATATGATCCATCTTTGCGGGATATATGGAACAAATAACCACTGGCAGTAGAACTCCATCTGTTGCATGTGGCCCCTTCTTGCTTTGCACAATCATGAAGGAAAGTTATTTTTATCAGCAATGTTTAGTCACTTGCTGAAAATATTTCTCCTGACTGTGCAGAGGGCCTGTGCCACAACACCGTATGTTAATACAGACCCACATGGATTTCATTGAAGAAACTGGTATGTCACACGGGAGGAAAGCTAGAGGAAGGAGTTTCTTTTATATAAAAACTCTTGCAATATATAGAAAAGCCAAAGGAAGCTTAACCAAACCATCCACTGTGCAGTGAAACACACACCCTTGTGAACAGGATGAACTTGGAGCCCTTGATCCAAACAAGAAGATGCTGACAGACAACCTTATCCTCTTTTTCATTTTGCAATATTCTTTGTTTTCTAGCCTTATTCCTCTGAAATGAAGACCAACCATTACCTGTCAATCATAATGGATCCCGATGAAGTCCCCTTAGATGAGCAATGTGAACGTCTACCTTATGATGCCAGCAAGTGGGAAATTGCAAGAGAAAGGCTTAAACTAGGTAATATTGGAACAGTTCATGTAGAGTTTGCATTGATTGAACAAGATGCACCTGTAACTATGGGTAAAGGGGAGCTGGGTGTGTTCTAGGCACGCAGCACAACGTACTGCCAGGTTTGGTGTAACCTATTCCACACTGAGAGCACTAATCTGTGAATGAATTATAGCATTTAGGACAGACCGACCATGTCTACTTGACTTTTCACATGTATATTTTGACTCCATGTAGGAAAATGGAAGTAGAACCACAAGATCATTTAGGTTGGAAAAGACCCTAAGGATGAAGTCCAGCCATGAATAATCTACCTGTTCACTCCAGGAAAAAGCTGTGGGAGACAGTGACAAAGGCTTTACTAAGGTCCAGGTAGACAACATCCATGGCCTTTCCCTCATCCATTAAGTTGGCCACCTGGTCATAGAAGGAGAATATAGACAAGAATTATGCATTCTATATTTTGGAAACTGATTTACTTATAACATGACACAAACAAGGCAACCAAAGAATTCCGAATCGGGCTGCCAACTTTGGTGTTTCTCTCTCTAGACTCAGGAGCCTGACCTTTGGCATTTACTGTAATTTTGGTGTTTCACTATAATAACGGTGAAGGGTCTGGAGGGGAAGCTCTATGAGGAGCAGCTGAGGTCACTTGGTCTGTTCAGCCTGGGGAAGAGGAGACTGAGGAGAGACCTCACTGCAGTTACAACTTCCTCGTGAAGGGGAAGAGGAAGGGCAATCACTGATCTCTTCCCTGTGGTGACCAGTGACAGGACTTGAGGGAATGGCCTGCAACTGTCAAGTGAGGTTTAGGTTGGATATTAGGAAAAGGTTCTTCCCCCAGAGGGTGGTTGGGCACTGGAACAGGCTCCCCAGGGAAGTGCTCACAGCACCAAGCCTGCCGGAGTTCAGGAAGCATTTAGACAACACTCACAGGCACATGGTCTGCTGCTTGGAGTTGTCCTGTGCAGGGCCAGGATCATCCACAAGGATGATCCTTTTGGGTCCCTTCCAACTCAGGATATTCTATGATTCTATGGTTTTCCTCCCTTTCTTCAACCTGGAAACTTGGAAAAAAGTCTGTGCAGAATTGGTCCTCATAATCCATCCTGCACCCCTTCCTGTTTCTCCCTCTTCTTCTTCCTCCAGCACAATCTCCTTGTTTTCCCTCTGTGCTGCAGTTTTATAAATATTCTTGTTATTGCATCATAAAGTGCAAGAATGTGACACGTAAGTCCACGCATAAATAAATAAATATCCTTGAAAACATTAAACCTACAACCAGCTCCCCTACAGATGTCCAAGCAAAAGGCATGGGTTTAGGACCATTCCTTATTAAGCCTAGTGTGGGGCTGATGAGAAGGGAAGGGGGGAAGGGACCATATTTTGAAGTTGATGAATCCCTCCAGAAACCACACAGATTTTAGCAAGAAGGTCAACATTAAAATATCAGTGATAAGCTCAGCCTCGTTGCTATAGTGCTGTTTGTTCTTTCAGACATGCGTTATATTTGTCCTACAGCAAGGTCTAGAAAATCCTTGCATTTTAGTTAGGAGCTGTAACAGATTCCTCCTGTCTCCCGGGTATCAGGGACAGAACTTGATTAACACATGTGCAACTTAATTTGCCTGCCGGAAGACACAAGGTGACCAGATGTGAATAAGCACAGCTGAAATACATTGCTCTCGATTTATAATTGTCATAGACAATTCTGGGAATGCTGATACCTTGTGCTGGAGTGACTTCAAGCTTCAGACAATTTTCTTACAACGATGGACCAAGACCCTGATGTGCAGACAATGTGACCACTGGGAAAGAAACAAGCAGAAATGGAATGTAAACACCAAGGAAAAACCCATGCCTTGCAGGGTTAGTGTTTGGAGTCCAGAGGTGACGAATGAGATGACCAGAGAATGAGTTAAAAGTGGAAGAACTGGTGTAAACAAATAAAGAATGCTGACAATGAATGAGAACCAGATTTGAAGAAGCTGTGTATGTGCAGTATGCTAGATTAGCTCAGTGCAAGTCTTGCTGACATGGAAGTTGGCTCAGTCTTTGAGTAACCTTGGCAGTCTCTGAGGATTAGTGTCTCACAAACACAAAATGTGCTTCTATGGTTTTTAAAAAATATTTTTATTTAGAAATGCAACCCCTTCCAGCATCTGATGTGACTGTTTTTCTCTTTCCACCTACTTATCCTTCAGGACACATATTTATTTTAACTTTTGAAAAGAAGTATCTCCTTTCAGCCCACATCTCTTTTGCTGTGTGTTCCTCCAACATGCATACACACAGCCCACGGCTGTGATGCAATGCTTATGTAACAGGACTCCCCCTTCATCTCTGAGAGGTACAGACATTACAGGAAATTTTGTATGGGCATCACTGAAGTCAGGGTAATTAACATTCAGCATAGATTAGTCTCACTGAGAGTAATATGTCATCTTCTCATTAGGCAGAAAAATGCTGCTGCTATGAATCACTGTCAGTGTGGTCAGTGATAACACACTGTGTTAGCTGAGCTATCATGCACTTCTCACCTTACTCTTGGGCCTCGCCTTCCTAGTCTGGAGGGGTGACGCAGTGCTGACGCCGGGGTGCAGGACCCGGGGGAGTGTGGCTGCTGGCTCCAGCACAGTGTCACACAGGCTGGTGGCAGCCGGCTTCCCGAGCCCCGCTCCCTCCCGTGCACTGCAAGCCCATGGCGCTGGTACTGAGCACAGCACTTTCCACTCTCCTGCCCGTGCACAGCTGTCCTGTGTAACATAATGGAAAACATGAAGCCACATGTGGGGAAACCCAGATGTCTCAAACCATGGCAGAGAACCTGAGAAATGAACACACCTTCGAGCCTCTGCCTTCACACAGACATGGGGTGCGGTGTTTTTTGCTAATGCCCCAGTCCAGCAACTGACATTCTTGAAGGACCCTGCTAAAACAGGACTGAAATGAAAACCTCCTCATCCAAAACTCCTTGACTGGGGCGTATGTTCACTTTAATGTGTTCTAAGCAGCCCAGTAAATCCAAGTCAAGTGTGGAAAACTTAAGTAGAGCATTTTGCTTCATTGGTCTGGATCTAAATGCTGCAACATTACATACCTGAGCATTACCCCAAACATATCCAGTGTAGCTGCTCTAAGGCTATGGCAAGCTGACTGCTCAGATGGTTGGGCAACTTAATATTCCTGTTTAATAATTTTGTAGTTACTTTGTGTGTCAGCGTAAGGGGCTTTTGCAAGGACAATCACAGCCACAATTGCGTACTAAACTGTGGAGTTTTGAGCTACATGCTGAAAAGTTAAAGCAGCCCTGCTCTGTGCTACCATTCAGCATGGCACAAACAACAGCAGAGCAGCAAAGACAAGTGTTATTACAGTTTCCCATTGAATCACACCGCTGTTTAGAGAAGGAAGTGCTGTTTCCAGTGCTCATTCTCCTTTATGAAAGGTTAGCAGCTTTGTGCAGCTTTATGAGCCAGTGTGCTTTCCAAGTGGTGACTAAGTAGGTTATCATGATGTGGGAAGTGAATTAACAGTGATGGAAACAGATTAAAGCTATGGATTAAACAAAGGTATGATGGGTTTTATAGGCCCTTAAGCTTCAAGCTCATCATGTAGAAACCGTGAACAGTCAAAACATTAAGGACTAAAACCATCAATTCACTGAGAAAACCGAGACTTGAGTCTTAATGATGCTTCCCTTGTACATCTGCCGAGTCTATATGCAGAATCTATATGCAGTAACTGAAAAAGGTGACGGTAGGTTTTTAGACACACACTGATTCATCTGTATTTCTCTATCAAACACTAAGCCCTTCACAAACCAAGGTCAGTCTGTTGATGCTTTTCAGTCATGTAGATCAAGTTCCTTGTGGTTTTTATTTGCTGTAAAAAAATTACAACACTTGCACATCTAGGGTGGAAATAATTTTCTGGGTTTTTTTTGGCTTAGCATATTTCACTTCATGTTTCCATTGCTTTAATAACATATTCTATTTGCTTCTACTGACATACTGAGAACTACAGTTTAGATACATTATACACATATAAAAGGCAGTATGGACTTCAATTACTACAGACAGCAGCTCTTTTTCTCTGCTTGCAGGTATCTGAGTGGGATTCATCTCTCACTCAGATACCAACAAGGTAAATGTCCAAGTGAGAGCTAGTCAAACAGGTGTTCATCATAGGAATAGGAAATTGTCCTATGGAGATGGTCATGTCACATGTGCATATCTGAAAAATAAATATATGGCACATGTTATCCTTTGCTTTTATATGAAGAGCTGACTGTTATTTTCTGCTCTTCTCTGCACCTCAGATCCTGTTGCCATACTCTTGTTAGCCAGTTTGGTACCTGGGTTCTGATGAAGGTGAAGCACAAAAGCCATCTGAAAACAGTTGCTTGGAAATAAAACTTATTGCTAGTGGATATGTTGACAAGATCTCCCTGACCAAGCCTTTGACAGCCTCTTTAGAAGGGCAGAGGCAGCCAGAGCTGTCCATGTGAACGCATTGTCAAAGGGGCAGAGGGTCTGTGCTATTGAGGACATAACTTGCAGCATCACAGGCTGCTGCACCGTACAGTGTGCTCAGGGAAAAGAGGAGCAAAATCTTCCTCTGGCAGAGCTAGACTGAAAAAATCAGTTTTGAAGCCAGTGTACCTCCAGTGAATGGTTGCATTCATTCAGCGACATTTTCACTCCTATCACTTGCTCCTTCTGATGACTCTGTCTTCTAGTTTGACTAGTTTATTTTCAGAAAAGCCCCAACAAACCAAAGAAACCTAAACCAGCTGTATGATGGAAATATAACTATGGGACTCACTAGAAAGTACATTTTTCAGTTCATGATCTATAAAGCCATTTGCTGACAAGATTCCTTTTTTTACAAAGATGTATCTCTCCACTTTATTTTCTTTACAGGAAAGTCTCTGGGACACGGAGCTTTTGGAAAGGTGGTACAAGCATCTGCCTTTGGAATTAGGAAATCACCGACATGCAGAATAGTTGCTGTGAAAATGCTGAAAGGTATCTGCTGCAAAGCTGTGTTGGAAAAAATGATGCCTTATATAGTGGTGCATTCTTTATACAATTCTCTCAAAATCAAAAACTTCCCACAATAACTCTTTGAAGCCTCCAAAATGCGTACAAATCAAGTTTCAGGTCCACCACAAATCAAATAGCAAAACTATGAAATAAAAATTGCATTCACAGTGAAAGGTCATACCATTATGCTAGACTGACCCTATACCTAATGCTGTAAATGAAATTTAGCTGAAGTATAACGTATCCACCTTGATATGAAGACACTTAGATGCAAGCTTACATATTTTCCTTGGTCATTAGTTCCAAGGAATAATCATCTTACTGTTAAAACCAGATGCCTTATGTCTAATTTGCATACATCTGACTTCTGCATCTTGTTCTAACCTTTTCATTAGATTATATAATTTTTCTTCATGAAGGCCCTTTTATTAAGCTAAACACATTAAGCAGTTTAAATCTTGGTGGTGTTGTGCAGGTGTGTCCCCTCTGAACCGGCTGCAGGCTCATCACACAGTGCTTAGGATGCTGGCACCCAGGTTGTGCAATGGATTTGCCAGCACTGTTCATACACCAGTGCTCATCTGAAAGTAAAATCATCCCCCAGCTATTTACTGCCACCTTTCTCATTGGAGCAGAAAGGACAAAACCCCCTCATTAATTTGAAGAGGGCACTTGGGACATTAGCAAGCAGGATGATATTCAGTCATAGCCTGCAGCAGCTGTGATTGAATTCCCCAACCCAGAGTCCTGGTGGCAACCCTTCATATATATTTAGTTTTCCCTTCTTTATATGTGTAAGGATCAGAGTAAGCTTTTTTTTTTTGCATTGCCCCGGGAGTTTATGTTGCACTGTTTATCTGTCTTAATCCCTGAATCCTTTTTGGTGTTGTTTCTCTGCCAGGACACATCCCCTATTCTGCCAGTATGGCTTGGATCCTTGACGCTCTTGGCTGACTCTGTTCAGGCATAGTTTGACTAAATCCGTCTTAGCCAGTGGCTCCTAGTTTCACATACGCTAACTTACCATTTATCAAGAGATGTATAGGTGTCAATTCCAGCCCTTGGAGTGGTCTGCTGGGTTCAGGGCTTCTTTACGTACATCAGCAGGCTTCTTGTGCCAGCCAGTGCCACCAAGGCAGCAGTGAGTGCTCCTGGAATAAATGGGAGCATACAGCAGCTACAAGAAGTCTTCCTGGTGGGATTCACATGTGTGTGCAGAGTAGATGCTTGTATCTGAGTCAGTCACTCAAATGCCCTTCACTGGCAGTGCTGAGAAACAACAGTTCATCCCATCCTAAGGCAGATCCCTGCTCACAGGGAGCTGAGCCCTTGTTCAGCTCTGCTGACAATGAAGAGAGCCAGTGGTGACCAGAACTTCTGTTGGTATCTTCAGTATCTCACCTAAAGCGTGGGAGATCTGCCTCATTCCTTGTGTCCTCACTAGATTATCCAGGAACTTTGCAGTCATTCATAGGCTTTATCCTCACAGAATTCCCATGAGGTGGAGGGGAACTGTCTCCACCCATACAAGCAAATAGCAGGTCACTATGTAGAAGACAAGTTTTGTGTCTTTGGACACCAAGAAAAACTGTTTCCATTCAGATGTTGAAACCAAGCCCTTTAAGACCTAGCTCTAGGGTTTCTTCCACAGGACTGTTCTTGGTGTCACCAAACTGCAAAACTCCTTTTGGGCCTATAAAAAAGCAGTATTTTTTTTTTCTTGTTTTCTTAACAAAATTAAATTCTGCAGGAAAAAAATTTGCTCAGGGGAAATTAAAAGTTTCACCCAACACTAAATAGAATGTTTTGGATTTATTAGAGGGACTTCTTATGTCGTTACTATTATTATTATTCTTCTTATTATTGGTCATGACTGGTAAGGGTGAGATGCAGTCAGCTCACTTTAACCAATTAATATTTACTTCCCTGGTCTATCTCCAGGCTTCCTACATAATGAACAGAACCAGACAGGCATCACCAAGGGGTAGTTCATCTTTTCCTTATACAGATGGCTAAACTTGATGGCTGCATCAGCTTCTGGAATACTTTGCTCTTGCCACTGGCCCCTTAAGATGTTGGTTAGTTCAGGCTAGAATATAACCCTTAGACAGCTGAAGTCAGGTCAGATGAAACCAATTCTAGATAGAGTTAATTATAATCTTGAAATCCCTTTTTATTTGTTCTTTCATTTTTTTGGCTGAAACGTCAGAACTGTTCATGTGAAAAAAAAAATTCTCTCAGTTCTAAATATAGAGTCTACTGGGAGGAAGTTGAGTGACTGACTCTTTTTATGGTTTTAATTGCAACCAAGAGGATGCTGAGCAGGGAGGAATAGAGAGAGAACTTCAACACAAGATGTACATCCAGTAATGGAGGTTATTTCAATGGAAAGTAACGAGGAGTGGTAAAGCTCAGCAGGACCAGTTCTTTGCCTTTTCACAATTATTTTGTATTTACAGAAGGTGCCACAGCAAGTGAGTACAAAGCACTGATGACTGAGCTGAAAATCCTAATTCACATTGGTCATCATCTCAACATCGTGAATTTGTTGGGAGCTTGCACAAAAAATGGAGGTAAAAAAATCTGCACTGCTCTGAAAATGGGTTTGGATTTTTCCCCCAATAAGAGCCAGTTGGCCATGTTGTTTTTCATCCAGAGGTCAAGTTAGTAACTTTTAATATTTGAGCTCATCCTGTAGTTGGTGAAAAAAAAAAAAAAAAAGAGGAAAAGAAAAAGAGATTTTTAGTCATTTAATGAAGTGATTAAACATTTCCTCTATTTAAACTCTCTTTTAGTATTAACATGTGAACTGTGAATTTAGGAACATGCCGCTTGCTGTCCTTTATCTCACTCACTCCATTGCTCAAGCTCAAGTTAAACATGATCTGGAAAGGCTGGGAACAAGGGATATCAGCTGCTGGCCCTGAACTATAAATCACAATGCAGCTGTTGTAAAATCCTTCATGATATTACACTAAGAAAATCAAAAGGCCAGTATGGGAGATTGTTTGTTTTAGATATGTCGCCTATTTTAGTTCAACAAGTGTGTGTGGGCTGCAGGACTCCAGTCTGAACTGCCTGAAGAGGAAACAGAGGGTTCCTCAGGACCCAGATTCAAGACCCAGCTTTCAAAAATTAGGTGCTGCTCTAATTTCCAGAAGCAGTATTGTTTTGATAATGTCCAGTGTCCTTCAAGCAGCCTTCTACTTCTTTGGACATGTTGCCAATTATTCTGGACTCAAGTTGTAGTTATGGGCATGAAAGACTCTCTTTCTCAGAACTGATGCCACCTTTCATTGCTTTACACTGCTCAAAATGCTTTTTTTTAAAAAATTATTTAATTGCCCAGGGCCTCTGATGGTGATTGTTGAATACTGCAAGTATGGGAATTTATCAAACTATCTGAAGAGCAAGAGGAATCTTTTCTGCCCCAACAAGGTGAGGAGGCAGATGGTCCTGGTAGGGTTCATCTTACCTGACATAAGTGTTGGTAATGTAGATGTCAGCTCTGAGCTGGTTTCCTCAGACTCTCTTCTACCAAAGGAGAGAGATGACTTTTGGGTGAAGTTCACCTGACCTGTATTAATACTTGGTGTGGGATGTGTAGTGGCCAAGAAAGGATTCACCTCTCTCCCCAACTCTGCAAGGAGACTGCTGTGACTAATTTGACTGGAGCCATCTACAGCAAGGGGAAGTGAATCCTACCCAAAGTGTCCCCACACGCTCTTGCCTGGCTCCTGATGAACCCATTCGTGTTGAGCTTGGGGTCAGCAAAGCCAAAGGAAGTGGTTTTGCCCACTGATTTCAGTACTGCTGGGAGCACAAACAAGATAATACCAATTAAATCTCATGTCCCAAGGCACCCTAATATTCAGAGATTTACAAGTAATCTTACTATTGTGTGAGGAGAAGAACTGTCAAGAGGAAAAGAGATTAGAGTCTTGTCCTCGCATCCCACAGCCCTCTGAATCAAATTCGTGGTATGTTTCTTATTACACACCTAAATCTGAATGTCTCAGAAAATTCAAATTGTTCCAGAAAAATCCTCCAAAGGATCCAGGGCTCTGAAATTAGACTTAGGAGCTTGGATACAGAACAGCAGGTCTCAAAACCCCTGCTCAGCTGTGCCAAAAGCTCAGCAGCATCTCAGGGTTTTTTTCAGGAGGGCTGTGTGGGAGAGCCCACTTGAGAGGACATCCCCCTCTAAAAAGGCTTTTGCCAAGTCTCTGTTCCCAAGGCTGTTCGTGTTGTACTGCACACGAGACACAGCAGCTGGCTCCTCCTACATGTGGTTGCTGGAGTTGGCTGCTCAGCGGGGACTATGGCTGGGCAGGCTCCATCCTGAGTGGAGTCACTCCCACACCCCCTTCCCACACCCAGTGCTCCAGCACCCTTGGGAAGGTTGCCCAGGCAGGAAGGAGGTGGAAGTTCGGCTCTGCACCAGCATGCACAGGGAATAGAGATGGTTGCAGGATAAGACAAAAGGTAAGAGGGGGCAAAAGTATGGCCAGGCAGCCAGGCTGCTCTACAGGTAGCTGTGAGGAAGCTTTTTCCAAACAGTGTTGCATGTGTCCCATTAAACCATCACCTCACTGGCCATAAGAAGAAAGCATTGGATAGAGGCATTGAAGAGAGGCGGTCACTTCCAACAGCAGCTCTGTTTCAAACACCAAGTGCCCTTGCTCCTCACTGACAGGGCTTACAAGCCCACACCAAACCCTGTGCAGGGACATAGAGGCAGATATCTTAAGCAGCCTGGGACAAAACGCTGACATTTGAGAGGTCTGGGATACCTGCATTGTGGGCACAGCCTTCCCAACCCACTTCTTCATGCTCCTCCTCTGCTGGAGAGAAATGGGCCCTCTCAGATGTCTGATTTCAGGCTGAGATGAGCCACAGCCCAGCAGACAGGTCCATCCATACACCCTGCAAATCCTCACTGCGGCAGAGATAGCCCACTGCCCTGGTTACCCCAAAATCATGCGCTGGTGCTCCCAAGCCACCATGTTTCTGCCCTCTGGGGATGACAACCATGGTGGAGCACAGCCCTGCCACCAGCCCCTGCCTGCCACAGTGGCACTGGACACCCCCGCCTGTGAGAGATGTGACCACCCACGCCACAGACCACCAGGCCAGCAGAAAGGCGACAGCAGTCTGCCTGGGTTCTTTTCCCACCCCCTCCGCTGCTCTGATGTAGCACCCCTTCTCCTCTGTTTGTTTGAAGGACTCCTCTCTGCAGGGAGAGCCAACGAAAGAGAAAAAGGATATTGAGCCAGTGGAAAGCAAAAAACAAAGGCTGGCCAGTGTCACCAGCAGCGAGAGCTTCGCGAGCTCTGGGTTCCAGGAAGATAAAAGTCTGAGTGATGTGGAGGAGGACGAGGAGGGTAGGTATTAATTCCTTCCTGTCCCTACATGGACTGTGATATTTTTACAACATACTGTGAATCCCTGAAATTTTTTTCCTCATTTATCACCCTAATAAACATCCGTGGGAGATGCTCAGAGGGTCATGTCCAGAGGGTAGAAGATTTAAAAAAAGATTATTTCCAGGGTTACTAAATCTGACAGGAAAATGTGTGATTGTTTCTTCTGACTGCTCCTTATCTTTGGGGAAAACACAGCAGTGTCCAAAGCACGGGGTGTAAAGCAAGCACTATTTTTGTTTCCAGTGACAGTGGGTTGACCTTCAAATACCCCTCCATGAAGACTGAATTTATGGGAATAATGGGGTCTGTAAGAAAGGGGGGAAACAACTGCCTTTGTAACAAACCCTGCTTTCCACCTCTGCAGATGCTGATGACCTGTACAAGTTGCCCCTCACTATGGAGGACCTGATCTCTTACAGCTTTCAGGTGGCCAGAGGCATGGAGTTCCTCTCCTCCAGAAAGGTGAGTTTTGCACTGAGGGTTTGTCGCTGCAGAAGGACAGGATTCAGAGGTGAAACCATGTCTACATTGTAGTGACACCTTCCTTGGGAAAGGTCCCAAAGGAAGAGCAGTTTTCCTCTTGGCATTATAAATATAACTGTGTTTATCCAAGTATCCATAGTCCATAAACACAGGATCATGACTGGAGGCAGTGGGTCAAGCTCATTCATTTGGGGAAGATCTTTTGGGTGTGGTAGGTTTTTCCTTAATTTCAACATATATTAGGGAACTCCAGATGATTCAGCTCTTTCCCTGCAAATGTCAAAGGGCTTAAAAACTAGTACCTTTATGGATTTAGTAATTTTTTTTTTTTTAANTTTTTCCTTAATTTCAACATATATTAGGGAACTCCAGATGATTCAGCTCTTTCCCTGCAAATGTCAAAGGGCTTAAAAACTAGTACCTTTATGGATTTAGTGCTGTTTACAGTAACTTTGTGTAAACTACAAGCAACTTCCCTAAAAAAACTAATTTTAAAATTATTATTAATATTAATATTAATATTAATAATAGTTTTAAAGGATATGGGAGACAGGAAATTTGTGGGCAGGAATAAGGAAATGCAGTTTGATTGTGAAACTGTTTTATTATAGTGCATTCACCGTGACCTGGCAGCCAGAAACATCCTTTTATCTGAGAACAATGTTGTGAAGATCTGTGATTTTGGCCTCGCAAGAGATATTTATAAGAATCCTGATTATGTGAGAAAAGGAGATGTAAGTCAAGATGCTGTTTATTTACCCAAATGTTTATAACATGTCATTTCACACTGTCCACCAAAATGTTCTGTAGACATTCACATTTTCCGAATTTAAGACCTCAAAAGCTGTCATGGTTTTTATGTGAAGATGAGCTGTCCAGATGTGTTGTGGGTCTGGGAAGCATTTCTGTCCTCAGGCATAAGGCTTAGACATGCTAACTGCTTCACAGCTTTGCCCCGTTAATACTTTTTTTTTTAGACATTTCTTGGCTGGCTCACCAAAACCCCTTTACTCCATAAACTTCCTTCAAGGAAACCAGTCCCTCCAAAAGAAGGTGTGTTCCCCTGGGAATATCTCCAACATCATTATAGAATGGTTGGTGCTTGGATGCAAGGTTTCCTGCCCTGTCTCTGTGATGCTGGCAAGAGACCTCTGCTCCTACATACCCCCCACATCCCTGTAAAGAAAAGGCCTGGTCACAGGTTTCCAATGTCTGGTGTTTTGTGCCACACGTTTTTTAAAAACAGCCTTTTACTCCAACAGTTTGTTAAGTGTATGAATGAGTGTGGGTTTATCTTGACTGCCTGTAAGGAAATCCCACAGGTTCCTGCTTGAATGGTAATTATTTACGTAACAATATATAGTTGATTCATCTATGATTAAAATCCTTTGGGCTTTGAAAATAATAGTCAGATTTGTCCCTTTTACTCCAGGCTCGACTTCCTCTCAAGTGGATGGCTCCTGAATCCATATTTGATAAAATCTACAATACAAAAAGCGACGTGTGGTCCTACGGGGTCTTGCTGTGGGAGATATTTTCCTTGGGTACGTTAACTCTGCACCCCAGGAGCTTGACAGGAGTGGGGACTGCAGCTTGGGGAAAACATCCATTACCTTCAATGATCTTTCGCCAGGTGTTTCAGAAAGACCTAAATCAGTCAGAAGTGAGGTGTGTGGGTAGAGGCAGAGGGATTATAGTGCCCCTGTGAACTAGATATTATGGTGGTTGTAAGAGCACTGAAAGCTCATTTGCCAAGCTGAAAGCCTTAAAGGATAGCACAGCTGCCTGAGAACTTTACCACCTGCTTCTGCCATGGGCAAAACCTAAGCTTCCCTCTTTTCCCTGTAGAAACCTTTGGTAGAGGATGCAGAGCAGCACAGCCAGAGCAGTCACAGTGCTTTGTCTGACTGATAGCACAAGCCAAGACAATTGGGCAATTTTTAAAGCATTTTAATTGAATGTGGAACTCTGTGGGATAACAAAGAGTTGTTATCCTGGGTCATCAGCTGCCCAAGACCAAGGCATCACCTCCTGTGCTACAGACAGCATTCAAGACACCGAGTGCCATGAGCTGGGTGCTCTCTGAAAAGCTTCTTATTTCTCTTTTGGGAGCAAGGGAGCCAAACCCACAGTTTGCATGTCTCAGATTCTGTCACCTCCATTTCCAGCCCGAGTCCAGGAAGTCTCCCCAGCCCAGGAGGGATCCAGACCCCCCCTCACCCAGGCTACTGGACACAGCAGGCAAAAAGCATCTGCACTGATGCCGCAGGATGAACTAGAGCATGCAACCTGAAATTAAAATCCAGTGAAGCCTTTTTTTTTCCTTTCTTTCATGTGGAAAAGGCAGGATAAAAGATGTACACTGAGTGGGAACAACAATGACGATCAGAATAGAAGAATCTTAATTGAGTTCAACACAGAGGCTGACAAAAGAGGCGAACAGCAGAGGAAACAATACTATACAATTCTCAGGACAATCAATCATTTATTAGTTTAAATACATGCTGTTGGTCAGCCTGCCAACTCTTGTGATTTTATGGTCAGCCTCATAATACCTGCTACTTTTTTCTTAAAGCCCCAGCTCCTTGAACCTGGTGACTCTCTGACTCTATGAAAGGTCTTTTTTTTTTTTTCTTTCATTTTCCCTTTTCCTGATTTTTTTTGTCTACAGAAAAAAAAAAAGACCAACAATACAATCAGGCTGCATCTGAAAAACACAGAAAATAGAAAAACAATGCAAATGCACTGTGATCTGATTTAAAACAATGATTTCAATTTTTTCAAGGTGATATTGAGCATTTGGGGTTTGTTAAAATTGTGCTCACTAGAATTTGGAGTAGTCCAAACCAATAGAGAGATCAGACTTGGCTTTTCAAGGGATAGTGCTCAAATCAAATCCATGTGTTTTTTTTCTATTTCAGGCCAGGAAAGCCTCACCAAAAGTTGTGGTCTTGATCCTGCCCCC
>VZTE01002530.1:816465-907060 GCA_013397775.1 Eulacestoma nigropectus
GGCTTGGAGCATGACCAGCAGTAATTCCCTGCCTGTGGCAGCTGGCAGGGCCAGACCCTGCAGGGGGGTCACCCCCTGACCCCCAGCTCTGCAACCTGATGCTGCACACCCCAAGTGTTTGAGGGAGATGCATAGGGCCACAGCTAGGTCACAGGTACTCAAGGCATGTATCTATTCTCCCAATGTCACCTGCAGGTGCCTCTCCTTACCCTGGAGTCCAGATAGATGAGGATTTCTGCAGCAGGCTGAAGGAAGGCACAAGAATGCGAGCCCCAGAGCAAGCGACTGAGGAGATGTAAGATGCCTTTGCTTGCCTTATGTACCACTGCCCTCCTGGGCTGCCCTGCAGATGATGTTCCAGTCTCTGTAAAAGCACCCTGTGCCAGCCTAAGGAAAAACAACCCAATCTTCCATTGGTATCTTCTTGTGCACCCCCCACCCTGGCACCTGGCTCTCCCATAGGGTACGAGATGGTAGGGAGCAACATGGATCTGAGCCCAGTGCACCACCAGGGCTGGGCTCTGAGGGGAGCTGAGCAAGGAGGAGGAGGAGGAGGTGGAAGGTCATTCATTCCTCACCAGGTTTAACATTTACCGACATGCACACAGATAAGTACTGGAGGAATGTGACATTATTAACATCGTCTGGACTTAGGAAGTGACAGCAGAGGCTTCCTCACAATCACTCGGGTAATGAGGGCCCACCCTTTCCTGTACACGGTGTCTGATGGCAGGGGAAGGTGACGGGGACCCGCAGCCTCCCCGCCCGGGTTGTCTGAGTCCTTCCACCGCTACATCAGCTGTCACTCCCCGCTCCCCTGCCTTCAGGTGCAGTCTCAAGCTGCTACTGCATGGCCAACACCTTTTTGGAGACCCAGGTGGGTCAGGACAGAACACCTTGCCTGGGGAGGCACATGCAGCACACTGAACATTCACCCTGTGACACAGATCATTGAGGACCATGAACACATCCAGGGTATTTTATCTCTGGAGGCAAAATCAAGTACGTGTGGGTGCCTTGGTGCCTTCCCGAGTGCTGTGTCATGACTCTAAATAGCAACACTTACCAAAAAATAGTTCTGGCAGAAGAAAAGGATGCGAGCCAGCCATGCCTATCTGGGAGTATTGCCCATTGACTAATTTTATTATCCTAGTGACAGTAGATAAGAGCTTTTTTTTTTCTCTTCCACATACTTTATTGCAGGAAGGAAAGCTCGGCTCAACCAATACAAGGAAGTGACACATCCATATAAGTCATCTTAGGATGCCTTTAGGACACCTTAACCTAAACATTGCCAGTTCATAGACATTTAATACAAAGGTTTAATGCTTAATTAGGAATGGAAAAAAGGAAGTATGACTGGTTGGCTGAATTATCCTTTTGATGTGGTCTTCCGAGGTGTTGCAGGAAGGTTTTTTTTTTTGTGGAAAGTTTACTATTTTACTCTTAGGAAGAGGCCTCGATGGTGTTAGACAGAATCTTTGTAAAACCAAGCAGGTTGAGGAGTTATCATCTATGTCTGTCTATCAATGACAGCTGTCAAAGACTGCGCTGCCTTGGATCAAACTGAGCTGTAACCCCACCATGTGCTCTCTTTGCTGTTGTCCTCACAGTTACCAAATCATGCTGGACTGCTGGCAGAGCAATCCCAACGACAGGCCACGGTTCTCCGAGCTGGTGAAAAAGCTGGGTGACCTGCTGCAAGCAAATGTCCAGCAGGTATTAATGTCACAACCACGTGCTGCCAGTGAGGCAGGGGCGACCGGCCACATGGACCCAGGAATAACACTTTCATTTCTTGTTCACACTTAGGAAGGCAAAGACTACATACCCCTCAGTACAATATTTACAACAGAAAGTGGGTCTCCCCCTGCATCTGATCCTTTGTGCAATGAAATTTTTCCTGTTACAAGCTCAAGTTGTGGAAGCACTGAAAACATCAGGTGAGATAAGCAAGATTAAGACTGGGTTTGTTTGTTGGGGGTGGTAGCTCTCTGCATAGCCTGCTTTGGACCTGGATGGGAGAAAACACTCAGAGACAGCCCACAGGCGGTATGAGTGTCCCACCAGTTGCCGAGTCACCCACTGCTGTGGGCCTTTGGAGTGCCCCGGTCCAAGGGGACCTGCAGGTCACAGGGTTCAGGCACTGTGAGAGGGGCAGCTGTGCGTACCTCAGGACTGGGGAATGAGATTTGGGTGGGGCCTGCTTAACAAGTCCTTTGTGTATGACCTACCTTGATGATAGTTGGGAACTGCCTAAAGGAACAGAGAAATACCCAACACTTCCTGCTTATGCACGTCACAGTCTCACCAAAAATTGTCCTGCTTCTCTTGTTGAACAGATACATAAACACTTTCAAAATAAACCCCCCCCAGCGCATAAAGACATTTGAAGAGCTTCCCATCAAGGAAACGCTTGTATTTAATGTAAGTGACTCCTGGGCCAAATGGTTTGCCATGCATTTCTTTTTATTTGTGTGACAGATTTATAGAGGGATAGTCAAGACAGGGGGTTACTGCTTTGTCAGCTCTAACTGATACAAGGTGCAGGATTAGCTGTGCTTGCAACAGGAGGTTATCCCACTGTCCTACAAACTGGGGTTAGAGATCCTTGCTGGCCATGTTATGGGCTGCAAACACTCCTCCCCTGACAGGAAGTTCTAGTAGGTCTGCATGGTATAGCTACCAGAGTCCCACCTGAATCCCACTGGTGTGGGAGAAACACTTAAAATCCCTTGGATTTGCATTTTCATCTGAATAGTAGTGCACAAAGGAGAATTGTGAGTCACTTTTCCATCAGAGGTCCCTGGTAGGAACAAGTCCTATCATCAGAAGGACAAGCTGAAGCCACGTCTGACAGTGGGACACACATCCAATCTTGCTACAGGTGGGTGTGGGTGAGAGGCTGGGGCAAGCTTTCAGTGAGCCAGTTGAATGCATTAAGCAGCAGGAGGTGGGAAAGGCACAGTGGTCCTTGCAGGGTTGAACTGGTGGCTGGCCAGAACCTCACACTGCTTGTAGACACTTTTCTTCTAGCACCCTGCATCTGCACTAACATTAAGTGTCTGCTGCATCCCAAGGCACAGGTGGTTTGGAAAGGTACCATTAAATACCTGTGCACTGCAGCACCTCCAGCAGCACAGAGCTGCTGTCTCCTAGAGCTGTCTAAGTATCAGTGACCAGAAGAAATCAGACTAAAGAGGAAGTGAGTCCTTTGTAAAATACAATTAACACCTAATAGGATTGCATCTTCCTTTTTTCTTCAAGGATTATCAAGCAGACAGTGGGATGGTGCTGGCTCCAGAGGAACTGAAACGCTTCACATGGACAGGCAGCAAGCAGAAACGGACACTCTTTGGGTCTGTATTTTATGTTCTCTTCTTCTCAGGTTTTAGATGGCAAAGGAGAATTCAAGGTCCTCGTGCTGAATCATGCCTCGTGAAAGTAGCTGAGGTATCCCCAGTCCCTGCAAACTCTCTTGCTGAGGTGTGTCCTGCTTGGTTGAATCAGCAGTCAATCATCTTACAGAGCTATGCCTTTGAGGAAGCAAATAACCCTCAACCCCTTTGATGCACATCAGCAGTATGATTTATTAGCACTTTATTGATCCACCTAATGCTCAATTTAATGCCAGGCTGGACAAGTGAGTGTCAAAGAGCACTGAACTAAGGTAGGAGGCAGGTAACTGTAAGAAACAAGCCCTTAATAATGGGGGAGGAGGAACGTGCGGCTGTGAAGGATTTGCAGTTGTTTCTCCAAGTCCCAAGGGCACCCCAGCTGGGACAAAGCCCCCTGTGCTTGTTTTTGCCCTTCTTTTCCATGACTCAGCTAAGCACGGCCCATTTAACACCCATGGGCTCAGGATGCTAAAGTGGCAACTTTACAATAGATGGATGTGAGGGCCTCACTTCTCTTCCTGCCTTTAAGCACTTGAATATATTGGCCATCTTCCTCCACCTAATTCCTGACATCTGCCCAAGCAGGGAACTAGGGCTGCTCTAAGAAGTGAGTTGCACTGACATGAACTCTCTGTAAATGGGAAGTGTTTATTTTCTCAATGCCGGTGCTGTATCAGTTCCCAGCCACTGCAAAGCTGGCAGTGTCCTGGTTACAGCTCACTGCTCTCAGCCAGCCCGGAGACTGCCCAGACCCAACCCATCATTCATCTCACGCTGGCAGGAGGTCAAGGCCAGCCTGCTATCCTGCCTGTGCCAAACTTGTCAGTGACTTGCAGTTGGACAGGCTGGGAGTGTAGCATTGTCTCAAAGAACAATTAGAGCTGGCTGAAACATGCAGCCAAGGCAGACAGGACTCACTTCACGAAAAATTCCAGTGACTGAGAGGACGTAGGTTGAGCGCACAGAAATACGTGTAGGAGAGCGCGCACGCTCACATGGCTGAAAAGCACAGCCTGGGTAAACGTGCTGCTGGCAAGAGCCTGCAGTGCAGCACTGCTCATGCGTGGCAAAGCCAGGGCAGCACAAGCCACTCCAAACAAATGCTGGGAAACCCCTTCTCCTGCCTTGACCTTTCAGAAAATAGGCTCCTCAGCAATTTCATGGTACTTCAGCTCTACTGAGGCATGCTGTCTTTGGAAGAGCCAGGTACTATACAGCTTGGAGTGCATGTGCCTATTACAGGGTACCAAAGGATGTAATGTTCCCTAGAAGTGGTTTAACTCATTTTTTCTCTGGGTGTTTCTGAAGGCTGCTGTCAACCACAGGGACAACATGGCAACCTCCCCAAATGAAATTTTTGAAATGCATTTTTCCTTGCATGGCAGAGAATGTATGGAGTGTGTCCCAAGCATCCCTCTGGAAGTGCTTTAAGGGGCATTTTCCAGTGCAGAAAGAAAAGGAATGCTTGGATAGGAAAAAAAAAAACTGAACTGAACAGTGGCTGTTAGAAAGTAAATCCTTGGGAAAACACAGAGGTTGACTGAGATCATAACAAGGTCATCTGGCCTGCAAGCTAAACAAGTGGTACTGTAGTGCTGTGCCAAATAGCACTTATGTATGTGAATGCAGGCAGGGACCCTTCAGTCTGCACACATTCCTAAAGTGGTAGCTTCTTAGCTAAGCATCCTTTACTTAAAATTAATTGGAGCAGTAAATAAATACCCCTAAAATTTGTCACGGTGGAGCCTGGAGGGGTTTGAGACATGTAAACTGATCTAAGCAGACGTACAGTCCTGCTTCTTCCCTTGCATCCCAGGCATGCTGCTCTGTCGTCCTGTGCTCACTCTTGTGCTGACATTTCAGCTTGGTTTTTCTTGCAGGGAGCTGGTTCAGGTTGCCAGATTGTCAGAACAGTTTCTAAATGAGCAGCAGCAGCTCACTGTCAGGGCAGCTGGTGCCAGCACCAGGCTGAGGAAGGGTTTCACCTCCCTTTGGCAGCAGCTTACCTACGGTTAGATCCCTTCGCTGTAACAAAGCATTGGATGATTCCAACTGGGCAGAGCGGAAGAACTGCACAGGGTGGAAGGAGCCAAACCCAGTGCATCCTACCTGTCCCCAGAAGCACACCCAGGGTTTGTTTCAGAGGAAACTGACCAGCTGACTGCAGGAGAGAGCCAGCATGTGCAATAGTGCTTACTCAGTGTGACCAACCTGAGAGGCAGGCCCAGCGCAGAGCAGGGAGCGAGCCTGACAATGCAGAGGTACCCCACTGACCCCAGCGAGGCCTCTCCTCTTGGGCTTCCATGTCTCCTGGCTTGGGAAAGGCACTAATGCCAAAGCTCACCCTTGGTTTCACTTAAGGAAAGAGTATCAGCCTAAACCCTGGTGAGCCCCTTAGGCCCGGGTGGTGGCCAGGAGCACGAAAGAAATGGTTGCAATGTGTCCTGGACTTGCTAATGCCACTGAGATGAAAAATGTTATTTTACACAGCAGGAAGAGAAGTTAAGTTTTTCCTAATACAAAGCCTCAGGTAAAAAGACTCTGGTAGAAAGATTTGGGGGCAATCTTCTGAGCTGTGCTCCTTCGCAGGTGGAAAGGATGCCAACTGCAACCCTTTTCTGCCTTTTCAGTATTGGTGAAAAAGCCCAACCCAAGCAAGCCAAAATCCTTGGGCTGAGGTAAGCCCTTGAGTCAGTGTAAATTGCAAAGCCAGAAAAACAGCAAGAATTCCACCTCCTATGAGCTGGAACAAGCATCTCAAGAGCTGCAGCCAGCCTCTAACCTCGCTCTGGTCCTGAACATGGCAGGAAATGAGCAGCCATTTCTTAAACAAACAATCCCAATTAAAGGCCAACTAAATACAGTTTCCAATTTACATTCCTAGATTGTCAAGAACATAGTCCACAGCTAGAGAAGCCTTTCCTGACTGTAAACTCAGTCTGAAACTGAAGCCTGACTACAGCTGACAAAACCCCTTGAGCTCTCTCAAAGATCTTTGTGGGAAGGCATGCCCAGGTACAGCAGTGCACTCCAGGTAAAATTAATAGATGCAGCTCTACTGGTATAGAGGTTTATTAAAGCAGAAGCCAGGCCTAGCTCACAAGAAAAATCTCAGGATGCAAAAGCCTGATGATGATGAAAGGATCAAAGCATGATGGTTTTTAGGCTCATAACTTCTCATGCACACTCCACTTCTGCCAGCTCCTGAAGACTCACAATTACAACGTAAATCATAGAAGCATTTCTCTTTAAACCCATCACAAAAAGTCCATTGCATCTGTGACTAACCTTGTCATAGTTACAGAATTTATCCCAAGGCAATTACTTCTCCATCTGCCAACAGATGCAATATAAAAATATGGGATGCATCTGCAATCCTCATCATGAGGGCTCCTCCTCATGAACTCCATTCACCTACTAATAAATGTAATGGGGTGGTCTTCTTAGGGGGACCTTCCAACTTCCTACAGTAGGACAGAAGACAGAGACCACACTCCTTAAAAAACCACACAGGCTTGTGAGCTAAGAATTTGAGAAACTGTGACATCTAAAAGGAACTGCTGTAATCAGGAACGGTCCTGTGCTACTATCTCTGTAGTTTTACTTAAAAGACCTAACAGTGCAAAATAAAATGAAAAGCAAAACCCTGGGCTCTGAAAGCCTCAACAGATGCTCTGTCTTCTCTGGAATTCAAGACTAGAGCTGCCAACATTCCTTATAAATGGAGAGGGGTGGATTGCCCATGAACTTACAAAAATACAGGGGAGGAAATCTAATTTTAGACACTGTGGTCTAACATGTTTACTTTAGGATTTCACATGTAATCAGTGATGGAAAAATGCTCTGGCTTGTCCTTTGTCTACAGATAAATCTTTGGAATCCAAGTTCAACGGTGTGAAAATTCTCTTTGCCTTAATTTTCTTCGTTATTGAAAGATCCCTTTTAAGCACTGCAATCTCTGAATATGGGTGAGAAAGTGCTGTGAGGCAAACAGTGTCTTTAAAAGTGGCTTTGCTGAGAAGACATTAAACCCCTCTTTGTGTAAAGAGCATCTTATAAAAGGCAGCCTACAGGATAACTGGTCCTTCTGTGGGACAGGGAAACTCTAATTCAAACCAGCAGTTCATGGCAGCTGCCAAAAGAAGCCAGAAAAGAGGAGGTAATCAGACCTCATGCCCTTCCTCACAAACATGAGCCATTTATATTAGAAATTCATCCCAGCATTAGGCTTTGGGAACACTGACACTAGTAGTTTTCTACTTTTGCCTCAAGGCTTGAGACCTTTCATCACTTCAGTCCTGCTCAAAAACCCCTGTTCCCTTAGGACAAAACATTTAGATGTGGGGATCTAAATCCGCCCCGGCATCAGCAGAGATGCCAGACACTCCCCACTACCTCACCCTGCAATGAAGTTTCACTCCTCAGCACCCAGCACAAAAGAGCAATTAGAGCCTAGGCTGAGCAACCAAGTACTCCCCCCAAGCAGCAAGACTGATACAATGAACATGAACACCTTTAACAGTGATGTTCACTCAGAGCACCTCTGTTCTGAAGGGGACTCACAGGGAACACAAGGAGAGCTCCTTCAGTCCTCTGTTCTGCACTCCCATTGAGTGAGTCCATCTGCATCAAAGCCCTTCCCATCATGTGAGAATAAACAAAGCTGCTTCTTGTGACCTGGCTTTGCTCAAGCCACTAAAACAAAAACCTTTACATGTTAAGAAAGCTCACAATGACACTGCTCTATTACAGCGTTAAAGGTGCCAGCAGGAGCAAGGAGTCAGTGCTTTCTGGAATAACCAAGCCAAGAAGCTTCTGCAGTTTCAGCTGTGACCAGCTCAGTGACTCCAAAAGAAGATACACCTGTGGTTATGCGATGCTGGAGAAAATGAAAGCCAGCCGTTCTCCTCCTGACTACAACTCTGTCATCCATTATTCTCAGCCACCAGTTTAAGTACTTCTAGGCCAAGATCTAAACATGCAGGTTCTTATGAAACATTGTCAGTTTAAAAACTCTGACCCAAATTATTTTAATTATCATAACATTTAAAAAGTTATCATTGGCTTAATCACAATGATCTGCTTTTCTACAGATGGCGGCACGCATATTCAAAATACAACAAAATATTACTGGTTAAACCTTGACTTTCCCAAATGCTCAACACCAATAGCTTTGGCTAAAAATGCCGAGTGCTTCTGCATCCAGGAAAATCTAGACAGCCATTATTACAGCCTCTGCTCAGATTTGGGTGCAATACTGCTGTTCTGATTGGGAGAGGCAGCTGGGAGCCCTAGAGAGCCGGGAATCTGCACCAGGCACTGAGGTATTTTGCATCCTGTTGCTGGGGTATGTGCTGTGCTTGAAAATAAAGGATTCTTCAACAAGACAGAAACTAGAAACAGACCACAAACTGTATTTTTAATGAAAACTACTTTGAGAAACTTGTGGGAAGGCTGATGTTCTGGGGAAGCTGAATGAGCTAATTGGGGATGGGGCATTATATGGATCTTACTGCTCCAGATGGCAGACGCAGTAGGGAGCCTTGCAAGGCAAGAATTTAAAACGTGTTGCTAAACACAATTGGCAAGGATAGAGAACTAATACCAGATCTAGGGCTGTAACAACAGGGAATACATATCAATTCAGTTTGGACAGTCCTGCTGAAATCAAGTAAATACTGAAGTTTCGCACTTTGTCAGTAAGCCAACATGCACACACTGGAACCAAACCACAAGCTAGATAGGTTAAAGCCAAGCTCTGTTCATAAAACCTCACAGACCTTCTAACACTGCACTGATTATATTTTATTTATGGGAATCTGTCTGAAAAGACAGGATGGCTACTAGACTGCATATACTTTAATTGATCACTACAGAGTTTGAAGAGATTAGTCAGAAATTACAAGACAATTTATAAAGTTAGGGCAGCTTTTCTATGAAGACAGCTAAATTTCCATGCTAAGTTACCAGTATGTACAGGAGTAAAAATGTATCATTCATTTGCAACAGACTTTTGTATAGCATCTCAGAAAGGTCATGAGCGTTCTTTGCTCTAGAAGCATTAGGATGCACTCATTCCCTTTCACCTTGGAATGCAGTATTAAAATGAGAGCTGGACATTTAATGCAGTAGCACTGATATCTGCCAAACCAATTACTGCCCAATCTCAGCTTCTCGTGGTCCACTAAAATATATAGTAACTCAAATGCTACATGTTATATGATCTCTCGCTCTCTTAGAATTCAGCTGAAGAGCTGTGAATGTAACCCACTAACAGACTTTAAGGCAAACGACCTTTTGCATATTTACAAATAAAAACTTAGATATTCAAGTAAAATAAATATGTACCACTACTTCTGAGCTAAGTATCTCTGCACAAGAGATCATCAGTTTTAACTATCTATTGCACTGACTCTTGTTGGTAAAGTATATTTCACCTTGATCAAAACAAAAGTTTCAGAACTGTTTTGTAACTAGAATTGAGCAAAAATAGTTACAGGATGATGCATCTCAAAGGACATGTTTGCACAATGTAAATATATAAATATGTTTTTCGTGCATAAATATTTAAGAAAACTGGACTACAAAGATTACTTTTATATAAACCCCCAAGTGTCTTCAGATGTGAATAACTCCTATTTTGTCTTGCATTTTCTGTCTTTATATAATGTATTTGACTGCTAAATTCATATAATAAAGTTTGCTTTCGAAAAAAATCAGAGTTCTGCCAGTGTCAAAGACTGCTGTGGCACACAAGTCAGCACTGGGCAGCGCAAACATCTGGCACACATCCATCCCACAGGCTAGTTTTGTGAGCAAAGGAGAACATGGAAAAATCACACAGAAGGCACACTTCTCACACAGCAAAGCAGCTACAGTGACAGACACCTGTCACTGCTCCCTGTGCAGGTGACATCCCCTAGGTTCAGCATATTTAAGAAGTGCTTACTGCTGCCTAGAGGCAAAAATTCAACTCAGCCTCTGAGAAAGGCAAGGTTTCATGGTGGGGGAAGACGAAGCAGCACATGGACAAACATCTGCCCAACCACCCACCATTCCTGGTTCCTTCTGCAGCTAGAAGATGCACTACAGACAAAAAGACAGCAAACAGAGCAAGGTATCCCCAAAGCGTGTTCTGAAGCTACTGTGACAGCAGGTAGCACCTTAGGCTTCGGTACTCTCTTCTTCAGAGAATCCCCGCATTCCCACCCCATCCACCCGAAGCTGGAGATGCTGCCTCCACAGAGATGTTCAGTCAAGTGCTCTCTGCTAAACAGCATTTGATCATTTGAGGGGCTCTCCAAGTGCTGGAAGGAAATGGAGATGAAACTTTCTCTGGGAAAGCAGAACATAATGGGACCGCCAACTGCCGCAGGAGTTGTGTAGCTGTTACTGCACATTAATAAGGAGGAAACTGGAGACTGGATATGTGCAATCAAACTTATTGCAGCTTATATAATAACATTTCTAAAACACTGCAATTTAAGGGATAATGGCTCCATGTTAAATATGTGCAGAGATTATTGAAAATTTCACATATTACACAAAATTTCATCTTCCATAAACATGGTCAGGATTGGATGGATAGGAGATTTGATCCCACCAGCAAATCATCTAACCTTTGCTGGTTAAAAATACAGAAAAATAATTCCTTGAACTGAAGTTGTCATGACTCCACATGTAAATTCTCAAGAGAAATTAATATACTTTGTTATTGAGCAAAAAAAGCTCAATAAACATGGAAGTAAGGGTACTTGAGCAGAGTTTTCAAAAGTAGAGCTGATCGAGTAAAGCAGACCTGATCAAACTGAAGCAGATGGGATTTGACTTGGGAGCTAAGGAAATGTTCACTAGAATTGTATTAATGCACAATATCTCTAAGTTTCAGGATATCCGATACACTCTTAAGTGGCAAGCACTAAACACAATTGATGACTCTTGTTTGTTTAAACTCTGCACTGCAGACAGAATGAAATAAAATTCCGGCACCAAAGTTGAAAAACCCTGGATCCAACTTCAGAACTTCACACTGTCAAAATAAGGCCACGTTACTTCTGGTATTCTTTATTAAAAATACTGCTGTACACATGAACAATGAAAACAGGATTAAAGATGAGTAACACATACTGGGATCATGACATTAGAACTTAACATACTGGTGCTTTTTAGGGGAAGCAGTTGACACCTGAATTACTGAAACAAGGGCAAATCAAAAATACATAGGTACCCTCAACAAAATATTTACAATATAGTAAATACAGCAACAGAATTTAAAACAGGTACTAAAATTAAAATGACCAACATCAGATGATTTCAAAGGTTGTCCCTTCTGTGCTTTTAGCTGTAAAAAATAGGAAGGTCAGAAATAAATTTCCCATTTGGGAGGGCACATCCTGGTGACTCTTCTTTTAAATACAGATACACAGTTCTTCCTATGAATGGATCAAACTACAACTTCAGGACAACCTTCTAAATGGAATTAAAATGGGGTAGAAGGGCTCTCCCCAAAAAAACACCCAAGCTGAACTTCAGACTGTTCAAATCATTCCCAAATACAGACCAAATAAAATAAATAGAAAACAAATATCAACTTCTTTTTAATTTTATGTATTACCTGACACCAAATATTTTCTGGCTGACATTATGTATGAAAACGTATTAGCTGTCTACCTTTTTATTTTTAAACCAAGTCCTGAGGTTACTAGGGGCTGAAGCAAACTGACTTTATGCAAAAACACAGAAGTTTGCAATTTAGACATGTCTTGCAGAGGGTGTGCTGGTCTGAAAAGGATGAGAATTCAAGCCCTATTTTACCCCTGCCTTACACTTCCACAAAATATTGGTCCACAAATTAAATTTTCAAAGGTTCCCAAACCCCACAACTGAACAGATGATCCCCTTTCATTTTCAAAGAAAACAATACTGGAAAAAACCTCAGCCCGCTTATAAATTAAGCATTCCATATTTCTTCTAGAATACAAGTACTTCTTTTTTTGTACAAAAGAATTACAATATGATTTGTCAAAAAACATAGAAAAGACAGCTGCTCTTCCTCAAATACATGAGCTAATGATAAAAGACTGTTCTGCATGTTCACTTTTCAAAGTTCCTGTTCCTTTTATATTAAAAAGAACATTCTGGCAACTGTTATCGTTTGAATATTAAACATTATGTTCCTTTTAAAATTGCAACAATAATTGATTTTTAAACTCAACAACTGATGCTACCTAATGTGGATTCAACCACATTTTCTAAAATGTGTAAAGCATGTCCCTAGTCTTCAAAGCTTTCGATGTGAAGAGAGTTGCTTTTTTCTTGATGCAAGTCTCAAGGCGGAGAATCATTTTAAAGCTTATAAAAGTGGACAGAGAAATATTAAAAACTTCTCTGAAAACTACAAATATTGAGAATTATTAAAATTGATGTCAGTAACATCAGTTGCAAGTGCTTAAGAGTCTGTCCTGACCTTTTGAGTTTCCACATTTTCTTCATGGTGAGCACCCAGTGCTATTAAAACATTCAGTGCTGGGAAAGGATAGATACAGTCTTCACTACTGCTTTAAGAAAGGAAATTCCTACATATTTGGCAGTCTTCAGTATCAAAGTGTAGGTGTTTAACTAGAAATCCCATGAATACCCAAGTTTGGAGACAACTGCATGTCCAAAAATTAGAAAGGTAATTGAGGAGCAAAATTCCAGACTTTTGAGACTGTATTACTTCACGAATATTCATGTGTTGAGTATTAGCAAAAGTAATATTACTTTGGGCTAAGCAGTGACTGCAAAGGCACAGCAGATCATAATCCCTCCAGATTCAGGCCGTAAAACTTGAAAAGCTCTTGATGCCAGACAACTGCTGTGTTTAGTTAATCTTCTTTTAACAGTGTCTTTGTATCTGTATCCAGTGTAGCGTACCATAATAAAGCTGTGGTTCAAAGAACAGAACTTTATACAAAAATTATACTGTAAATAACCTAAAGTAATACACTCCTGAAACTTCAGGCATTTAAACAATTTCTTTAAAAAAAAAACCTATTAAAAAAATTGCATAAATGTAAATGCTTCTGACTACCAGGAAAATGTACAAACAGTTTTTAAAAGGCGCTGGTTGTGTTTAGAGCAAGTTTGATATGCTCCTTAAATTATAGATGTTTCCCATTATGTTGTTTTCGTCACTTCGCTTAGACAAAGTTTAAATCAAATGACAGGGGACTTTCCTTTTTTTGTCAATTCACCAATACTTCACTTGACTGGTTTTAAAAAGTTTCTTCTTCTCACATTTCTTTGAGCTAACAGTGGGTGGCATACAGAGCTTGCATACGACACACTTTTACAGAGGTTACGAACTAAACGGTCATTAATAGAACACAATTTCTATTAAATTATTTACCTGGTCCTTTATGCTATTCTGGGTGCAAATAATATCAAAAATGAATAAATTTTGCTATATCCTCAGTGACAAAAATGTATCCCAGAAATGTCCTTGCAAAGAGTTTCCCTTAAGTATACAATGTGGCAAAACTTCAGAGATCAGAAAAGTCTTAAAAAAATTAAAATTAGTGCATATACAAGTGGAAAAAATAAAAGTAGGAACATCATGCACCTGATGTGTTCCTTAATCTAAAATAAATTCTTCACAGATAAAGCCTCCAATGGCAGCCTTAGCTCTAGGATAAGTGAAACATTCTTCCCTTCAAGTAACAGTGTACCTGACTGAAGTGCAAGCAGCTTTGCTCATCTCCTGTTTGTTTCCCAAATGTGAAATGAGATGACAACAACAATTCAGCTGTAGTGCAATTTGCTATTGGTTAAGTTCCTCAGCAATGTCCTGCATGCTTTCAGCAAATACTACAACTGACCATTTGCGGCTGCAATCAGTTCTTGAAAAGTATTTTCAAAGCAGCGTTTTAAATCGCTGTAAGTTACCACAAGTACACTCTTCTCATCTCTGGAAATGAGGCTTATTTTTTCTGGCACACCAGCATCTAACTGTAACAAGAATGCAAAAGATAAAATAAAAGAAGTGTGAAAGAAATGGCAAAACATTTCCCCAATAACAAAAGCAATCAATTTCTTGGCAAGTACATTGTTATGGGGCAGTTCAAATCTGCTAACAGGACACAAAGGAAGGATCTCAATCGCACCACAACAATGTCCTTGCCAAAAAATCGAGACATTTTGGTCTTAACCTGACGGACATTCCAGACCTCAGGACAAGATTACCATTGTTTTCTTCCCTTTCCACAAAGCTAATAATCCTGCAATACTATACTTCCCTGTGTAAAAAGTCTGGCAAAATTTTCATGTACCTCCTGAAGAACAAAACTAAATTTGACATTACATTTGCACGTAAGATCCACAAGCCTAAATGTAGGGTAGGTAATTTACTTCCTGTCCACTCTAAAATGAGATAATGGATGGATCAGCCCCAGGTAGTCTGAAAACTGACAGAAACCCAAACCTCACATTTTTGGCAGTACTAGAAACAAACTAGTTCCTATAGTTCCTAAGCTGTATGGTACATTTCATCCCTTAGAAAGAAAAAATTACTTTGGTAAAATCCATAACCAAATGGATAATTTGGGGTTGAAGATCAACGTTTGTTCCACATTTCTTTTCATGGCTTGTTCTGACTTCTCAAATTCAACATGTACTTTATTTTTTATATACCATTAGATTCTAATTTCTAACGGAGGAATATCCTGCTTTACGTGCTGAAGACTTACATTAGTGTTTCTTACGTTCTTCTCACTTTGCAAGAAATGTTCATCAACAGAGAACTGTCAGACTCTCTCATAATGCAGAACTTTTGTAGTTTTGTTTTAGTCAATACGTTGATATTTCCACCACAGTCTTTCTTATTCCAATACAAAAGGTGGGGCAGAGACAAGTGAGATATGACACTACCAATCCATTCTTTGGAAATACAACCCCAGCAGGTCCAAATATATGTGTTATAATGTTGTATTGAATAGAAAAACAATTAAATTTGTCACAGAGATGTTCCACTAGGTGCTGTCTGGAGCAACACAGCAAGTTAGAAATTTCTTGCATTTTTCTTCTAAAGTAATGTTTTGAGTGTAACCTTAAGAGCTGGAACCTTCACATTTTAAAGCTCCTGCTTTGTGAATAGTTTCAGAAGGTCAAAAGCAAGCCAATTAGCTTCTAATTTTTGTAGAGTAGGATAAAACCACCAGTGTCTTCCAATATCCGTTACAAAATATTAACACTATTAAGGTGTTTGTGAAATACTGACCACTGTTCATTCCCATTAACATCATACAACAAATCAATTAGTTACCTTAATTAATGTAGGACATGGAAGATCAGTATTAAGAAAGCCACACTGCTAACTAGAAACATCAATATTTATATTTTTCTTTCTCTCCTCCTGTGGAGGCATAAATCAGTATTCTCAGCTGAAAAGATGGTCAGAACACCACACTGAAAAGGAAGGTATGTTGTTTGGGTTTTTTTAAAAAACAGAGTAGCTTTCATTCAAAAGGAATGCTTTCGGCAAGTAGCAGTAAAGTCCATACAATTTCTACTAGTAGTTCTGTAGTTTCTGAATTGCCTTTTAGAGTGTATTTCCAAAGCAGAGTTCTGTAAGCCTTACATTTTTTATGTGCTGAGCCCACAACCACAAAAGAGAAGAGCCTCTGTTTAAAAAGGTAAGCCGTGAACATTTATAGAACAAGGCATTCTTTGACATTGTCTCTTACCTGACCTATGAATTCAGGACTGTCCCCTCTTGCTACAGTACTGTATGAGTCACTGCTTTCAAATCATGATGGCATTTCAATGCCTACTTGAATGTCAACATGCTTTCTTTTTGATTTAGCCTCAATCCCTTTAATGTCCTTTTTAAAGTGATTACAGACACCAACCAGAAAGATAAAAAGGAGGTTAAAAAATGCACAGCAGTGGTCTAACAGGAGGTTAGAAACCCTGACAATTTTAGAAAAAGGTTTAACTGTACAGTTATTACACGTCAAAGGACCTGAACATATTCCATTTTCTTTGGAAGGTTAAGTTGGCTATCCTAATCCTAGAAAAGAAAATATTGGGCACTAAAACTGTGTATTGTCAGTGTCTGCATCACCATTCTCTACAGAGAAAGTGAAATTACCAAGCAGCTACAAGAACAACAACAAAAAAAAGTAGCAGCATCTTAGTCTCCCATGAATTAGTGAAGTTTGGCAAAACAATGTAAAATAAGTTGAAAGCTGGTCTACCAATAAAAAAAAAAAATCAGCTCAAGTACTTCTTAATTTATGGAGCAAGACAAGTTCATCTACTGAAGATGTTGTGGTCTGTCACACATCTCCTGCTATTAATCAGGAGAGTGCTCAGATAAAATTTTGCTAGTGGTGCAGCTCTTAGAAAACTGCAAATAGCTTTGTTAAGTCAACCCTGGAAAACAAAGGGTTGGAGAGGCTAGGGAAGTTATTATAGAAGTGGACTTAACATTTTAAGTCTCAGAAATTTTCCAGCACTGTCCTAGACAGTAAGGATTTGCACAAATTTCTGTTGCAGTTTCCGTCCTGTCTCCTGCTCTAGTCAGCAGAGTTTAGGAATGGATCTTGCCTTATGACCATCCTTTGTGATAACTATCAGCAGAAACCTCCCCCAGTTAAAGGAGTATTATGGATCCTTTATGCTGTGTTGAAAGACCAGAGTAGCATAAAGGGACCAGCACTGCTTATCCACAGTAATCAACACATTCTAGGATGAAAAGTTAATACTGTATCTCATGCTATATTAACAAATTTTTAATATTCATGTACTAATTTTATTTAAAATATCCATAGCTGTTGGAATATTAGCTTAGTGAATACATGGTTTTAATCCCAAATGGGGAAAATAACTGCCAGCTAAACCAATGGCATTAACCTTGCAATGCCAACTTGCTTTGCAATGGAATACTCTTTTAAAGAAAGCTAACCTAAAGAAATGTTTAAAAGCTAACCAAAGTACAGTGTACCTTGTTAAGACATGAGATAATGTGACTGAGGTCAATCCAAGGAGTACCCGCTTCTGTCACCTGATGGAAAAGGTGATCTCGAAAGAGCTTTAGTAAATACCTGTCTCCAGTTTCTGACCACGTTGGGTCCTTCTGAAACCTGGTGTGAAACAAAGGCTCATATTAAAGCTCAGTAAGTTAAGGAAAATCAAACCCCACATAAATGACACTTCAATCTCAGCTGAGTAGTCTTACTGTACCACTAATCTACCTGTTACAAATTGCAATTAAATTAGTCTTCCCCTGCCACAAACCAAAGATAACATACTCAAAAACTTTCTCAGCTGCTTGAGCACCTAAAGCTAATGCCTTCCAAGAACCACAGAAAAATAACAGAAGAAAGCAAAAATTATCTGCAACAAGTTTAACATGTAAATGTTAGAAACCTGCATTATAAACATAACTCTAAGTTTATGCAAAAGGACGGAAAACAGACCATGAACACTTCATTTTGATGTAGTTAGTCAATAAAAAAACCAAGGTAAAAACTCACTAGCTTAAAACCAGCATCTACATCCTTTGTTTCAGTTAAAGGAAGCTATGGATTTCCTCCAAAACTACTGCCACTCACAAGAGACTGCTGAGTGAAACCATACTAAATACAATGAAGCAACTTTGGCATAACTATTTGTAGCCTTCTTCTGTCTGTTTAAAGTTTTGGTCAAAGCTGCTTATCTAATTTTTCTCAAGGCTTCTTAAATACTCATTTCTCCAAGGGCAAATATGAGGGAAAACGTTTAGCTTAAACTTATGAAGGAAGAAACAGTGCATTGCAAACTGGGTTTTACATACTCTGAACCGTAAAAACAAGTATTTCTTACTCTGGCCTCTCATTGATTGTTCCCAATTTTGCTAGAAGCCTAAACAACCTTCCATTTTGCACCTCCTAGAAAACAAGAAAAAGGTTATTAAGAGTTTCTGAAACAAAATTAAGACATTTACTTGCAAAAGATACGTGGTAATAATGTCAATGAAGCACTGTTAATTACAAAGACTTATTCATTCAAAGAAGAGGGCATAATTTTTCAGACAGAGATCAAATGCATTGTATTATGTATCAGTAGTCCAATGCTCATTTTAGCACTTCAAATTATAATGTGAAGATTCAACAACTAATGATACCTTTCTGCACCAGCAGGAACTGGATCAAGCAATCTATTTCTTTGTGGAAATATAAGTCTAGTCTCTTGCCATCCTACGCTCACAGGTATGCTAAAATATAGTAAGTTAAACAAGAAGAATATGGGGTTTTTATATATATACACATATACACAGTTACCAAGATATGCAGAAGCATGCAGTACACCACCTTATTTCAGGTAAAGATAGAAGAAACAATCTACCGGATTTGCTTTTCAGAAATGCTTTGTAGGCCATTATTAGTAAATATTTGGCAACAATATCGTTGGACTAATACTCAAATGATAATTGATTGAAGAAACTATTTTGAAACAGTTAGAATATAAGTCTTAAAAGAGTATAAATGCTGAGTCCATAAATGACAGAAATAAAGCAGTGACAATGAGGTCACACAGAGGCAGAACATAAGAATTATAGATGTTTAGAATACATGCAACTGAAAGTTGATTTAGTATGTTTTTCCACATCACTTACAATGCAGTAAAAACAGTAACATCCTAGCTTACATTAAACAAAAAATTAATTCACAGTGTAAATCAAAGTTGTCAGGAAAAGATTCTCTCCTGGTATTATTCACATTCTCCAACGGCTCAGCTCTACAACATTATTCATGCTAAGATGCATCTCATTTCATGCATGATCATATTGATTTCAAATTAATTCAGTCTGGAGCAGATTACTGTGCACAGATGGGTAAATAAAGTAGGTCAAGGTGATAACAGCTTGACCTTGGACAACCTATGGGTTGCAGATTTCTATTAATAGTCTAAAAACACACTGGAGAACAGCTTGTACCACACCAGTAGCTACACTTAAAGAGACTCACATGGAAAACCAACTTTGTCTAGCTAGCCAAGGTCTACTATTTGGTCTAACCTCCAAATTATTTTTTGGTATGTGGTCAAATACACAAAAGCCAAAATCACATCTGTGTGAAGGTCACTGCCTTGCAGATTCCCAGTCAATGGTGACACAGCTGAGCAACACTGGCACTAAGTTTCCGGGTGGCCTCTCTGCAGGCTTAGTAGCCCGTAAGGGGGGAGATATTCTCCACAGGGCTTGGATAAACTGAGGCTTTGACTGCTATTACCTCAATATGATGAACGTACAGGTGAGGAAGGAAAGGAATAGCATAATAGGGTCATTGCTCTGTGAAAAGTGAGTGTTACGAAGATATCAACTACACACAAAGCATTCCCAGCATCAAAAGTCCCTAAGCTACAGATGACTGCAGGCTTGGACAAGGAGAAAAAAAAAATCATACATGCTAGTCTTTTTCCAATACTCCCTCTAAAGCATCTGCTTTGGGACAATAATGAAGAGAGGGTACCAGGCTAGACTTAAGGGATGCTGTAGCTCTGATGTTAACAGAGGGGATGTGGTAGTACAGACAAGTTACAGCATGACAGCTAATTAAGAAGTGGTATTTATCACTGCCAGGTAAACAGCTATTGCCAAACTGGAGGCTAAGCAACAACTTGGATTTGTAGTAGCTCTGCCTACCTGCTAATGATAAGCAACTGCTACAAACAACCTGACTAAAAATACAGAAATCTTAATGCTGATCACAGGGCAATCTCCATCTTCACCATAGGAGAGTCCATCTGCCCAGCTTTGTGCAGGCACATAGGCCACCTTAACAAGAAATGATCTTAAACACCTCTGGAGAAGGATTAGTAGTTGATTCTGATAAAGTGGGCACCTAACATGTAGAGGTACATAGATACTGCCTGGCTCTTCTACAGCTCCTTGCTTCTGATAGATTTCAGCATCTTTCATTAAGGAAGGGAAAACTGTTCTCCAACAAGACAATAGTGGAGAAATCGAGAGAATCAAGTCCATCAGAATCCCAACCACTGGTCTACTGTCTCTTGAAAAGTTCTCAGTGAGGAGTTATAATGGAGTGGAATCACAGGACTTGATTAAATCCTTGTGTAATACCCTATCCCACACATTTTCAGGGCCATGAAAGCATTCTGTAATGCATCTCAGTCCTGGTAGAAATCCTGCTGTCAGTGGCTTCTGACTAACAGACACTCATTCCTGTTGAACAAATACACCCCAACTTGATACAAAGTACATATATCCTTTATAGCTAGCACTTGATACCTTGACTGAACACCACAAACTAACCAGGCCCCCACAGCAAAAGTGCACACTTCTGGAAAGCTGAACATGGTATCTCCATGAATTCATTTGGAAAGGAAAACGTATAAGAGAAATGAAGGGACACCAAAATCCCAACCTAAAAATTTAAGGGGCAATATTTGTGGCCGTATAACCTTTAGCACACATTACATGACATACATGGCCTAATTTACTCAGAAAGCTGTTTTTAACCATGCTATAAAGAACATCATTTCCCGAAGTCTGCTGGTTGGAAATGAAGATGTTACTTCAGTTAAAGCACAGCTGAGGTCATCTTAAAACTAGGTATTCTTGAAGCTTTGGGGCTTTCAAAAGCCCAAGCTCAGAGCTGTCAAGCCTTCAGGCAGATTACTTAGGTTAATAAGCAAACAGAAGAAAAAAAACCCAACAGAATCCAGTAGAAAACATTCCCTTTTGAGGTACAGCTCTAGGAATACTGACTCCAGGTCTTTCTGCAGGAATTAGTAAAATGATTTACCTTTGCTAGGTCTTCTTCTATAACATCATTTCGCATCTGAGCAGCATCCAACTGAGTATAGAATCGTGCACCAATCATAGGCATGATATCATTTACACTGCGAAGCCTGTTTTGGTCGGTCAGCAAATACCTGCCAAAATAACCCAACCCCCAAAAGATTACATTCTGCAAATGCCAGAGATTATATTCCATTATGATTTTATAACTATTCGACTTTTTGTATTTAACACACAAAATTGACAGTTGTTGTGTTTCTTAAAAGAAGATACCTTCAGAAAAAACATATGTTAATTTGCATGTATAACTCAAGTCAGTTAATTAAACAAGACAGGAGTATACTTTCAGGGAACTGTGCAGTTCACCCCACTCAAACAGAAAGAACATATACAAAAAGAGAGAAGGATGCAGATTCAGACTGTAATGCAAATGAGGGAAGGAGCAAAGACTTCTACTTTTCCCACTCACGATGCAAGGGAAAAGAAGGCTGACTATACTGAAACTACACAAAAATAACACGCAGCCAGAAAAAACCAGCACTCAACCTTCTGGCCAAAAAGGCAATGTGCCTATTTCTCAGTACCTTCTGAAACTGTAAGACAAGACTAGCATATTGCTACTGTAGAGAACATGCAACGAAGCCCAGTATTGAAGACAACCTGAAATGCTCGTTTTGTTTACACTCCTAATTCTTACACTAAGAGCTTTACCAGCATTACGCAAAAAAATTTATATCAATGTTTAACAGTGCACTGACCATGCAGACAACTCAACAACAGTAGCTTTACCTATAATCTTACCTGCATCTAAAAATACCATTTGATGTTTGGGTTTGTATACATAAAAAAAAAGCTGCAAGTTGCTTTAAAAGATTTATTAAACAAACTTACAAAATCAGATTCTTCAGATCAGAGGAATAGTTGATTGTCACCAGTTCCATTGCTTTCTGCAAATTCTCTCTCTGAATTCCTGATAAAGAATTGCAAGCCAAAGCCAACACAACTTTCCCCAGGGAGATCAGATCTGCTTGCTAATAGGGAAAACACACACAGGTAAGATTCTTAGTATAGATAAATACTACCTATGGTACTAGATGGTGTTAAAGAGAGACAGTTCTTCAATAACCTCAGAAGAATTTGAGCTACTACAGTAAGTACTATTCAAATCATAGTTCAATATGATTGTTGAAGTTCCAGTAGTTACAATGTACAGGGGAAAATCTGCCCTGACACCTAGCAATTTTTAGGTACTATATTTATCTTTGAATGATTAAAATTTACCTATTTTTAGCTTCAGGACAGTACCAGAGAGAATTGTGTAGTGAGCAGAAGCTCTGTAACGAGGTTCTCCAAACCACCCACCTGCTTGATCCTGACAAGTCAAGGAGTTGGTGGCAAACAGAGCAAGTCTTCTCAATATGAGATGTAGAAATAAAAGGGTTATTTGTTAAACTGAAATCAGCATTTTCTGCACTTCTATCTTTTCTAACTAGCCATCCAGTGTGAATTCCATACTGGAATCCACACCACATTCTAGCACATGATATTACCATTTTAACAAATTGCTCAAGTATTTTCATCTCTGATGGACAGTGTGAAAAGATCTGAACTGTGCAAAATAAGTAGACAGGCCTGTATGGCAGATAAACTGAACAGCATTGTATGTTATGAAGAAACCTTTGCATTACTAAACACTTTTGTTAAAAGCAGAATTGCTCTTAAAAGATGAATGCTGGATACAGCTTGCTTTGCCGCAAGAGAAAATTCTGCCAGTATTAATAGCCACGAGAAATTATTCTGAAAAGCTGTAAAAGATTTTAAAGCCCACTGCTAAAAGCAAGAGCCTAATTTAGTAGCAAAAAGTGACATTCATAGGAAAAGTTGAACTGATTCTTTCCATGGAAAGGCTTTCCACTGCACACAACTTGGCCAAACTTAAAAACACCTGCAGCTTTCCATGCTGGATACATGCCTCAGAGTGAATTTAACAGTCAGCTAGAGATAACGAAATTGTAATTTTCCTGAAGGTTTTTTTTTGAGAAAATAAGATATTTTTGCTAAACTAAAAACATAAAAGCTACTAATAATTGAGAATGTCAGTTCCATAGCCTAGAGCAAGGCCAAGTCATTTAACAGAGAATGCAGTCATACAAGGAATCCACCTTCTGTCACTTCTGTAAGAAAGGCTAAAAATCTGGCAGCACTGCATCATTAAAAGTTCTGGTTAGAATTTCACAGCTTTAGCAAAGTGCTGTGATGGTGAACATGCCACAACCACGCACAGCTCTTCCACCCAGAGGCATAACCACACTTGCTGCCTTTGGCTGCGGTAGCTGAGCAGAGCCTCCCCTGAAGCCACGTCTCCCAGGTGCTGAGGGACAGGGAAAAATACCAAACCTTTCCAGGTCTCTCAATGTCCCTGCTGTTCCTATATCAAATATGATTGAGCAGCACAATTTGAACATGGATACACAATATGTCAGAAGTTAAAAAGCATATTATTCTTGTAGCTAACGAAGACAGAGAGGATGTTGAAAATGAGACAGAAATAAGGACAAAGTGGTTGATAAGGAGGTGGGACTGGCATTGCTAGACTATTTCCTAAGCAACACGGAATTTCTGAGTATCAGCGTTCTTTTTTCCTTTGGTAAGGAGAAATTATTCAGAGCAATAAACTCCCATTTTGGTGTGAACTCACTTCCACTTCCAAGTAGTCAATTTCAGCAGCAGGGAAGTAGTAGTTCTGCTCTAGTTCTAAACAGAGGATTTTTGCTGATGCAGTATCTAGAGACATGTGTCACCTGAGACAATGGCATTTTCATTATGACTTTTTTCTTCAAAAATACTTCAAAGAAATAAGCATTTGTATTAACCACAATCTTCCTTCTTTCTGCAGTCCCCTAATTTACACTTAGTACCTTTCGACTCTTAGCCATTCATAAGAATATATCCCATATAAATTCTGTATCATCACACAACCCTGAGACACTGAAAATATATGACTTCAGGCAAGACCCTAAGAAAATGCAGTCTTTGCGCAGGTGCTTTCATAATACAGATTGCATTAGATTTTAGAAATGGTTGAGAAAGCCTTACATTTAACATGAGACAGGAAATTCTAAATTCAAGCTTTGTGGGGTTTTGAGCATTTGACTTGCAACCTTAATTTTTTGTTTGTTTAGCAAATTACATCTACCAGAAGAATTCACAGGGAGAATATGACACCCCAATGCAGCCTCAAACACAGAGTTTTCAAATTACAGCCAATGATTAGCTTGTTTTAGACATGAAAGTGGCTTGGATTCATCCCACTTATTTTAGGAACTTCAAGCATTCAGTCAAGAGACTGACCGATTTAAGATATATCCATAATTCTTTAAAACAATTCAGATTTTGAGCCAGCTGAACTGCTCTCTGGAGGCACTTCACTATTCACTCATAGCTGAAATCCTGAGAGAGAATGTTATCACAATACTCAATGCCTGAAGTTTTACAAGAGCACAGAGGCAATATTTTTCCTGTGTGACTGGAGAATCAGAATATCTCAAGCTGGAAAGATCCCATAAAGTTCAGGATTTCTGAGAGTCAGATTACTGTTTTAGAAGCGACTAAACTACCATCTGCTGACCAACTCTATCCATTCAGACAGGGTACATGACTTCCAGAAGATAGGTTACACCATTCTTTCTGTAAGGAAGCAATCCACATATGTCTGCTAAGTCCTAACCTCTCCTCTGACAATACCAGCAGATTCAGCTCTTACTGCTTCTAGGCAGAGAAAGGTTAAGGAAGGCACACAAGAACTACCAGACTTCTGTGCAGCAGGAACACCAGAAATATATGGTGCATTCCTGTAGTAGCTTTGCTAGTGCAAGGTACAGAACAATATTAGGTACAATCATTTCCCTGTTTATACTCCCTACTGTGTTTGCATGCTCCTATGGATCACATCAGTTCCTTTTGCCACAGATCTGACAGAAACCTTCTGCTCTGGTAGCTATCAACAGTGACTATGACTATATGACTATGAAGTCATACTAAGTTGATTCTTAACTTCAAGGAAAAGCTTCACACCTTCTAAGCACTGGCAGCCTTTTGTTCAAAAATGCACCTTGCATGCAACTAATAACCATTTAATTAGTAATTCAATTCATAACTGTAACCTGCACGAACTTAATTCTTTATCTCTTGAAAGCTTTGCTAGTAAAGATTTTATCAGCATTTAGTTCACTGATAGAACTATTAAATAGCATTCACTAAAAAATGAGCCCTAGGAGATAAAATCAGAAACAGCTCCCTTCATTAATGTCTCCCTGTTACCAAGTAAATTTCAAGTATGTCAAGTAAGTAATTTAAAGGTTAATTGCATAGGTACCCTTTCTTAAATTTTTATATTAAATTTTTTTATATTAAATATAATGTGCCACTATGTCAAATGCCCTAGAGCTATCTCAACATTTTATACACTTGATTTTACCAGCCAGACATATAAGCTATTCAAATAAAACTTTTTTTTGACAGGATTGATTTTCAAGAAACTCTTTGAAACCAACATTATTTTTCCTTTTGTTTTGTTTATCCTGTTCCACTGCTATGCCTGGATCAGTATCAGCTCATCCAGACTCCAGTTCTGTGGATTCACTTATCCTTTTAAGTTCTGGAATTGCCCTTAGAAGTACCTCCAAGTTCCTACTTTTTGCTGGGTTTTTTAGAGTCAATAATAATACTTGAGATGCCTCTTCAAATTAGTTTCTTTAAATTTGTGGAGGTGCGTGTGAAAGTTTTTTGGTTTGCTAATTTGAAAATATTTACTGTAAGCAAAAGTAACCTTATAGCCCTTGTTAAAATATTAAAACTTACATTCTCTTATTTTTGTAAAGGGGAGGATTCACATTTTATTCCAAATACAGAAATATTTATTAAACCTTTTTACTGTTTCCTATACCACCATTTAGTTTTCCTATTTGTACCTTACAATTGATTGACACAAGACTTAAGGACTGGGGGGACAGGAAGTGGTGTGCTACAATTTATACAGGTTTTTAATGCAAGTGGCCATTCATATTTCATTTACTTCTTTTTAGCTTCTCTCATTGTTGCCTTTATGTAACTATTAAATGATTACAGAGATTAATGTGTTTAATACAGATAGTAAAGAACAACTGCATTCCTTTTACATAGCCCCTCACTGTTTTGGCCAAAATCTCTCTCTTATATTAACCCGGGGAAATAGCCAGAAAATGGCAAATCCTAACAAATATACCTTTCTCCATAGAAGACAACAACAAGGAAATGCATATTAGCTGGGCAGTAAACCAAGAGATAACCTATGTTTTTAACAGCCACAGGAGTCCCAGAGGAATTCAGGAACTGAGTCATGGATTGAGATGAAAAAGGACAAGCAGCAGCTGTTATTTTGTAATTTTATCTGGCTATGGCAAACAAAGGTAGAGCATGAGAAATGACTCCTGAATTTCAAGGAATGAACTCAGTCTGGCATCTCTGAAGGAAGAAAATGGGCAGTGAAAACCTAAGCCCTTCTAGAAAAAAGCAACAAAAGAAAATGCCATACAGTATTTACGTATTGCAGTTTAGCTCTTCCAAACAAAGTATTTAAGAGTACTTCTTTTCTGGTTTAGCAGTGCAATCTAAACAATTTGAATATTAACAACATATAAAACATGAAAAGCCATTCCCCCTAAACAAAACTAAGCATTATCAAGCAAGTCAGCTGCCAAGTGCTGGGCTGCTAAGGTGCTAAGTGCTTTTGACAGATTTGTGCACCTGCAAGTATTTTTAGGTTTGTATCTCCAAGTATTTTAAACGTTTTGCTTTACTTTAATGTCATAATATCTCAGGAGGATCCCTTTCCAAGCTGCAATTAAAATAGAGAAGCACTTGGATTAAAAAAAATATCTCATTTCATTTTTAGGCATGGAATCCCTTACTTACATGTATTTTCATCTTCTCTCAACTGTTTTCCACTAAATTATTACCAAAAGCCAACTGGTATGTAGCTGTGTGTGTGGGGGTGTGTGTGAGCATGAAATCCTTTGGTGTACTCCTCAAAGTACACTGAAAACTGCTTTAATGTATCATTAAAAAAAAAAGTTATGTTCTAGGACATGGTCTTCAACAAGCTAGTTTCTGCTGGCCAAAGGTCAAGTTCAGTTCAGTAATAACTTTCAGTTATTACTCGAAGATTCTGAATAAGCAGTTCTCACAATGAATAAGCTCAATTAATGAAAATAAATTAAATCCAACTCCCTACTGTAGTCTTTCACTCCCAGTACAGACAGGGTATGTGAGACTGCTGAAGTAACGTACTTTACTCTGAGGGGAAGTCAGGGAAAGAGGCACTCCTGTACACAGTGATGCTCCAGATGACTGTGGAACAGTTTTTGTTAAGTCTAAAGGGGTTCTTCTTAATTCAGGAATTATGCAGAGTCCACGCTTCAGAGAACACCAGGAGAGCACAGAAAAACTAGGAGCCCAAAATAAAGATACACTAGAATCTTTTAGGCATGAGGAGAGGGCCTAAATGCAGTTAATTGAAAGATCTTACTCCTCTCTGAATAGGTATTCAACACTTAGTTACTTACACTAAAATCACAAAAGACAGAGCAAAAAACTATTATTGAATCCTTATCTTTTATCTCTAACACTAAATGTAAGAATTTTCTTCTCCTTCATCTAGAAATTTCTATTTCCAACCATTTCTCACTTAAGTTTGTTAAATACTGAAGTTCAACCTGTTCGGTGAGCTTGCTGAAATTTTAGAAGCAGAAGATATCAAAGTGAGTATTCACATTTCCACATTAGAAGCAAATTTGAATAGCGTATGGCAGAACCAAGATCAAATCAGAAATGAAAAAATACAGTAATTTACAGATACACTGGACTACAGTTTAATTGAAGTACTTTTCTTACAAAAAGAATCACACTGGTTTGCAGTAGTCCCTTTGCCAAGCCACCAACCTAACTGTGGCAGTGTTGACTTACCTGAAACTGAGCCATTAATGCCAGTGGATTATTTTGACTGTTATCAAATGTCAAAACGTCAAAGATTCCAACACAATTAACTCGTAACCTTTAGGAACAAGAAGAGAAAAGGAAGAATTAAACTTTATTGGTTACTCAATTTTTCCTCTAGCATTCATCGAATGGTTTGATATGATAAAAGTCATCAGTACTTAGCAAATTACTACGCATCAGAAAAGACTGATTTTACTATTTGATAAAACGCACAGACAGTATTCAGTTTACAAATAAATCAACAAATTTCTAAACTGACAGTAGTGGGTCTGATCTGTAGTTTGAAGACAATACATAAGTCTTCCCAAAGTATGTTTTAAAAGACCTTTAAAAAAACAAAATTCCAAGCTTTAGCACACTGCCTCACGCCAGTTAAGAGCACTTAGTAGCTATTTATGTATCAGGCGCACAGTCAGCAGCTGCTGTGAACACAGAGCACAGTAACACAGTGAGACAATGCTTTCATTACCTTGTTTTGCCCATTACCAGAATCTTCGTTGGATCCATAACCCTGCACGCCAGTCCTGCTGTGTGAATGGTCCGTAAGGCAGAGCTGAGCTGCACAATATATGCCCATATCAAAGACTCTGGAAGCAATCCCGCATGCTGCCGTGGCAGAGGTCCATCATGCTGACCTAGGACCAAAACATTGTAAGCATGAATAGAAGGCCACTGTGCAAAAAGCAAATTACAACATCTTCAATTATACAATTAACTCACATATTCATTTAACTCTTAATAGTCCTTGAAAGACACATCTATTGTTCTTTAAAGGTGAGTTTGGGAATAGATTTTTCTTCGTTGGATGGTTTCAGTTGTGGTTTTTTGAAAATGTTCACAATTTATTAGGCATTATTATTTTCACTCTCATATTCAGGGAAACGATGCTGATATTTGAAGTTTAGAGTGAGCACTGGTTGGAAATTGCTCAAAGTAGATAGTACATCAAAATATGCTGGTACTTCCGAAGCAAGAACACCAGTATCCTGAAACAAAGAGTATGTACCGGAATAGCTGCAACAGATCCCATTTTACCTCCTTTATTGCAGGTAGGCTTTCCAATTAAACGTTTTCTATCATCCAATAAGAAAAAAATAACAAGCTAATTTCAAATTACACAAAGATTTGGTGGCTAAACATCTTCGAACACAACTTCATGTATGTTCTGCTGTGACACAGCTCCCTGACAAGTCATCACTGCATGACCCCTATTCCATGGGTCATATGAAAGCAATGCATTGGTCCCCTTCCAAATGGATTTGTAGCTCTCCTTTCACAAGTAAAACTCAATCTTTGCAAACACACACTCAAATTCTACATTGCAAACAGTTTGAGTAATGCTGAGTCACAGATCAAAAAAATGAAGATATAGATAACAAATGTTATTTTTAGTACGATGTGTGTAATACAAAGAAACTGCCATTGTTTGCCTTGTACAAAGTTGAAGCAGGAGGAGAAAATACATCCAGAGTAACACAGTACATCTCAATTTTACAAACGACAACAGACATTTCAAGAGGTTGGCTAAGTACTGATTTTGCTAATTTTGAGACCAGTAATATCATCAGTATTAAGTAAAATCATGTAAGCATCTGATTCAGTTTTGTTGTAAAGTGACTGCACTCTTCTTTAAACATTTCTTTCTTTTGGGCAGGGGTTTTGTTTATTTACTTGTGGGTTTTTGGGTTGTTTTGGGTTTTGTTGTTGGTTTTTTTTGAGGGTTGGGGTTTTCTTTTCCCCTTTTCCTACAGGACTATATCAACATCTGTGCATTTGATCAAAGTAAGCATGTGTATGCTTGCATGTGTACACACACACAAAATATATGCACAGTGAAAAGAAGTGGAACACACTACTGATAACTTTTTACTTGGAAATTTTACCGACTTTGGGGTGGATGGGCAGGGAATGTTAACCAGCTTTCATTTCTGAGCTTTGCTTTGTCCATTTTTAAATTTTAGTTCACTTCTCAGGTTCAAGGTGCTTCGGTTTAGAATATGAAGACGCTGACTCCTTTAAAAAGCAATAAGCCTGGCATGTCTACTGAAAGCTGAATATAATGAGATATTGTTTGTTTTTTTCCGGCCTCCTGATGAATCATTACGCAAATCACTTCCCACAAAACCAGCATACCAGAAGTTTCATGTAGCAAACCCTTTCCCTCATAATTCTCTTCTTCAGCATGACAAAAATTAGAGTATAAAATGAGGAGAAATAACCTCATGTATTAGTTGAGACTCCCTCTCTACTACTTGCTGTAGAATGCACTTTATATTTGGGGAACAGCAACATGAGTAGTAGGTTTAACAGGGATGTGCATGAATACTGTAAGACAGTTACATGTGTATGAAGTAAGTCCAGAATACAAATGCTGCTATAATATCCCGAAGAGAGAGAAAAGACAAAACTTGGGAGTTACCATTTTTCTGCACCTGCCCTTTGATTTTCAAATTAAGGCAAAGTAACCAAGAGAATATCCAATATACACTGAAAGAGCAGAGTTCAACACAGCTTCTCCTCATGTATCAGAAAATCTCAAGGATCATTATTTTACTACTGGAAAAATTTACTTGAGGCTACAGCCAAATCTAGGCTGCTGCTTTTACACCAGTTGGCTGCACCCCACATTCACATACACTAAATGTACAAGCTAAAACAAGGGAAGAATCAGCTTTGAAATGCCTTCTTACATATCTTTCTGTTCAAAATAAGCCCAAAAAAAAGCAGTTCAGTTTGCTGCAATGCTGACTATAATGTATGTCTCAAGAGGCCCATCGGACCTGCCACAGACAGCACTTGAACAAGGACTCAAGGAGATGAGACCCAAAAGCTTGCTCTTCAGGAGAAACACACAGTTGGAACGCTTTCCAAACAGTGCTGAACACAATGAAAAACATCGCAAGACTACAAGTACATGTTACCAAAATGATCAGAGTATTACTTGAAAAAGTGGTATTTTAAGAGATTCCATGCAAAGGCTTCCCACCACAAGCTGAGTCCATGGCTACAACAAGCAAAATTTCAGACTGTGTTCTTCCCACCTACTGCACGGCAGACTCACCTCTCCCCATAATTTCATCTCTGAGATGTAGAACACAGACACTAATGGAAGAGATTAAAAATTTAAAACTTGCCATTTTAAAAACATAGGTTATCCATTATTTTTCTTGCCACACTGGGATGAACATAAATAAATAAAAATGTTGACAATTATTTTTAAGTTCTGTGGTATGCTGTTCTCAACAGAACAAAAAAATCACCCTTTGCACCAGTGTGCATGTGTATATTAAGTTTTTGCTTGTTAAAAAAGCATTCAAATGAAATTCTGTTCTCCAGAGCAAGTATAAATCCAGGAATAGTCCTGGAGTGGGAAGTAAGACTTGGGAACACCAGGAGTAGGACCTGTTTCATATCATCAGGAACACCGTCAGAAAGCATGCTAAGAATCAGCAATTCTCACACAGTTATGAAGAAAAAAAAAAAAAGGCCAAATAAAAAATTTAGTCATTTACTAAACTGAACCTCTCAGGCTTGTAAATCAGACTTTTACATTTAGAACTAAGAATTGTTCAGTGATTACTTGGTGTTCCTTAAGTTAAAGTACTGAAAACAAGGCAAATGCAGTAGCCTTAATTTCTCCTTCAGGGAAACCTGGGGTTCGGTTTCACATTTCCCAGTTTTCAATATACAGAAAGGTTCTGAACTACTAGAGTGCAGCAGTATATTTTGTAAAAACTCTAAAGCTACTGAAAATTTGAACTTACTTTGAAAAAGTTGCAGCTTTTGGCAAAGGTATTTTAGGATAATTATTAGTCACATATTTTGTCTTCAAAAACATCATGCTGACTTTCAATATTCATATATTCTTACTCCTCATCACACACTATTCATCTAGTCATCACACAACTTATTTCTTTTTCAATGGAAGGGGTATTTTATGAAAAAACATTCAGCACGTGGGGATGCAAAAATTGTAAAGTCAGCAGTGAAGTCCATTTTTGTGCATTACATACTACTATTAATGTGTCAAAAGGAAAGCAAGCTTCCCGGACCATGTTTCTCTTCATCAGAAAGTATTTGTTTGCTGAAGAGCAGAGACTGCGCTGCTGAAAACTCCTACTACCAGCATATACACTAACACTTAATTACTCAAAGTGTTTAAAAGCAGACCAAAGGGCATATCAAAGGCATGCTTATCTCTGCTAACCACAAAAACTCATCAGGACAAACCTTTCTGGCAGCTGTCAATAGTCACTATTAATTTGCCAAGATTTTCTGGCTGTTAAATTTTAAAGTACATACATTCAGAATTTGGTTTACCATTCAATTACTGGCCTGTTAAGAGCAACATTTCAGTAGTTTTGGCTTAACTTGCTAATGCAAGGAGAACATAATTTCTGCAGAGATAAATGCACTAATATGTACTATAATCTGAAGCTATAAGAAATATCAGAAAGGTGGAAGAAAACCAAAAAGTTCCAGAACAACAGATTTAATGTTTAAAGTACGAAGAAGTGTTTCAAAGAAATATAAGTGAGAATAAAATAAACTTTTCACATAAATGTACTTTGAGTAGCAATTAACTGAAAATTCAGATTCCTGATTTTAAAACTTGTGCAAATTTAGTAAAATATGACAGAACAATGTTAGATTCTCACACTGTACTACCTGAAGGAAGAGGAGGTATCATTGAATAAAGAACACAAGCAACAAATTCTACTGCATTAAGAAGTTAGAGACATTAGTTTACAGTATAAAAATAAATGTAAGCTACTATTTTTCTCCCCCACACCAAATTGCTACCAAGGTAGTTCTGTAACAGGGTCTGTAAATAACACAGCAAGAAGAAAACACCCAAGACTGACCACATTGACACCAGCGACATGCAAGACAGCCACATAAACCATAATCCTCATCTTTTAACTATCAAGGTCTCATGTTGCCAACTGAAGTGTTTAACATAAATAAGGTTGCATACCTGAAATCAAATTCTCTGAGTTCACTGATCAGGTTCACAGTGTTGTGCCTCCTAAAACCTTTAAAAGCAATTGTACTAATCTGGGCCTCATGCTGCAGAGTACCCAACTTCCATCCATTCCCCTGCTTCTCTTGGGAGTCTCCTCTAGGCAGGCAGACGGCCAAGAAACTCTGTGAGGGGATGGAGAAAGGATCCATGAAGGCAGGCAATTCTGAGAAATCAAGTTATAGGTATGCAATCTTATTTTTCTCTCTTAAATTGCTCCTTTTACTGAGGACCAGACTAGAAAGCAGCAGTCATCAAAAAAAAGAAAGGCCAAAGCAAAGATGTGCAGAAAGATTTGGCAAAATTTGGGAATTCAGGTGACTTTTCCTCTAATTTATCTACTAAAAAGATTGAAAGAGCAGGTAATAAGTGTCATAACCAGGAGACAGTTATCTTCCCTAAATATCCCTGTAAGTTCCATTGTGACAGCTAATTTTAATTAAATAATACTTTGGTTTGAATAGACACTGATGTCTTATTTCCAACTTCCCAGATTATTCCTGCCTATAAAAGAAAGTTGAAATAGGCCAAATAAAGGGTCCAAATAGCCTATGAGCCTATTTCAAAGACACATACACTAAAATCAGCTTGCAATGAATACTGAAGTGCATAAACATAAACAAGTAGAATACTCTATTCGCCTCCAGTGATTTGCAGCTCAGAGGTAGATACCATGTCTTAGCAGTCCCCAAATATTTCTCCTCCATGAGTGAAGCCCACTTCCCCCTTGAACCTAGGCAAATGTCCACAATAATCTGTGAAAGTTCCATGGCTTAATTATCTTCACACAGCTTTTGAATTTGCTACCAGTCTAGTTTCATTGGTCAGTCCTTAGTTTTAGGCTGGAAGAAGTAAACTATTTTTAGTCATTTCTTCTTTATTCCAGACGATTTTTCAGACACCTACCATATTCCAGTCATTTTTAACCCAATATTTTAATGGGGTTAAACCCCCATTTTTTTTAACCCCCTTTCCATGTTTAAAAGCATGAAAAGCACTATTCCACACCTTTGATCATCTCTGTCATCTCTTCTCAACTTCTTTGCTGCTCTTTTACACCCTTCAAAATACACGAGGAGGACCACAACTACAGATAGGAGTCTATCAGGAACACACATCTTGAATACAATGTCTTCCATTTCATTGTTCTTTTCTTAATAAGCTACATCAATCTATTTCCTATGTATAGCTCTTAAGCAAGAGGACAGTATTTTCCTCAATCTACTTAACTATGATCCCACACCTATTACTGAGTGGCAAGTCACAGCAGAGACCATCGTTTTATGTTTAAAGCTAGAGTTACATTTTTCCTTTGATCACACTGGTTTACATTACATCACCTGCTATATCACTGGTAGGAGTTCCAGTCTTGTAAGATCCTTCTGCAATCAATCACAATTGGCCTTTGTTTTTAACAATCCAAATAATCTGGTATTACCAGCAAACTTTGACAGACCTTTTATCTGCAGTGCAAATAGGTGAATGTGTTAAGAAATACAACTCCCAGGACATCATCTTGTGAGATCTGTCAGTGATCTTCACTGCCCACTCTTTCTGTTTCCAATATTCTAACCAGGCATTAACCTAACTGAGAACTTTCTCTGCCATGTGATTACTTAGGTTCTTTTAAAGACTCTGTTGGACTTCATTGAAAATCCCAAGGTCTTATCTACTGGATTTTCCTTTAAAGAACTTTGATAAATTAATGAGACATGACTGCCCTTTATAGGACCAAAACTTAATTATTTTCCAGTGTGACAAAAGAATGTGCTCCCAAGAATTTTATTGTAACTTCTATTATTTTATCTAGAACAGACATCATTCTTCTATGATTCTCTAGAGAGATACAAAAACATAACAAGGACTGATTTACGTGGAAACTGAAAACCATGACTGGAAAACGGTCAGAAGTCTAGTCCTGCACGTAACAGTCATTAACCTGGCAGTAGATCTTCCAGTTTTATCTCACCAAATTAGTTTCACATCAGGCTCATTGAATCTGTAATTGCACTCTTTGATTTGCCACAGGATATGACACATCAAACTAGGGTTTCCTCTGTCTGAGATATTACCACCAAAATCAGTGGTGGAAATCAAGTTCCATCTCCACTTATACTGGTCAGCTCAGTGCAAAGTCAGTGAGAATTATGCAGTATATAAGGTATCCACACGTCTTTGAATGTATGTAAGGTTAATCTTCAAGTCTTTGAACGTATTCACACACTACCAAACCAATATACTCTAATGTAAAAGATAATCAAAATTATACATCTCAACCTTTGAAACAGTTTGAATTCACAGCTAACAGCTCTTATTTCAAAAGGCACAAAAAAGAAAAAAGTCTTAGCTTCTGTTTCCCTTCATACGCTGGCAGCCTAAAGACATTTAGGGAGGATCTTCTCTAATTAAAAAAAAAACAGTCCTCTGGTCATCCCTAGTGCTGGATCTAATTTCAGGGCTGGTCCTGCATCAAGCAGGAAGTTGGTCCAAAGAAGCTCTGCAGGGTACCTTTCCACCTTAAGTCTCCCTGTGACTCCATTCATTACCACCTCTCTTTCTCAGCATGGCACTGTTGTGTTCCAGATAACACCTGACTGCAGTTTGTAAGACTGCAGGGGTCATGAACTGGTCCTAACAGAAGAATGATTGACAGCAGACTGTTTTGGAGAGGAAGAGGCTCTAGCCACAAGCACATGAGCTCTACTGGGCTACTTGCTGAGCCACAGACCAGGCTGTGACAGACTTTATTTATGAATGCTGATACAGTTTTATGGGCTCCACTGAAGCTATAGTATAAACATGACCAAAAAAAAAAAAAATCAGACCTAACATGTGAAGTTAGTGTCTAAAAAGAACATCGTACAGGGATTTTTCAATCCATTTCTTAACTAGTGCTTCACATTTCAAACTGTCAAATAAAATACTGCCTAATTATTCCTCAAAATACCTAGTGAGGAAAAAACCAGAAGGGTAGGACACCTAAACAGCAAGCATCAAATTAGCATATCTTTTGAATTTTGGAATCACTGCCATTAAATGTTAGGTGTTACCTGGTGACAGACCTGCAATAAGGACACCAGAGCTCCTGGTTCCAAATTTTGTTCCGTCTTATTTTTCTTTTAAAGAGCTGTAATTCCCTTACACACTGACATTAATTTTATACTTGTTTGTCAATCTAAAAAATTTTACAAATAGAAGGTGAAGAAGTGTTCTCTCATATGAATCAGTTTATGATACAACAGAACTGATTAGCCAAAAAATTGAGCTGAACAACTATTTCTGACCAGATGTTTACCGCTGAAGTACTGGAAACAGTGTACAGAAGTATTATATGATAGTGTAGTTTCCTTACCCCATTTCCGTTTTGTGAAATAGGAATCAGCACTAGGGTCATTGAAGTGTCTGCTCATCATAGTCTCTCCTCCAGCATGAAAATCATATGCAAACACAAGAGCTTAAAAATAGAAACAGGTGACATTTATTAACCGACGCACATTTAAACAAAGTATCAACACATCAGCTGGGGGGAGAGGGAGGAACAGCAGAGGCAAAGAAAAAACTTACAATGTTCTCCAAAAGCTTTAGTGGTAAACACTTCACGCAAAGTTACTATATTTGAGTGCTGAATCTTTTTCCACATGTCAACCAATACCATGCACTTTGTGTTAACAAGACGAAAACCTAGGGAAAAAATGAAACCCATGGTTTAAAGTATAATGTTTAGGATGAGAATTTTTTTTACTTTAAAATTTCATCTGAAACTGCTAAGAATCAACCAGACATTAAAATACGACTGGTACATTTAGGAATGCTCGTCCTACTGAGACAACTCAATTTTCTCACCATGTATCCTCCGAAGGCAATATGGCAGGTCATCTTTACTATTTACAGCTTTATAGCATGATGTAATGTACCCAAAATTGCTTGTTTTCTGTATCCGATTGGGTGGTGGCAGTGGTTCCAAAGGAAAGAGACTGTGGTAGCTGTCCACTTCTGCAGGAACTGCTAAAATCAGTTATACACAGAAACACATTAGGCCTTAGCTGACTTTGAGAAAGTTACTGAGCAGCAGAGAAAATTAAAATGACTTTCACTAACATGTACATTATCTCCACCATCTTTTAGATGCATGTGAAGCTAAAATTCACTATTTTTGCTTTAATACCAACATATTGGTAGGTTCCTAGAAGTGAACCCACAGAGCTAAAATAATTGTCTTCAGAAAAACAGTTACACCAAGTAAAATCAACAGAATAGATGCAAAGTTCTATCTGCCATTTTCTCATTACCTTAGAAATTCACCCTTACGAATGACATTTCTTTGGTGTTTTTCGTACAGTGATTCATTAATAAGCACCAATTTCCATGCAGACTTCATACCATAGTAAGAACCCCATTTTCATCAGAAAAAAAAAAAAGCAAGTATCAGTCTTCTGTGTTTTAATATACTGGTTTAGAAAACAAGGAGAAAGAAGTGCTAAAGGTTTACAAATCTGATTAAGAGATTACCCTTGCACTTCTTCTGGATTAAAACATTAAACTGCATTTTTTTTAACTGCATCATTATCATATTATGCACACATTTAAGTAGTAAAGATACTGCAACCAAAAACTGTTTAAATCAAGCTGAATAATGTAAATTCCCCAAAAGCCAAATCACATTAAATAGTGTATGTTTTTTTTGCCTGACAACTAGTACAAAGCCTTCTCTGATATACCAGCCAATTCACTCCGAAACACACTGCTTTGCTAGTTCACATACAACCTTTGAAAAATATACGCATCATTTAAAAAAGTACCTAGTATCTACAAAGTAATACAAAACTGTTCTTCACAATGCTTTACTGCCTTAATAATTTTTCCTTTCTCAGCACTCTGAAGTATTCCTAACCATTAAGGAGTTTCAAAACAGAAGAAAATTAGAATAGAAGAGAGAAAAACGAATTAGTATTTCTAAAATACTTTGCATTTGGTTATCCACAGCCCAGGCTGATGATTAAGGCTTCATGAAAAATTAAAAACGGGTGGCATTTTATGCAAGATGTTGTTAATATTGATGAATGTGCATGGCTGTAGAAAAACATGATCACTGTTTAGATTCATAAAAAACACTTACTTACCAGGAATATCAGCCTGATCAATCTGGGCCATTGTTATTAAGTGTCTGTTGATGAGTTCCTGAAGGAAAAATTAAGTCGAGTTTTGAACATTATAATTCAGCTCATCATTTCTGAAACTTAAGAGAACACTGCCACTGAAGTACTAGCTACCTGTACTAAAATAGAGAATTGATACAAGTGTCCAGGGCAGCGAGGGTCAGAAGACCACTAGAGCTTGAAAACTTCAATGATAAAATACCTAAATTCTTGAGGGAGCTTCAGAAGACATTTGCTATAGCTGGCATTGACAAAGGCACCTTATACAGTAAAGCTGAAATAAAAAACACTCATAGCCAGCCTTAAGATGATGAGCCCTGAGGAAGGCTCTTCAACTAACACCTGCATACACTTTCATTTCAGTGGGAGACTTTAAAACTGAGTAGTATTGCAGCTTAAAAGAATGCTACAAAAATAAACCCATGCACACCAAAAAAAATACATCAGTAATAGTACTGAGCCGAATAGTAAATCAGGGCATGCAGATTAGATATGTCGTAACTCACCCCCACTCACTGTTGTACTCCGCCTATTACAAGATTTGATTTTTCAAATTCTCCACAGGGAAAACTGACTGCACAGATTGCAAGTGTCTATTTCTCTTCTACCATTAGCAATTTTCTATTTTTCACCAAGATATGCAATTTTCCTTCAAACTCTCTATCATCTTACCTGTCTGAGCTCATCTGCCATGAAGAAGGAAGGTGCATTTGCTTTTGGCTGCATGTAAGCAACATGAGGTGCAGCTGGATGGTAGATGTGGTAGTTTGGAAATACCTAAAAATAATATATTTCAAGAAGCTTTTTAAAATCTTTAAGGATAAGGTAAGTGAAGAGTTTCCTCACTCTTTCAGTTCAAACTTCAGAACTATGAAATCTTCATGTACAGTACAAGTTACAAATAAACTGTCAGATGTTACAATTTTTTATGTGGTATTCACTTCTACTGATTTCAAGGGGGAGGGAGGTGTGTGTATATATGTATAAGATTTTAACAGTTATTTTAACATTTTTGTAACTGCCTTTTCCCTGTCACTGTAAATGTAAGAGCTATTTAACCCACCAGAAAGAAAAACCTGACTTCTTGATGTTTTCTAATTATATATGTATCCACTGAGACACATAGAATGCTTTCTTCCTATTGCTGTATTAAAACCTCACAAAGCTTTACACAGGTGTAAATGAAAAAATGCATAAAAATTTCTCTGGTCCTCATATTTCAGTGATTTTTGGAGAACAACTAAAATAATTAAAAGGCCTAATCTTCATACAGAATAAGCAGTTTAGATTGTTAAAAATAATATCTGTAATATCAACCAATTCAGCACTTAGAAACTCCAGACAGCTGTGTATTGAAAGTCAACATACCATTCCTGTGAGAGGTGCTGGAGTTGTGTCAGTGTAGAAGTATGTTGTTCCACCCACTGTTTCCTTCTGAATCACCTGGCCAGTAGATGGAGGCTGAGAGACAGCATTAGCGACAGACGCAGAGGCACTAGTAGGCACCATATAGTTTGCTGGGTTAGGAGTATGACTTCTTCTTCGAGGAGCAGGAGATGTATGAGGAGTTATTTTGGGAGAATGAAGAGGAGAAGATCCTGCTGACAGTGACATTCCTTAAAAAAACACAAGAAGATATTCTTGATCAAATGTGTCACCAAAAAAATTTAGCAATTTCAGAAAAAGAGTCTTCACTACCGACAATATCCTGAGCAGGTGAGACACTTAACTCTTCATATATAGAAATCCTTAAGAGATAAAACAGCAAGAGCATGACTGCATGACATATTTTCCCAAAAATCTGTGCTTAGTGCAGAGAGATAGGGCTTGGGAACTTACGATATACACATGAAGAACTGAAATGAAAAACATACAAGTAGCTGAAAGGGGAAGACAAGTCAAAGCAATGCTGTGTCTAGATGATAGTTCATTAAACTGCAAAAAGATAAACTATTAATGATTATATAAGTGAGTGTTTACTTAACAGTTACATGAGCCATCAATGGAGTTTGCTAAGCTGTAACTCACTTCACCTGATTATGCATGTACCTTTTATTAGAACTCCACAGCAATGAATGTCTCCAGTAATACAGCACACAGATAAGTGTGTTAATAATACACAATATGCTACTACTAATAACTTCAGGGGAGTAGTTGCGCCTATTTTCCTGTAATTATTGTATTCAAAAGTCATTGTCCAAAAGACACATTTGGTACGTAAAAATAGGTGACATCTCATTATATGAAGTCTATCAAACATTTCTGCTGGGATTTTCTAACTTATTTGAAAATATTTTACTGGCTGGTGTTCACCTTCAACATTACAGAGGCAACTCCACTGAAGCCTGAGAAATTCTGCTTCTAAACAAAGTGCATCAACGAGAAAAAACAAGAGCAACTTTTTTGCATACATACTTTTTAGTTACCAAAAAGTTTAATTACTTCAAGAGTTATTACATGCAGAATTCTCAGATTTGCTTATTTATAAAAATTTAGGTGCAAAATAGACATTCCAGGGTGCTGCTGAGGAAGAGAACCCTTCAAAAAAACTCCTTGCACAGTTACTAGCAGAAGATCTGAGATATTCAGGTGTTCAGATTAACACCAAGGAAAACATCTTCGAAATTCATTGTTGCTCAGTTCAGACTGGGATGTACTTTCTCTTCTATACAATCAAAATTGTATTAGTCATACTAAATCCTTTTCTTGACAGGATAGAAGATATACAACTTTCATATTTAACATTCCTTGACAGCTGAGAATTCTTCTCTAATTAAGAATTCTGTTAGTTATTACTCAGATATTTGATTAAATTAATTCTGTAAGCTCTACTAACCACAGTAATTCAAGCAAATATCCAACTAATGAAAGCAAGAGCAATTTTTTTTGCATACATACTTTTTAGTTACATTAACTAGTTTATTTAACTTCAATCACGAGTTACTGCATGCAGAGTTCTCAAAATGCATCATCACTAAGGTGTAGGAGTGATTTTACACTCATATCGTGTCCCTAAAGTAATTTCATCCCTCCTACATTTCATTTTTTTTCTTTTTAAACAAAAGACACAAGCAAGTAACAGTTTCAGTATTAACAAGTAAGCAGTAGCTTGGAAAAAATTATTTTGAAGCTATATTATCCTAATGATATTAAGAGAATATTTGTAACCTTTCATTTAGCTCCTCTCATTTACTCCTTTGACATTATCAAAACCCATGCTTATTAACTCAGCACAATTCTCTTTTACCCCTCCAAAGTGAATTGTTAAAACAAAGCAAACAAGATTTTTTAAATGTAAACTGTGGGAAAATCATATGCCTTTTTGTGTCTTTTAAGTCATTTATTCTTTTTATAAAAATGTAAAATACAAGAAAATGAAAGGAAAAAAAAGTCTGCACTTCTCTAGGCCAGAACTTTTCTTTGTATTAATACATGTACATGGGCGTACACACACCTTGTAGATAAGCAACATTGTAGAATACTGCTGATTGGTGTACTAACTTAAAAAGTGAATTACAATAGGCACTTCTAAACAGCAACATAAATAGTCTCCTAAAAATCTGTTTAGAAATTAACTGTATGACTGTAAAACGTTACACATTTTGATAGCACCAATTTATGCTACAAGAGAAAGTAAATTCTCATTAAGGTAAAAGTTACCTTGAGTGACTGAGTAACACTTCAGTATTTCAACAGCTACTGTAAAGATTGTTACACATTTTTAACAAAATACTAAAACACAAATGCATTCTTAATCCACTGGGGGAAAATATCAATTTCAAAGGAAACAATATATTATTAAAAGGTGAAGGATGACTAAAGTGGCCATTAACTGAAGCAACTCTCCAGTTTATGATATCCAAGAGTTTTCTTCACCTATGGAAAGTTACTGACATGTCTTTTTCACTCTATTCCAATAAAGCAGTATTAACTGAAGTCCTTCCAAGCACATCATCTCAACCCAGACAGGAATAAACGGCTTCAAGAATAACTGCTTCAATAATGACTGCAGTCAACTGCAGGGATCATGAAATAAAAACTCAGCAGCCTTCATATATACTGATGGAAAACTAACTGAAGACCTCTCTACTTTAAAATAAACACTGTATGTAAGTGAAGACTTACAACTAGCAAAAATTATAGTGTGACCTTCTACTGCAAGTTTCCCAGAAGAAAAAAGATATCTAGTGGTTTTTATGGATACAATTTCAAAAAATTTCCACTCTAAGATTTACTTTTTAAAAAAATTTATTCCTGCCGAAGAACAGTTACACAAATAAATCCTTAATGTTTTTGCACAGGTATTAATGCAAGATTGGAAGAAAAAGATCATAGCATTACACAAATCCTTTCAGATGGCCTTCCAGTCTAGTTAGGTCTCATTTTGAAAGGACATTGAGAGTTAACTGAAAATCATCTGGCAGGCAGAACATATGGGCTCCTCATTTGCCAATACGCATAGTCAGCTTAGGAGACGAAAGAAGCTTGACTACAGTTTGGTTTTATACTACTAGAACACTACACTACACATGCTACAAGAATTTTGCTCCTAGTGCTGTGGTGGGTACAGACAGGCTGAGATAAATACTGAAGGTGACAGATTCTTCTGAGAGACTTGCATTACATTCTGCACAATCTAAGTAAGTACTGAAAGCCCAGTATAACACAAAAAAAAAAAAAAGAAAAAACTTCTAATACAGTGAAACTTACGCATATTTAAGTACTTAAGGCAGCAAATAAGAGTGCACAAACTCAAGCAGATATCACCAACTTCATTAGTATCTCAGTCAGTTGAAAGCATACTAATATTAATATTTAATCATAACAAATAGAATTAGAGGAAAATAAAGGAAAATAGCTATATTAAAAAGTGAATACATATTCCTACTGACTCATACTCAAGGAAAACGATGTTACTAGACATAAAATAGTAACAACAGAACCACACCTCACAGTATTAGGCTGGGTTTAATAGCACCGTTTATATAAATGCCTATTCACTTAAGGGCCTAGGAAAAAACGGGCTTTGAAAAATCTACTTATGATTTACATATATATTGAGAGATATATCATACCAGTGATCTTGACAAACACCATTAAGCTTTCTCTATGAGAGGGTTCAAGATTCCCCCATATTAAAATTCAAATGCCAGCAGGAATACTATGACAGACACCAAAAAGCTTGTTTCAAATTGTCCCTCCTGAGATTTTTCTACCAGCAAAGGCAGCTCTCCATTCCTTGTCTTGGGGAATCTTAATACACTTTATGAAGAAGTCAAATACAATCTTGAAAGATGAACTGCAAGGAGAAAAATCTTCTTTCACTTCACTGCTACTTATATTTAAAGAGAGGTGGCATGGTATGCAGCTGTCATGGTGCCATACCAACATGTATTTCTGGGATCTGAAGATTTTTTCACAACATTCACAGTGATTGTGCAGGCTACCTACACACACCTGCAGCTCCTGATGCTATTCTTTTCCTGTAAAGACAGAGATCATATTTACATACCCCCCTTCATTCTTATATTTTAATTTCTTGCCTTGTTTTTTATTTTTGAAGTTTCATTGTATCTGAGGAAAGGGAAATGGCAGACTTTGACATGCATTTGAGGCAATGCTCAAAGACATTTTATGAGATTAATGCTTCTAATAAAGCGTTGTAGCACAACGTATTTGAATTAAAAGCTAGGTTGCATTTTGAATCTGAGAATTCACATAGAAAATCATGATCAAAGGACATCAAGCATGATCTCTTAATGACTCAGTATCTACAACTTTTTGATTTAATGAGAATTCACAACTTAGTGAGGCAGGATTTCATTAAGCTCACGTGTATGCAAATCAGCTGGCCTACAACATTAAGGGTTTTAAAAAACCTTCAAGTTTTGCCTACAACTTTACTAATCTACAACCATATCCCTATGCCTCTAACGCTTGTAACACACCCAGAGGTCAAAAATTAAGCATTTAATATTTTAACACTTTAATGCTCTGCACTTTAGAGATACTCCAGATTACTAGGTAAATTTTGAAGAATGACAAAGCAAAGTAAATTATAAAACCAGATAGTTTCAAGAACTTTAAGTAGCATCCTTAAATTCATTACATATTTCTTTTTATTGTAAGCTTTCTATCAGGTCATTAGCATTGTAGCTGTGTATTTTCAAGTTAATTAAATCTGCTTCATTCCCTAAACAATTCAAATCATCAATTCTTCCTCTTCAGTTTTAATTGGGAAAAAGATAATTTTATAGTCTCTTTGCTTTCTTCTGTTCTTACATTATTCTGGAATACCTGCAGAACTTCCTCTGCACCATATGTGATCCAGGAGGATGGAACATGCTCTTGGAGCCTTCAGCCACACAAACCACCTCAGCTGCAAGTGCTCCATCTCCAGGTGGGCTCTGAGAACTACACTCTTGCAGCTCATCATAAATGGAGATGTGTCAACTGGACACAAGCACAACACCTTCGCACTCCTGGCTCCTAAGCCTGCAGGTTCAGATGGGCAGCAGAAATGGCATCTCTTACATTCTGCATAAGCTCAGAACCTGACTCGGACTAAATACAGAAGCAACAGCAATTTGCTGTCACTTCCATCAGTGACAAAGGCATCATTCTTTAGCTATAACCTAGCTTTAGCAAACCCAAGTCAGATAGATTTTTGCTATTGGGAGCTATGCATCTGTTCTCTCTCAAGTTTAACACAGCAATGATGTCTTATCACTTTGATGACATTCATTAATTTCTTTCATACACTATGTTGCATACTTTAATGACATTACTCTGAAACAGCTACACAGGACTGGGTAAGATAAGTTGGTTAGCAAAACTGCTATTTGAAGATTGTCAACTCCTTACTAAATTTCCCACACAAATGACAAACAGGGTGTGTTTGCTAGCAAGGAAAGGCAGGAGCAGTAAGATAGTATTCAGATGAGTTTATGGAAAGAGTTTGGAAATGGTGAAGGAGATCTGTTTACAACTCTTCACTGAAACAATTTTCTCCCACCATTTGTGCAAGTTACATGTTATATCACTCTATTTCCATATTCTATTAAAGGCTACCAAGATCAAGACTGACTCTGTGTTGAGATTACCCTAGAAAGCACTTACGTAAGTAAACGTGTGAATGTGGGAATAACCTTCTTCCATGCTACATCCTAATCAATAGGTCAGCATGGATACAAGTTATCCACTAAGGAATTTTAGGTTTCCCCTGTCATATTTCTCAGTATTTCTTCCGTACTGTTGACAAGACATGCAGAACACATATTTTCCAAGGACAACTAAGTTACGTATGAAATACTGGATGTCAAAAGTGGTTTTGATTGACACCGACCTTTAGGGAAGTCTCAGAAATTAGATATGTGAAAAAACTTATATTTTTCCATCATCAAGAAGAAAATCAAAGGACTGTTTTCATAATTTACCTACTTTGTTGTAGGGGAATAAAACTATGGAAGTCTTAAATTATTCCTACTACATTTCCTTATTTCTTAAGAAATTTTAATTTCCTCCAGTACCCTGTAAATTAGTATAAGCAATCTTAATCTCACAAAAATACTTAAATCTGCAAAGTTATTCTACTGGAGAGTATGCACCCATTAACTAGGAGGTGACTTATCTCTATCTAAAGGAAAATTCTTATTAACTCCTTATATGGGTTTCATTTGCATTTGTTTTCACTTACTGAAACCTAAGAGATCTCAACCATTTTTTCATGACAACTTCAGAATGTATTTAAACTTTTTTTTATTCTGTTATCCAGCATGATCTAAGTGCTAAAGTTTCCCCACACAAAGATACTGCTTTCTTATTTAAGAGCCTAATTTTTTAGAAAGAGCAACTCCTAGCTGACCTTGAGGTAACATTTCTGTGGATGTATACTGTTGACAGCTTTAATGTTGACTTTTAAATAAAAATACATGTCAATAAGCAGTATTTACATAGGACACTTAGGTTCAGAGAATTCTGCACTCAGTGGGAGAAGAAAAAAGCTTCTAGAAAAACTCAGAGAATCCAACCAAGATCCTTACGTTGAACTATATTTTCTTTTTAATTATACAGGAAGAGCAGGGAAACAAGCCAACTCTGCCTGAAGTTAGCTCTTATGAATACTCCCCCATCCCTCTTGTCCATAAACAAACAATAGTATCTGAGGCTAGAAAGTATGCAGCATTGGTATCTATATTTATTTCTAGGAGCTGAAATTGTTGTGCGAACTTCTTTCATCAGTGTTACTTATCCTTTCAAGTCTTACAGATACTAAAGAAATTGGACTGTGAAGGATCCCTCTGAGACCCCACTGGACACTTTCCAGAAGTAGATCATTTTACTGCATTCTATTTAATCCTTTATACACTTTTCAATCCAGGTGACAAGGCTGAGAGGCATATAAACACAACAGTTTTCCAATAAGATGGTACAGCACAATATAGTATCAAGCAGACACAGTACCACAACATGTTCATTTGGTCAGCAGAAGTATCAATCACTTTCCTAACCTGCTCCGGTTAAGTTTTTACATGCAAGCTAAATGCTGGCTTCTTTCACACTGACACTGGCATCAAGAAAGACTGAAGTTCATTTTAATAAATGGTAATTGCCAACAGATGTTTAAAAAAATCATTCGCAACATCTGTCTGTCTGCCTTTTGGCAGCTACCTAATGCTTCCTGTCAGCCGCAAGAGACTGCTGGAGGTTTAAGTACATACAGAAACTCATTAAAGAATCTGCAGCGTGAATATCCAGATCTGTTGATGACTATATATTAGAAATATTTTAATTTTATTTAAACAGAATTATTAGAATTAAGTTAACATTTTAAGATCAGAAGACTAAAAGATGCATGAGGGGCTCAAACTTTTTTAAAAGTGTAAAAAAATCTGTCACTCAATTATATGACTGCATGGAACACATTTCAGTAAGAGTTTTAAACCAGGGAAAGTAACAATAAAGTGGTCTTAAAAGTTTGAGATTACATGTGACAGATACAATAAAATTAATACTATTTTGCAAGGCAAAGCGTTTTAGAATTAGCTTGTCTTCTACTTTTTGTTTTTAATCCAGATTTTAAAGTCCTCATATACACTCATTAATATTGCAAATAATTACTTCTACATCACACAGTCTAGAAACAAATAGAAAGAGCAGATCAGTGTGTGGTAATCCAAGAGCATAGGTATTTTAGACTATAATGCATTTCTAGACCATGGGTAGTTTAAATCATCTTCAGGTATTGCTCTGGCAAGAACCACTTAGGACACAGCATGTGATAACTCAGCAACCCTTTTCCCCAGAAGGAGCAGAGTTAAGTTGGTAATTTCAGTGCTGCTGTGGCTGAGCAGATTTCATAGCCTACAGTGCGATTTCCATACTACTGGAAGATATATCCAAAGTTCCTCTACTTTTTGAAGATCGCCTTAAAATTAAGAGCTAAAGCAGGAGGTAGCTACATTTATACCCAACAAATCTGATAACTATATATATAGAGTTATGTTTGACAAAACAAACCACTGTACTACAAATCATTACTCTCCACTTACCTGGTGCTAACCCAGCAGCAGCAGGACTTCCCATGGAGGGGTGAGAGAACAAGGCTTGAGAGAAGGCAGACATACTTGACTGGGATACATTACTCAGCCTGGAGGTTGATCCTCCTTTGGGAATAAACTCACTTGCAGAAGGATTTGGTGTCTGTTTAAAAAAAATAATAAATTAAATGTTTATTTTAAATGAGAAGGGATGAAGAATACCTATTTGGTAGAAAATACTTTCTAGAAAGGCCTACAAGGGGGTATTTTTAAGGTACGTACATACAGCTTGCTGACAAGAACAAAGAATACTGGAAGCTAGTTGGCATGAACAAATTTAGATGTTTTTAGCTTATATCTGAAGTAGTATAAGCAAACTTTCCAAATGAACAGCTAGTGTACAAATTCATACAACATTTTGCAAAAGGCTTTCCATAACCATTACAAGCTGGAGAACAGACTTGACACTGAGAAAGCTTTGCCACAGCTGCTTAGACTGCTCCCCCATGACTTCAGCAATTTCATCTCAAACTAATTAGCAATTTCAAATTCAAGGAGTAAAAATGATTCCTACTAGAAAAGTCACCCCTGCCTCTATTTCAAATAGATCTGTATGTTCAGGTTTTTTGTGAAGCGAACTTCTGTTTTAACTACGTGTGTTTCATTTATCTAGCACCTTTAATAATAAAGTTTAATTTGGTGCCACAGAAAAAAATAGAAGCAGAATGATGGTCAAACATCCAGTATTTGTTAGTACATAAAACATAAACACATGAGCAATTTTTAATTTCTATTAAAATCAGTGCAGATGGTTTTGTAGTTTAGGGCTGTGGTGTTTGTTTTGAGGTGAGGTTTTTGTTTGATTTAGGGTAGGGAGGGTTAGAAAAAAGAAAATCCGAGTTAACAGCTCAAAAGGCAAAAAGCTTATTATTGAACAGCCAATTACAAATGACATGAGTGTAACAAAAACTACATTAAGCCAAGGAATTAAGCCAATTATTACATGAACACTCTGAAAAGCTTGAAGATTATTAAATTACAGGGTTTCATTTATTAAGTAATCTGCAGAGTACCTCTCAAAAGTGTCTAAACAAGTTAGGTACAATAAGAAGACAGCAACAGCTTCCAATAGACAAGCAATACTGTTAAGATTATCCATAACGTTTTTTTACAGAAAATTATACGGGACCAGTTTGGTTTCAGGAAGTTTTAAAATGCTCAAATATATCAGTTGTTTGTGAAATTACCCATATTGATTTTACCAATATAGTGGCATCAGAGAAAGTTAGTGCCAAATTAGAAGCGAAGTGTGAATATCAATTTAGACAATGAAGAAAGTATTTGAAAAGAGTTTGTTAATTGGGTTTTTATACCTTTACTTCAATATTTCTGCCAAATATCATAGTATTAATGTATTTCAAAGCACTGAAAAAGATTCTCAAAGTTGTAAAATTAAAGAAGATGCCCAGGTTTAAAAGCAAATAGCAAAAATATTCTACCTTTAATCACAGTAAATTTTAACCACTATCCACTTTATGATATCAACTTTACCACCTTGTCATCTTACATATGCATGTTTCTGAATATTCAAGGAACATCTATAAGCAAATATATAGACTGTGAAATAAAACACTTATATTTAAATGGGTAAAGCGTTCACATGAATTTTAAAACTCTAATCACAGTTAAGGAAAGTATATTAAGATATACACTAATACAGCGAAACAAATGATAAGTTGAATTATACAGACTTAAAACACATAACTGACACATTTTTACTCAAAAGGTAATATTCTGGACTTATCTGAATTTAGGTACAGGAATAACTAAGAGAATGGTGTTCCTCTAGATAAAAACTGGCATGCAACCATTCAGCGAAATCTGCACTGAAACTGGAGAAAATTACAGAGGTGGTAAAGAGTAAACGAGAACTTTTCCAAACAGCGATAGAGCTAAATAGTCATCAAACAAAACAACTGGGAGAGAAAGGGACAGAATTTGTAACATCTTGCTAAAAGAACATAATTCTAAAGAACTACAAGATCCACATTTTTCCACTGCTAAAAGTAGCAATGACACAGCCGCACCTCTATCACACCTAAATACTGTGTCAACCAAGCAACAAGGGCAGGACATTGCATTAGTTTTGAAGCATGAAAGCAGAGAGAACGACACCTTCTGGAAGGTAACTAACTCTGACTTTCCTAGAGCAACTGAGAGAGTTCCCAAAACACCATCCATGGCATTCTGGTTAAACTCTTACCATTTTCATCCAATGATGCACACAACTCCTACAGCACAGAGATGCTTCTTATTTCTAAACACTTTCCGCAAGTTTCATAGACCAGTTTTGGCATCTAAAGGTTACTTATTTACTAAAAAGTTACTTACTAAGTTACCTATAACCATCAACATTTTTAAATGCAGTTTCACTTTAAAAAAAGAGCTCCACTTTAACAGGTAGGTGTTTTAATTTACCCAAGTGAAAGAGTCAAACCCAGGAATCTGCTAGGGTTGATATGGTTTATGCTATAGAATTACAAACAGCAATGGGTCAAGTCTGATGGAAATTCAGTTTCAGTCTATTTTTTGATATCACAATTCAGAATAAGCATCAAAGCCTGCTAAGATTAAGTTGTTTTTACATAACTCTGATGAAAACATTGCATATGAGTAAACAGCTTTGATTTACAAAGATCCTATACTACAAAAGCCTGTTTTACTTCTTGATGCTACAATCATGAAACTGCAATCCAAGACTTTCCCCACTGGTAAAAAAGAGTGTTCTAACTTTTGGTTACAATTTTAAAAGACCCTTCAGTCTTCAAGTTGTTTCCTAAATACAGAAAAATACTCAAGTTCCACAGTCACTAGCCAGAATATGCTAATCAAAGAAATACAGCAAATTTTAGTAACTGGTGGTCAAAACTAGCAAATACTGTCAGAATTTGAAGCTTAAGGCCCAATCCAAATTTAAGTTCATAACATTTATGTGAAGCTGCAGTTCTTAAAAACTTCTGTGCTTTTGAAAATATTTTATCTGAAGTATAACATTAATTTTTCTGAATACAATTTTCTTCCATGAAAATAATTAAAATAATTAGGCCAGAACAAGTGACTAAACTAAGTGAGGGAGTTTAATATTACTATAAGTTTTTTAATACTTAATCTTTTAATTATTTTTGAATCATGGTAGATAACCATTCTGCAGCAATGACCATGCAAATATGCCAGAATTAGAAAGCTACATTCTTAATGGCCAATGATTCAAAATATTATATTCCCAGCCTGAAAAAATATCCTACTTTCACTCTGTCGACTCGTAATACAAAGTATAAATTTCAGTTTTAGTTTTATATTTGGATCAACAGTAGGCTTGAAAACCTGTTTAAATGGTAACTGTGTTTTAGAACATGACAGAGTATTCTTAAGAGTTTTTGCCTTAGAGTCCTACCTAACTTCCCATGATGAAGTAAAAAAAAAAAAAACTCTTATAAGAATGAAAATAATCTAGATCTTATTAGTGAAAAACATTTTCTTCATTCTGTATTGTTTAAATTTTGCCTAAGTACAGCTTTTAAACAAATCTCATTTAATTAGTAATTAATTACTCATCTCCGAATAAAGTAACTTATTCATACTATATGAGGCTTAAAATTTTAAGTCAGAATAAATCAGGATTGCTAAAATATGTAGAGAAAATTGGTACTGAAAACTTATTAATTTTCAGGAGTAACTAAAAGAATGGACATGCAAGAATCACGTAATGATTATGCAATACTGCCACGTTAAAAGGCAGCAAATGTACTTCTAAACACTAAACAATAAACAAAAATTACTAGCACTGTCTCCATTGTGTTAAATAAGTCTATTTTCAGTTTCAAATGCAAATGCCCCATAAAAAGGCACATACAAAATTTCAAAATGCTAATAAACATGTTTTCAAAAAACAGCATCAAAGAGAAGGAAGTACAGCTGAGTCAGATATGTTATGTTTTTCTAGCAAACCACCTAAGGTGACTTCTAACTGATACCTTTGCTAAAATTGCCATCATTCCCTTTTCCTCTCAACCTTGCCAAATGAAATCGCATTCCCCTTCTTCCAGTGTATTAATTAAAATGCTGTCAAACTAAAGCAGTGAAACAACTTTCCTAATTATTACCTGAATACCTACATCATGCATCCTCAGAATGACTCCATGAAGAAATTTCATCAAAATACCCTATTTTCAGATTCTTTATGTCCATGGCTCTTTTCAATCAGCTTTGCAAAGAAACTTCCAAAGACAGTCCACAAAACTGAGTCCATCCAGCTCCACTTACAAAACAATTCCCATACTTCTGTACATTCATAGTGAAAAAAACTTGATAAAACACATATAAATATAGTCCAAATGAAGGCTGAATTTAGCCATGATGCAATTACTAAGGATGGAACTCCAAAAGTACAAAAGGAGGCCAGGACTATTAAACAACTAATTTGTGTCACCAGTCAGCTCAGAATTCATCTGGTGGCTTTTATGCTTTTTCAGGTATGAAAGGAAATAAAATTAAAATATAGCATGGAGGAGAATAAACAAAATATTCTGTGAGTACCACAAAAAAAAAAAACCCAAAACAATTCAAGGCTCCTTAAAAGAAGGTACACATGAAAGTAAAGAGCAAGCCAAGGAGCTAAGCTGAAGACCATTACTGGAAGGACTACACAGCAGCATGGGGCATTACCATATGTTGAGGAGTTACACAACACATTTCTGTAATCAAGAAATAAAATCAAAATCCCAGTTTCATCAACTATCAATTTTGATACATATGATGTCTTTATGCTCCTCAGTGATAAACTTGTAAGGTCCCACTGCTGCACTGATTAATAAATGAATCCTCAAAGTACGTTTAAGTACAGAAGTGAGCTGGAACACAGGGACGTACAAGTTATGAAGCCTTTGGAAAGTCATGCAGGGATCCCACAAGAATACTGGATATACCACCCTTCTCTCCCTCTCATTTCTCATTCAGCATCTCTCAACACAGCACACAGCTGTACAGCAGCAGCAGCAGAGACTCCACATCAGTTTCAGAGGCTGTAATGCCATTTCATTAGATTGGTTCTGGTCCCACATTCAACCAAAGCCCAAAGCCAGCTACCTAACTCAAAAAGTAGGCCAATCTCATTTGATTTCAGAAGGATGTGCTAATGTACTTACCATGCTAGAAACAGGAGACAAGCCTCTTTGTTCTCTTTTATGTTCTCCCCCACTTCCAAATTCATGCTGATCTGTTCTGACATCCCACATTACATAATTGTGTAATGGTTACAGAAAACCACCACTAACCTACACCCATGCTATAAAGCAGGGCACTCCTTTACCAGTCTATTTTTGGCATAGTTTTCATAATATCTCCTAGGAATACAGAAACATGCAGAAGTCCTTCTTGAGCTTAATATTGTCGTTATTTTGTTGTTGTTGGGTTTTGGGGTTTCTTTGTTGTTTTTTAATGAGCAGATGTTCTACATGAGGAGATTCACTTAACAGAGCATTGTTGCAATTCCTCCAAGGATTCCTTGCAAGCCATGACATCAGGAAAGGATGAATTTTGTGATGTCAGAGCAACCCCGAAGACACCAGAGGTCACCAAGGACTTGAATGCAAATCTCCTCTCCCACCACTGAATTGGTGTAATATGCTACATTATTATAATTACTGTGACAAGTCATCACATCACTCCAACAATAGGCTCTAATAAATTTCAATTTGTCAACATTATTAGTTATATTGCTCTACTGCTCTTGCAGAAGAATTAAGAGTCAAGTTCTTTAAAACTGGGTAAAATATGTTGGCTAAAGATTTATTGGTTTATAAACCAGAACATAGGCTCAGACAAAACTACCAGCAAAGTCTTGTTACAACTGGCAAGTAGATCTCACTAAAGAGTAAACTTTCAAAGATTTGGAATATTTTCACATTTCTTTAACAAAAACCCTTCAAAGTACTGTAAAAACATCTAAAGTTTTAGAAGTCCATGCTCCTAATGCAACATACTTGAAAAATTTATTTTTCTATGATTATTTTTTGCTCAAGAAACAAACAAAGAATCAGTTACTGATGGTGAATAAGAACTAATCTGTATAACTAAAATGTATCTATTCCTACTATTTTAGGGAGAATTACCATTTGGTATTATAATATGTATCATGTGGTAGTACAGTAGCTCAGGACACTCCTTAATAGATGGTAGGACATCAGTATAAAACAAACTTTGGTTTGGGTTTTTTTTCTTTTTTAATGCACAACCCAGAGTACGATTCACTCTGCAGACTTCACATTTAATCATGTAAATGTAACATCATATTTAAACAAAACAGATTCAGATGATAAATTCATAGCCATGCAGGAGTAACAGTTAAATTATTTTACAATCCAAGTTTTAACACTTTTCCTTCTTCAGTCTTGCCAGACTCCACAGTTTCTCTTCAATCCCTCCTGTTTCTCCTCTAAATCTATTTATTATGGCTGGCACATCTTCATGTTTGTATTCGCACCACACGTGCATATACATGCTTTGCTAAAGCCCACATCTCCATGGGAAGCTATGCAATTGCATCATGTAATACAAAATCTTAAGCTGAGCATACTTTAAATCAATTATTCAGCCAGGACTCTGGTGCAATAAAGGAGCCAGGAATTGCACCCTTCAAAAGCTACGTGCTCTGCAGCCAATCCCAAACAGTGCCAACCTCAGAAAGCATGGGGACCTTGAGCTTCCTTCCCTTTACCACACTTTGAACACTACTTCAGAGTGCACAGGTACTGAGAAGACACCTGCTCCTGGCAAGAAGCTTCAAGTTTCAGGCTACTGCCTCTCCAGCCGCCAGAAGCACTAAGTTCTTTTGCTTCTAATCTAAACGGAGTAAACTAACAACAAAGTTTGTTGCATCACTGTACAGCAAGGAAACAACAAGGGACAGGAGTGCAAACGGGACTTTTCTTGTCCTTTAATGTCCACCTAAAAACTCATGACCAATTTTCTCATTCTGTCTTCTCAGAACAACTGTCTTCAATTATGGCTTACATTCACTATTAGATACACACCATAAATTCAGTTTGTCAATCTTCTCTACCTTCAAGGTAGTACTGCTACACAGGCTCTCACCATTGTCCTTCAAGTTTATCTGGTCCTTCTACCAATGTCTCCTTTAAGCTTCATCTTTTCTCCATCAGTGGCTGTGCTGCTTCCCCAGCAGCAAAAGGGCCAAGACAGACTGAAGGTCCAAACGTCCCTAAACAATGTAGCATCAGTTTGCCTACATCACACTGCCCATGACCGCCCATTCCAGTAACACAGAGATGTCCAAGCATCAAATAATGCAAAACTAGTATCAGTGTGGAAAGGAACTCGCACAAGCATCATGTTGGCCCCTACATAGCAGAAATTCAGCGAACTGAAAAAAAAAAAATCTTAAAAGTGCCACAAGTTCTAGTTATAAGTCTGTTGTCAATTTACCCATTTCATTCACTTAGAAAACACCAAAAATAACATAACCCTCATAGGAAGACTAAAATAACAATCTCTGAGGAATCAAAAGCACTACACAAGTGAAAACAGAATTAGCAGCAGTGGTGCAGTCCCCACCACTGTAATAATTTACATCTAAACTCCATTTTAAGGGACATGAAGCAGATTCATCCTAGACTAGAATTATCCTTCATTATTATCCCAAGGATTACCTGCTACTTCAGTGAAAGAGATATTCAAATCCAGCTGTACCACCTTCCTCTTACAGAGCTAAAGAAGATACAGGAATAAAGTAAAATAATGGTAGGAGTTGCATATATTTCTCAAACAAGTTGAGAAATATAAACTATCCCAACATAAAAATCAAGAATTTACACTTCCTGATCATGGTGGTAATGTCTTCAAACTCTGTACTGAGGGCATCTATTTGCATTGTGTCAATCATTTTAACAACCATCACTAATTTTACCAGTAAAAAACTTCCTCAGATGAGAAATAAAGGTAATGGTTGTTTGCTTTTAGAATATATTACATGATTACTGTTGCTCCTTCTCCTCAGATTATACCAAAATCAAGTAAAGTACATAGCTCAGCAATGGGTGAAGATAATATCTCCAAATCACACTCTTAGAGGGCCACTACACCTACTTTGTGAAATAAATATTTGATTTGATCTTAACTCATACTTGGAGTAACTGTTTCTAACATTTTCCAGAATTTAAAACAAAACATCCAAAATACTGAAAAAGTGACTAGTAAAAAATAATTTTACCTGTAAATTGTTTTCTGTGACTCTGTTCCACCAAACCATATTGATGGGTACTCCTGTTTTACACCTGTCAGCCAGACAGCCAATAGGGTTCTTTGATTTTCTTGCTTTTGATCCCACCGGAACTATCCTCTCATCCAGCATCCCCAGTCGATACTTCCTGGGCTATGAAAAAGAAGGAGAGAAACCAGGCCACTCCTAACAACCCTCATCTAAAGCTACACTAAATTATGTATTACACTGTGATATGATTCTGGATTGGTGGAATAGGAAACAATTTGCAAGTAAAATTTAACTGAGACTGTTTTCCTTTCAATCCTGACTATTTGGTTATAATAAACAATGCTTTAAAAAAACAAAACAAAAAAAAAAACCAAAGAAAGTAAACTTCAGGGACTAATAATTATTTGTAAGCAAAACCATCCATCATGACTCAGCCACTGAAAGATGCACATAAATTTGGGAATTCTGTACAAACGAGGAATTGTTTAAAGAAAATACATATTTTCAAAATAGATACCTTCAATCACATCATAGTAATGAACACCTCCCTTGAAATTTCTACCAAACAAATTTTAAATTCAAATTTGCCATGACTCATCTCCTGAAAATTTGCTTTTAAAAATCAGGTAGAACTCAGTAGCCAATTGCAGCAGAACTCTGAGAAAAATATTTCTGCTCAGGTTAATGTTTAAAAAAATAACTTCATCTACTGTCTTAAGTGAAAAGAGACAAGAATTACTAAGACAAATGCATTGGGAACTGTCACAAAATTGAGAACATAAAACACATTTGAGGAAGTTAACATGCAGGAACCACTTGCACCTCATTAACAGTGACATTTCTATTACATTGGCAATGATCTCTACACATGGAACTATTTATAAAGAATGATACGAACATTAAATTCAAAAGGCATACTGTAAAAAAGAAAATCTGTTAAATACTTTCAAACAGGTAAAGTATAGAAGTTTTCCAGATTTCTCTGTGCTTTCAAACTTATGTGTATCTACCTAAACAGTAAGTATCACCAAAAGAAATATTTTAGCATCTATGCATATTTAGACCAGGGCCTTTTATACCAATTATATCAACGACTAGATCAAATTGCAGGGTTTGGCTGGTTTTCTTTTGCTGTGGGGTTTTGTTTGGGCATTTTTATGTGACAGTGCAACTACCATCTGGATATAGATCACTCTAAGTAATCAAAGCTTAACTTACCTTTATTCAGATATCTACTTCACCTAGCACCTTAGAAATCTTAGCAACATGTACCTTCATACACATTTCAGAAATCATTCCTCAGGAAACAAGGCAAGAATCTAACTGGAGAAGATTTCCCACTCACACAGAAACAATTTGTAAAACACAGGACAAAACTACCATAAAATGGCTGCAAAAACAGAACCTAAATAGATTGCCTCCTCTACTTCCCTGAAACCTTTTAGGCTGAAAGCTTTGGAAAGAATTAAAACTCAGTAGAGTCAATAGTACCTCATTTGCCTAAAAAAACCAAACAAACCAACCCCTCCAAAACAAACCCGCAAAACCCACAAACAACAACAAAAAACCCCCAAGGATACCAACACGGACTATGAACTACCAAAGGCAATAAAGTTCATAGAGGAGTTAACCAACCTTAGGAACAATAAATAAGACTGAATTTTACCACACCAGTTAAAAATCTGTGATGGGTAGCACAAAGTCCTCCTTCAGTTCAAACACACATCTGATCACAGTAAATCTAAATATTGGTTGTTTATTTGGAGAAAGTCAACTACTGGGCAACTTATCTCAACAAATCAGGAAGACTACTAAAATCCTAACCTGCAAAGCCATAAGGTCTGAGAAGCTAGACATTCAAGCAGGATTTGACTTCAGGGCAGGGTTTGAATATAGTATGTATTTTTCTTAGGCCAACTATTGGAAATAACATAATGAAGAGTAACAGTTTCCCTGGAAGCTTTCCCATCTCTCTTTCTCTCCCCCTGCTCTACCAAGCGCAGGGGACACAGTCTGCCTCAGACTACTGGACTACAACCCAGTGCCCAAACATACTTCCATTCATAAAGGGCTCTTCTAGTCTTCTATAACTGGTTGTCTACAAATATTTTAAAAAGGAGAACCAAAATGAAAGAGGAAATGAGCCAATCTGGAAGGCTTTTTTGATCACAACAGGATTCAGATTCCAACCAACAGGATGAGACCGTATTTTAGGCTTTTTGAAGGACCATACTGAGGGCTGGGGGGCAAAAAATGGTCAATTCTAAACCCTAAAGCAACATAGAGACAATGAGTTCACATTGCAGTAGTTCTTGGCCTATTTGTATTAAAAAATGAAATTAAAAACTGGATGAGACTAAAATAAAATTTTTACTTTCATTACCTATCATAAAACATTAGGGGATTACTAGGTCAAGATTTCATTATTTAGACAGACATTACAAGATGGAATACACAATATTAACATTTGGAAATAAATTTTAGTCTATTTGCACCAAAGTCATTCTAAATAACATTTGTTCTCAATGAGGAAAATGGGATCTGATTTAGAAATGCAATCTGAATTTAAAGGATATCAGAAAACAGTATCTGCCAAGAGGAAAGACTCAACAGAAGGGAAAGCAAATAGCTTGAGACGTTCGAATAAGTGTATCAACTTTGCTACATCCCTGACCTCTGCATAGAGTAGGAAATAAAGCAACACAAAACAGTTCACCTTAAAATGAGCAAGAACTCATCAACCACTGATCATTTCTGAACTTTTATATATATGTCTATATATTTATCTACCTGAAACACAGAGGGCATGACAAACTGGACTAATAAACCAAACTTTTATGCTTGGGGACAATTTCTCTTGGATGTTTACAAAAACAATTGCTTTTTTGCCTTCCCTACAGTCCTTCTATGAGGTAAAAAAACGGTTCAGATGTAGTAATTACTGGCTGCAAATGTTTACATGAGGCAGGGAACAGCTAACCACCTCTAATTGCTAGCAACAGCTTAGCTTCCCCCAGGGTGAAGGGTAAGCATTTTCAACCATAGCTAATAATTATAACCCTTGCCCTGCAGAACCAAGCTGCTGCCAGCAATTAATGATAGGAGCCTACTGGTTAGCACAATTATGAGGAAAGATAAACCCCTAAAGTCTGAAAAACATTACATTTGAAACAAAAGAAATCCATTCCAAAAACAAGTCCTTCCTAAGTAGCATCTTCACATGAGAACACTACTAATGATTATTAACTTCACTAGCCCATGCTAGAAAGTATTCCTCAAGTCAGCTTAATTACTTGGTTCTCATTCATTCAACAAGAACTTTGGGAGGGTGTTCAGCAAGTCTATTTTCTTCCTACTATTTGCTGTAACAGTGTCTTTGCCCCTAGTTCCTCCTGTTTCAAGAACAGTGGGCAATATCACACTTCCTTTTCCTAATTCATGATTAAACTGACCTCTAGTGTAAGATGCTCCATGGCTATCCTAGAGGAATACATTTAAACAATAAAATACTTATGAACATTCAAACTGTAAAGACTTCCTTATCTAGTAACTTTCATGTACTATTTAAGTCTAGATAAGCTGACAAATCAAACTACACAACTGAAAAGTTTTCTTCTACTGAAGATCTGCAACTCAATTTTTTTGGGGATCACTCAGGCCCCAAATTACATTTCTGTTCCTTAAAATGCATTTAGCTCTAGCAGGTTTTGAATTTTAGATTCACAAGACCTTTTCAGTACCAAAACCTACCCAATTAACTCTGGCATACAAACACATGAACAGGCTATTGTGTTTCAAAGTTTGTGAAGAGTCTGAGCTATGGTAATGCTGTCTATGTGCTTCTACTACCAAACCAAATAGAAGTGATGCTAAGCTTTCTCCATCACAGGCTAAATGAAGCACCATTACCTTAAATCACTACAGCTAAAAGGTATCACCATAGCATTAGCTAGGGCTCATCTGTTGTACAGTGAGTTGACTGTATCTGCACACACAAAAAAACCAAAAAAAATTACATCATCAGACAGAAAAGATCAGCTATACAAACTCACACTTTTCTTGTACTACTGAAACCAAAATTAAGATACACAATTTTAAATTTCAATGCTGACTTTTGAAAGACTTAGTTTTTTTTAAAATTAATGGCAGAGAGACCATTGGAAAAAGAGGTTAAACACTCAGTGAGGTTGCTAGTTTACTGAAAAAGAATCAATTTCTGTTCTATTAATGCCTTTAAAACTAAAACTGAAATAAAAGTTAGTGGTGTTATTGTTGCTGTTTTTACCCAACGACCATAACTGATCAGCTGGAATAAGACAGTACTTGAAACACCCAGCCATGGATATGAACTTCAATATGTTATTGAGCCCCTCTACAGGCACAATCAACTAAGAAGCACCTTAATTATGAACACAACTCCGTAACTGGGTTCAGTAGTACACAGTAAAGTGTTACATCCGAACATTAGTTATGGTCAACAGGAATATCCTAAGGGATTTGTAAGACGGAAATATGAAAAAGAAAAGCTGTCTTTTAAGTTTAACTTAGCTCTCTTAAGTTTTGTAGCCAGTAAAGCTGCAAAAACCCTTCACAGGGATTGGGTTAATTGCTAACCAAAATACCCAAAATATTCTTCCTTTTTTATTACAACCTCCCACTGGTAGACAGGCAGAGCACATCCGTGTTTTTTGTATTTCAGCTTCCGAAGGTTGGAACAAATTTTTTCATTTTTGATACCCACAAAAAAATGGAATAGGAGCTTGGTCAACAGCTAAAAAAATAATTGTGTGGTTGGCAGGTATTTGTTGTTGGGTGGAGGGTTTTTTCCCTTATGAAAGAAAGATTATGCTAACATTTAAAATGCTTATATGTTTATAATTTTGAAGTTTCCAGTACTATACATGGAGATTACATGCATTTAACAGACTAGCCACCCTTCCATCCACATTGCTCATGAAAACTTGGGTTTGGCTGGGGACAGAATTTCACTAGTTGAAAAGTATCATACAGAGAGAAACAAGTAGGATTCTTCTACTCAAAGAAAACTTAAGTGTGCCATTTGGCATCAAAATATGTCTTATTCCAGAGCAACACATCTGATCATTGCAAAAAAAAAAATTCTTGGTTTAAACAAATTTTAGAGTAAGAGATACAATAGATCAGGCACTGTATCATGCATTTTAATCCATAGCTAAGGGAAACTTTTCAGGTGAACATACTAAAAAGGTTTATTTCATGAGTATATATGCTGAAGGCATGAAAACCTTGAAGAGTTCAGAAGCAGGAAAACTGACATATCTGAGTCAAATCTTTTCTCATCAATTTTGCAGCCTAAGTAGGTTGGGATGAGGTATGAACTACCAGAACTTTAAATCCTGGCACGGATGTAATTATACCAACAAAGTTCTTTACTAAGAAATTCATATCACCTGTTGAATTGATGTAAACTGGTGGAAAACCAAATTTCTTCCACTACCATTAAAGCAGATAGTTCTAACTGTAGTGTAGACTTGTCAGAGTACCACCACCCCAAGACGTACTTTCAAAAACTCCATTGCTAAATGAACACTCTGAGCAAACCACAGTTTTTTGTCATGTTTAAAGGTTTCTTTTAATAGGACAGAAATTTTTTTATTACTTTCAAAAAAAGTGGGAAAACGATGCAGAGTTACCAAACATATAGGTAACAGGATTAAAGACTGATGCAGCTTTTACTCTGGTCTTTAATAAGCATATGATTTCTCAAAAGTGGTGTATTTTCTAGCTGCTTTAAATAAATGTAAAGCATCTTCAACTAAGGCATGCACAAGTTAAAAAAAATTTAATTATTTTACTGCAAATCACTCTTGAAGACTACATACACCTTGGTATAGAAAGAATCAAACAAAGCTTGTAAATATAAACAAAAGCATCTTGCGTATCAGTTACATTTGAAGTTGACTTCAAATACACAAAAGGATGAGGCAACAAAATGTGTTACATATTTCTAATGTATATAATTTATAATTTGATTTATGTATTGCAACGATCACTAATCCACACACAGAAATAAAAGTGAATAATATATTCTCTCATGTCACACTTAGAAGTGAAAAATACATTTTTATCTAAGTAATAATAACTAACATAGCAAGAGCACATAACCAAGGAACAATTCCAATAGCTAAATATTCCAAGGAAAAATGTCAAGTAAATTAGAATATATCCTTGTAACACATTTTAGACCACAGTACTACCTACAAACACTTACTAGTTTTCTCATAAAGCATAGTCTTTCTGCATTGCTGCAACAACTTTTTTTAGCATGACTTATCAATTGTAATATCTTATTGTTGCAGTATGGGTGTATGAATCCCAGAAGGTAAAAATTAGGTTTGAAATAAAAATTTAGTGCAGGTACATTATAGTCTGTGCAGCCATAATTCTGTCTCTTCAAGCACAGTGACATGATGCTTGATCATTACCCCTCAACTCATCAGAACATGATTTGTGCTTCTGAGATTGCAGGCAGGAGGATCTGCAAGGTGAAAACTGTCTCGACACATTTTCATTAGAAGTAAATTCAGCAAGACCAAATACGGCATATATGGCTTTTCAACGAACACCACTGAACTAGATTATGATCAGGTATCAGGGGTGTCAAGACAGAGCTGGAAACAGGAAGCTGGAGAGAAATACAGCTTCCCAAGAGGTAACAAAACTAGATGAAAGGCAGGACACTCAAAAATAAAGTAGTAACCATTTAAGTCTTAAGAATTTAATATCTACAGGATCTGAAGTTATCTTTATTGTTTTCTTTTAACTTGAGAGGTCAAACTCTTCTTATACTAGCTAAAAAGCTTGCATTTATGCAGACTAGGCTTACAGGTAGTCTTTGGTTTCAAATAATTTTCTATGCACATTTATTTCTGCTGATTAAAGTAAATTAATTAAGTCTGCTGTCCAGTCTCACTTGCTGTAAGTGTCCACAGATGGCACTGAACAGCTGCACCCTGTTTGGGGTAAACTTCAGTTCAGATAGTCTCTCCTATACTTTCCTTTCTAATCTAGAGTTTCTCTCCTTGCCTGTACTCACCTAAAATAATGGAAGGCAGTCTAGAAAAAAATTTCTTCAAAATACATAAACAGCAGCATTATAATTGTATTTAAAGTTGTTCAGTACAGCAATTAGTTTACCCCTTGCAGCCTGGGAACTGAAGTTATTCTCACCTTAATGGACCTCCTCTAGGTGTGACTGAACATTTAAAAAAATGAAATGGAAGTAAGTCAGTGTTAGAAACTTTTTGTAAGAGTTCAGTTTTCATGAGGATTGAAGGTATGAAAAAACAAAGTAAAATGTAAAAGTAAATGCTTTTCACTATCCTCTAAGGCTGACCAGTGACAAGTATGGGAACCTTTTAGCCTGGATTGGTGGTAACAGTCTCAGAACAAGTTTAAACAAAAGCTTCATAATATATTTTCTTCTTAGTGCATTATGCTGTCATATCCTTGGCAGCAGATTCTGATCAGTTAATGTCACACAAGCTTTTATTGAACTGTTTACCAGAACCACCAAAAGGAAAGCAAGAATTTTTCTAGACAGATCATTTCAGGTTTTAGAGAGGAGCACTTTTCTAGGTAATGGCTAAAGTCAATTTAGGAAAAAACACCCAAGAAGTTAAAGTTCAGAATGCCATCCTATTTTTAATAAGCATAACATGTATTTGAAGAAAAAATGAAATAAGCATGACATCATTATTCTTGGGAAAGTGTGTTAGTCTATTACTAACTCTAGCTTTTGTACCATGCTTCACAAATCCTATTTGTGCATTGCAGATTAATACTTACCCAAAAATCTCTTATAGGAAATTCACTTTAAGGTTGCTTGTCTTACTGCATGTGGAGTTACAACAACCGGACAGTAAATCCAGAAGGTTTTACAGTTGACAGAACCTCCACCAAGGCTCCATCTACAGAAATACTTAGCTCCTTTGATTTCATTTTAAGTATCCTATAAAAATGTCTTTAAATAGTAATCTTAGCTTTCCTGAAATCTAAAATTGAAATGCAGTTTAATAATTTCTAAACAGAGATAATTATGTCAAGAATTTTCATAAAAATTCAAGGACTATGTTTACTTTTTAAACAGAAAGTAGAATGTCTCTAAACATCAAATAATCAAAAGCAAATTAAATAGCTCAGTCATACTAACTAGTTTCAAAAATGCTGTCTAATTAAAAAGCAAGGATATTCAGAATTACAATCATCAACTTATCTTTAGTATTTTATTGTTATCAAGTATTCTCCATATGGCTTGCCCATTGTTAAAGGGCTGCCAGCATAATCTGATCAGCAATATTAAGAGACAATCAATAGACTTGCTTAACACAACTATATAGTACATGCTTTTACATGAAGTTATTCCGTTTTACATGGCACAAACATGCAATTTTTACATAGTTCCAAATAACTTAATACTTCAAAATATTACAAATTAGAATTGTGATATTTTTAAAGGAAAGCAATCATTCTTTATTCACTTACCAAGACTGTATTATATCTGTCCTCCAAGTCAGTGATAAACGAAGGAAATGCTGGTTTTGCCAGCTAGTTCAGAACAAACAAAACCTTAGACTTGGGCTCTTAGTAAGGTAATGAAGATTTTTTTCAAACAGTAGATGTGAACACCTACATTTGAACTAGTCACCAAGGCTCCCTTTATACAGCAGGCACCGAGCACTGGCCTGATAAATCCCATTGTTCAAGCTCTGAACAAACCCCAGCTAATGGCACAGAGGGGAATCACACAGGCTTTTAAATACATGTCTCTCAAGCATTTAGTGCTTTTAAGGAAATCGCTTAATACAATTCGGATATTGTAACAAAAAATACTAAAAATATTTTAAAACTACATCCATGACTATTTGCAATGTATTGACTGGCAGCAAAAGTCAGTCACAAAACCAATCAATTTCTCATAATTTCAGCCATCAATTTTCATCCACTTAAAGTAATCACCAACATCTGGTCATTTCCGAAGTATTTTTCTCAGTGTGAGCTAAATGTTTCTTTAAGCTACCCATCGCTCTCTGCTGACTATAGAGGGAGCCTGGATGCCTAGATTTTCACAGCTCAAGTAGTATTTTATGAAAACTTCACCATTACTAGTATTTAACAACCTTTAATACAAGCATACATTTCAAAATAGCAGTCATAATAGAAGTAAATTATTAATATGCAAAGAAAAATACCAACCTCTTTCAATTAATGCCAGTTATAGCTGAAATGCTAACTAGAAAAAAATCTAGAAAAAATCTAATTAACTAGAAAAAGTTAATCAATTTCACAGATAAAACTTAATACTATTTTAGCAGCCAGTGCCTTAATTAGCTTCTTTTTCTTTAGGAAAAAAATGGACCAAGTCAGAAAGCACTCTGAATTAGTATTTGAGCTTTGAGGTGTTTGTGCTTTACAAGCAAACATTAATTGGTTTGTTTTCACTTTGTACTGCTCAACTTTGAAGTAATTTTTAGAGACAGTGGTCATTCTTGCAATACTTCTGTTTCACAGCTTATTTTCTTTAGTGCATGTGGTTCATACACATAAGCACAAGTTTACATGCACATACATACATATCTGTATAGACTGGCTCTCAAAGCCTGTGTTAAGGAGGAATGTACGATTATTTTTCATTTTTACCAGCCTTTGTAATTGGATAAGCAACACATTTATAGTTCTTTACATCCATCTTTCAGTGCACTGTACTGGCATTAAGGAAAAGAGCAATGCAGATATTCCATGTACTTTGGATATATCATAATATGAGAAAATTAACGTTCTACAACAGCATTTATATTTAAAAAACAGTGTGATGGACCAACGATAGTAATTATCTTTAAGCTCAATCTTCACCTGCAGGAACAATATAGAACACGCTGATGCAGCTTGCTTTCATTATTTACTACAGGAAAGCTCAGGATAATGTGGCTAATAAGTAGTAGAACATCAAAGTCATCAGTGAAAGTAAAACTTAATAACTGGTTGGGACAAGAAAATGTCTGGTTTTGGTAAGGGACAGTTCACAAAAATGTGAAAGAACTCTTGTGTAATCAAACTTTTGTCTCTTATTCCAGCCCCTGAGTGTGTAACCAAAAAACACTACAACCTGCATAGCTGAAGGTCAAAGGTGTTTGAAGATGCTGTCTAGCCCTCAGCAAAACAAAGATTTCTCAATACAAATTAGAGGGATGGAAAAAAACCCCAAACCCTCGCTTCCCAATGATAAGTGTCTTTTAAACTAAATGCATTTCAAACCATTATAATTATCACATAATGTACAAATAAATGGGAGAATGATTCTTAATGTATTCTGAACTTGCTGCCATAAAGGCTTGCAAGTCACATGTCCCTTAGAAGAATAATTTGTTTTCAGATTCAATGGGCTGCATACTAAGTTTCATATTCTATAAACTTCAGCTAACAAGTGCCTGTATTTCTTAATAGCAGCAGCAGTCTGATCTGATGTAGCAAAAATGAAACAGTAAGATCTTATTTGTATCAGCAGCAACACCTGAAAACTAGTAACATCAGAAGAATTATCCTTATTTCATGTGGCATTTCAAGTTAATCCAGATCTTCTTCCCTGTCAACTCATATATAAATATGCTACTTAAGATTTAGTTGTTGCCTACCTTCCTCCTTTGAGACACGCTGAGGGCAGCAAAGTCATTAAACAAGGATGAATTTGGTGAAGTTAGTGGATCTATAAAACCAATGTAAAACCAACATGTTATGTATATATATACACACACACTACAAGAAGAAATTTTATATTTTTAAATTTATTTCTGTATGGAAAAAATCCTTTTGACAAAACTTAGTTTAGCAATCACGCTGCTAAAACCCACAGCATTTATTAGATTCTGTGCAACTGCTTAATTGAAATGATGCTCATTAACAGAATTCAGTAAGTTTAATTGTTGTTGACACTATTTAAAGTCCACCTAACATTTCACAGCCTTCATCTGATCAGAAAACCTGTCGTAAGTGCTTGTTACATTGGCATGTTATTTTTAACCTTGTAGATGATATATTACAATGTTTCTAATTCACCAGAAGATCCTCTGAAAGGGCTGACAAGCACTGGAACAGGCTGCCCACAGCAAGCGCATGAGTCACCATCCCTAGGGGTATTGTGTAAATGTAGTACTGAGGGACAAGCTTTAGTAGTGCACTTGGCAGTGCTGGGATAACAGTTGGACTTGATCTTAAAAAGCCTTTTCCAGCATAAAAGATCCTATGATTCTATGATCTCCAGTTACCTGAAATTAGTAATCTTCTGTGTAACAGGTCTTAGAAATAATGATGTGGATTTTGCTTGTCCTGTCACTGTTCTGCACATCTAACTTGAATCAGAACCAAGGATAGCAGAAGTCCACATTCTGTTAATAACTATTTATTGCTTTTCTTTGTTCCTATTCATCCTTTCCAGAGTCGAAGTATCAAAAACTGTGTAACAGTCAGAGATGAAACTTAAAACTCCAAACTGCATGGCTAAAACTGTCAAATTAGCAGATGACTGCCAGCTGTAAACACTGGTGCTTCAATGCCACACTTTCTTCAACATTAAATTCTTAACAGAGAATTTATTAAATGTTCCCTAAAAGGGCAATTCTACAAGTGAAGCATTGCTTGGCAGAGCGAGGGAGAGAGAGGGGGAAGGATCTGAGACACAACAAAATTTAAAATGGTTACCAAAAGTTGGTCTGGTTTCTCTCCTTGACATGCATCACCATTACTATTTGGCCTGTCACAGTCAAACTCTGACTGCATTTAAAACTGGAGACCTCCACTGCCTTGAATAGCTAATTGTTCAGTGGGACAAAAGCAGCAGAGTTAATCTCAAAGCCTACTGGAAATAAACTAGGAAGAAAAAACAAAAAAAACACCCACAAATTTCAACTTTCAAGCAAGTTAATTTTATAGTATTTACTACCATGCTTAAAAAAATATAATCCTAGTAAGTAGACTAGCTGCAGGGTCAGACATGCAAATGGAATTCTAGAGCATAATTTACACAGCAATTTTCAAAGCAGAAATTTATTTTAAATGTATGTCCTTGCCATTAAGGGAGCAATATCCTCTTCTTTAAAGAACTTATTTAACAGCTACAGCTGAAATAATCTGCAGTGATTCTGAAGAGCCCATTACAAAGCTCAATACACGCTCCACAATAATTTAGTGACTACACAGGCCTCCACTATCAGGACAATTTCTTCAGCTGAGAACCATGTATATAAAACATGTTCCTGTAGTAAGGAAAAAATTATAAGAGGCAAAGTACTTCTTGCAAGACAAAACTTAATGGCTACTAAAAATCATCAGTTATATGACATTTAACAAAATCCACACACCCTAAATTTAAGGGTAAACACCTGTACACTAATCCCACACAATAACTTATCCAAGAAGCACAATAAAAAGGGATACTGTGGTGAAGCAACATAAATGCTTAAGCTATCAGTGCTTTACAGTGGATATCCAAACTAACATTTCACTTAAAGTGACAAGACTGATAATGACTTTTTTTAGTTTTTCCCCTACAGCAAAGAGGAGGCTAAAAATTTATGAGTTCAGTAGCACTTTAGCTTTCCATTAAACTACTGTTAAAAAATAAAAGTTCTGCTGTATCTCAAATAAAATCAGAGAACAAATAACACTTCCTTAAGCCTAAGTTTTGTGGAAGTGAATCTCAAATTTTCAAACATACTTTTATATGCACTACTTTACACATACTTACCATGGCCTGCATACTGCTTGGCACTGTCATTGAGAAGGCTAGGGGAGCTGCTGCTATTTGCCATCCTCTGCAAAAATACAAGACGAAAGTGTACATGTACAATAAAGCCGTAACAGATTAAGTGAGGGCATTGGAGACAACCTTTAGAAAGTTTTAAGGACAGACTATGAAACTTGTGCCCATTCCCCATTTAGTAAATACGCAGAGCAAACAGACTTGTAATTGACAAAAATGTTTAGTAAAATGAAGCATTTTGCACAACAGAAATGCAAACCAAAAATTACTGTATATTAAAAATAAACACTATCTTCATTAATTTCTTCTAAATGAGGAGGGTCTACCACACCTATGGTTCTCTTCCTGCATGTTGCGAAAACATTAGATAAGCCAATTACTTATCTCTTTAAAACAGTCTTTCACACTGCACTCCTGAAACAACTCCTCCCTTTAATACACTACCATCACGACATGAAACTTCTCCCATGAAAAATACTTAAATTAAGTATTTGATAGATTCTTTTAAAAAACAAAAGAACCTTTTGAGACCTTTCAGCAAAACATCCAATTCTTCCAAGTCAGCAGGACAGCTGAAACCCTTTTAACATTCTTCCTAGGCTCTCCCTGCTTCTCCTACATTCCTCTAGAGATATCAGCTAGCAATAAACTGGAGTAAAGTGAAGCAGTGCTGCTCTAAGAGCTACTGCTTCTTTGATAGAGAAGTTTTAAAGTGTCTCTTCTTATTCCTGCTTATCATTTAATTTCAGCAATCTCCCAACAGGAAGAAAAAGTGTGAGAAGAAAAGGAAGGCAAGGTCAGGAAGTGTTCATCACTGAGAGACAACCACTAATTTGTTAAAATACTTCCTGGCATGCTTTTGGCCCACATCAATCCAGAGTCTCCCAGCCAATTTCCAGGCACTATTCAGCAGTGAAAAGGTTTGAGAACCCTTCAAATAGACAGTCTGCATGCAGACTCTGCTTTAGTGGGTGAGCATACACCAGCACAAACAGGCCATTTTGTGCCAGCTGGCCCTAAGTATCAAGGAAAGTTTCCAGGATGTTTCATTTAGTAGTCTAGACACAGACTGACTCAAAACTGGTCACTGGAGTTGCTCTTTATGGTTATTTTTTTCCATAGCTAGTCTCAATGTTGGTGGCAAAGGGCAGGAAGCTTACTATGTTATACTTCAGTGCCATTTCATCTAATTGTTGACCACAAAGATCACTATTCTGGAGTAATTTTGGTAAGAAAAGAGGACAACCAATAGAAGCTGGAGTGCTATCCAATTTGGTACAACTGTAAATCTAGTGAAATGCAAGTCTCCCAATACTTGCAGTTCTCAGAGCACCATAAACTTCACCAGAAGCTGCAGCTTTTAAAACTTGTATCTAAAAGAATAGATGGTGTAAAGTAGCTGTTAATGTGGAATGCTTACACACATAAACAGCATGTAAACCTTCAGCTTTCTCAAGACTTCAAGCAAGCTATTTGCTACATGCTCTTTCCTTATTTTGATGTCACCTGTCTCATGCTCCTAAATATACTGAACTGACACAAAATAAATATCACTAACTGCTTAAGTGATAAACACTTAATTCTATACACAAAAGGCATGCGTCTAGTGAAACAAAGTTGACTTATTTTTACAAAACAAGGTACCACTTTGAGACACCCACACTAAATGGACAATCTTTGCCCAAATCCAAGGAAACTCATCCTACTGCTCACAATCATCAAAATAAGAATAAAAATACATCAAAATCATTTCTAGATTATAGTAGATCAAGTAATCATATGCCATATTCCCTTCCTAAGCAATGGAAAGAAGTTGAATAGTTTTTCACAAATATTTAATAAGCATTCCTGTTATGCATCTTTTTTGGCATTTGACACTGATCCTCATAAAACAAAGTGGTTTAAGAAGTAATTTCCCAAAGGCAGCCTTTCAGATTTGCACAAAGTTTGCCCAGGTGTAGATAAAAATAGTATTGATGTCTACTTATAATACCAGATTTAATAATAATTTTAATGCAAAAGGTAACAATCTGTTGAAACAGGAATAAATACAATATTGAGGACTGCATTGGTATCAAAGCTGGTTAAGCACAAAGGTTAAACTTGAAACTAAGTACTTTTATTCCATCAATATTCTCCATCTTCAGGCACAGGAATTAAACATTCAACCAACAGACTTTCAATGTGAATAGGAACCTGAGACAACAAAAACCAGTGCTGACATGATCCCTGAGAACATACAGTGTGCACAAGGCAGAGTGCGACAGAGCATGTTGTTTGGGATTCTGAAAGCACAGTGCAACCCAAATCTGCAAACATCAACTATGCTTTTAAAAAGCCAAGTTCCCGTTCAAGGTGCACACGTATCTTACATGCACCAGGATTCCGTAAAACCAGAGCATGGGCAGCTCTTGCCTTAACAACTGCTTGTAACCTGTACCTTGAATAGTTAGAAACCTCCACCACATTCATGAATTTTTCGTTTTGTTCACTTTTATTATACATGCACAAGCTTCTTACGCTAACATTACTCATAGAAGACTTGCATGTAATCAGTAAAGGCTTTTTAAACTGTTTTAATATTAAGATTTCTACCACACCCAAATGTATTTAGTCTTAATGAAGGTTACTCCTGTATCTGATTTTTACCAAAAAGGTTTTGAAAGAAAAAAAAAAAATTAAAAGAACACAAAAGTGCTGTTTGTTATTTGTGTTTTCCAGAATGCAGTTTTGATTTTAATTAACACTTCTCAACCTCTTCTAATGATGTTCAACTATTTTTCATACAAACTCAATTTCAAGAAGATTGTAAGCACCTCAAGTCCAAGGGATGAAAGCTCCAGAAAGGCAAAAGCAACCATTCACAGGGGAAGAAAATTAAACATTAAGCCTGACAGGGAAGGTAAGCACACACATATGAGAGCTTCAGATTGTTTCAGTACATCAGGGCTTTTATCATACAGAAGTTAATGCAGAAAGACAACTTTGTCATAACCAAGTGACACACTCAGTTCCACGAGCTTCTTTTCTCTGCCTGTCTATCGCTATGATTTACTGAGGTTCTTTAAACACCACTCAAAATTCAACTAGGATGGCTGGCATACATCCTGCCCCTCTCCCTTCAAAGGAATTAAAAAGTTGTTTGTGTTTTAGCTTTTCCTCATGGAAAGGATGCTCCAGTACTTGCACCATCTTTGTGACCCTTCACTGGACTCTCTTCAGTATATCCATGTCAAGTGTTACAACAAACATTCCCACCTTCTAAAGGTACACACCAGCTCACCTCCACCCTTCAATATTCAGTAAAAAACCCCAGAATCACAGCTGCACTTAAGGCAAGTTTGCTTTACTTTCATCTCCCTCCACTAAAGCGTATATTACAAAATTCTCATCAAGATAAAGCACGAATAAAACTTTGATGCAGACAATTAGATCTAATTTTACATAGCTTATAAGACTTATCTTGAAGTGAGTGTTTTTCCTTTTTTTCTCCGCCACTTCTTTTCTCGAAAATACATAAGAGATGCTATTTACTCATTTTGTCTCCATATTCTGCATCCTAACCCTGAGAAAGTAAGGATTTTCCCCATGGCCATTCCACGGTGCTAAACATACCATCTCAAGTATTTTGCAGTATGTCACAACCTAGTCTAGTCATCTTACTACTGTTTTACTGGAACTATATTTCAGAATATTCATAATTTAGAATAATGTTAATTGGAGTACAAAAAGTCATTCTGCAAAAGATTGGTTTGTTTGGCTGTGACATTGTTTAGTTGTCAGATTCTATGTCCTACAAAGAGTGATATCTTTTGCTTTTCTTTTTAAACAATCCAAAACCTGTCTTTGACAGTTAACATGTGTGGCACCATCTACAGCATGACCCACTCAAATGCTGAAACTAAAGCAACTGGATTTCTTCAGAAAGCATTATGAAAACAACTGCATAATTTTATATTTAAAATAGCACGCCTGTAGTACCACTCAGTTCTCAACTGTTAAAAACTGAAGACATTTACAAGCTTCTGTGCTATAAGGAGAGTTTTATTACTCAACTGTTGGCAGATGCAGCAATGGCAACAAAGGTCTTCGTGTTTATTCAGCTGCAAGCCTTTGAAGTGAGCATGGTTGCTACTTCTCAGGCTATTCAAGAAAGCTTAGTACATCAACATTTGCACGGTGAAAGCAAGCAAAACCAATTCTCCATTGCTTGGCCTTGCCAATTTTAATGCTGAACACTGTCACCCCTTATTATTTTGATTAGAGTGATTTACTGAGAACTTTAGATTCTTCCTTTCTATGTAACCTGCAGTCCAATGGAATCCATGTAGTCATTAATCTCATCCCATCAAAATAAAGAAAACCAGATTACTGTGAAGCAACATGGATGAAGACACCTTCTACTGTTTTTATGCTCTTACAACCAAGTTGCTCAATTCTAATACAACATTAAAAGTTTTAACATCAAGACACTTCTCTGCCTCATCCTCCTACAACACCCTTTTAACAGCCCAATATAATATTGTTAAAGCTTCTTTCCACACCACCTGCCCCTTTGGTCAAGCCACTAGTTAGTCAAAGGGCAGCACTAATGCCAGAGGAACAGTGACACCAGCCAACCAAGTGGTACACACAGAGCAACTGAGCAAACAGCCAAGCATTAGAGGCATCCCAGCCAGCCAGCTCCTGCCTCTTCACTGCTGGGAAAGCCAAGAGCAGTGAGCTGCTTTTTGAACCACACCTCTGACTGCCTCTTGGCAGCTGCTGCTATGCCAAAAAGAAAAAGAACAGCTTTGAGGACAGCATGCAGCCTGTGGGCCATGTGTTGTGCAGGCCTGCTCTGCAGTCAGTTAGTATTACTTAGAGAAGGGGAAAACAGAAAAAAAGTGCTTTGATAAGATGGAAGACAATACTGTTAATACAGTGTATGAAAGCATATGCAGATTCAGGGAAGAAGAGACACGTGAAACAAAACAGTATTATGGAAAAACACAAGCCAGTGAGGACAGAAGACTATTAATGAATAGGAAACTAAGTCAGTAAAAACAGAAGACAATGGGGGGCAATCAAAGGTTGGCTAACAGCAAAGACCTTTGAAGTTGGAGAAGTAGAAAGATGAGGAAAAGAGATATTTTTCAGAAAGGAGGAAAAAGGAAGAATTAGAGCCATGGCCACTTCAAAAATCCTGTTTCTTCTTAACTGTACTGACTATTTTTACTGTTTTCCCCACTGCAAAGTGAGTATTGCCATTAATTGCATCTTAATCACTAATCTAAGCCCAAAGATACATTCCAGATCTCATAAAATATTCTTCCACAGATATAAATGAAATCTGAAAGTCAGAAATAGCCATTCTACAGGAATGTTGACAACTATTCATCTACATTATTTATGGTCAAAGCAGCACATCCACTCCCACTTCATCATGATATAATCCACTTTCCTCCCTTTTGCTGCTTACTTGACGCTGAGTCTTAGAGATCAGGCACTGCATACAAAAATGTGGTAATTGCAAACTTTGGATATAGCTTTGCTTGATGCAGTTTGGTTCCATTACATATGCATTATGATAACCCCAACATATACAACCACACACTCTTTTCAACAAACCTCCGTTCTTTGTGCTGCACATGACAAACACATTCTGGAGATTAGACAGGAATAGTCAAGACAATTCAATTCAATTGAATACCTGATGATTATGTTGAGAGGTATCTAGTGAATAAAACAAGGACAGTAGAAAGACTATTTCATGGTAACAGAAATGAGCAATACCCAGAAGATATTGACTTTATTACTTTGCTAGAGAGAGGCCACTGAAGCCACTTGAACCAAGTATTTTACTGGTGGTCATTAATTCCATTCCTTACCTTCCAACTGTAAAGATTAGTTTAGAAAATTCAGGTCTCTTGTTTGCCAGCACTGTTGAGGCATTGTTTGTTTAATTGCCATCCTTTTCCATCCCATGCATCTATAAAATGTAGACTAGTTTCTTGTTTCATAAGGAAAGCATTCCACAAACTTTGATGGAATAATTGTAACGGTACCCAAAAGTGCACTGCCAACTAAAAGTCTTCACAAAGATGCAAACAGCATGCAGGAATAAAGCACAGAACATACAATGAACATTTAATCAAATATCAAACAGATGCTCAATACACATGGATGTGCCACACATCTTGTGTTCTGAGTAAGTACCACTAAAAAAACTACACAACATTATGAGAAATACAACTCATATATAACCTCAAGGCTGCACTGGCAACCTAAACTTACCATTTCCTAACACCTTGCTGCATCTTACTAGTGTTTTTCTATCAGTGTGTTTATTCGCATGTTTTTGCAATTTCCCAGTTTTAAAAAACAAGCTGAGGAGCTTGCCTCATATTGCATCACTGATGCATCTTCTTGTGAACTACACAGATTCACCAGAGATGACAAAGTAATTCAGATGGAACTGGTGTTTCCATTTGCAAAAGCAAAACAGAGTTAACGAAATATTTTACAGAAGACGTCTGATGTTTCACTGATGGCAGAACACTACATTTTCAGTATCTTTAGTTGGATTGAAGAACCTGGAGAGAAATAGGAACATGGATTTTTTTCTCACCACCCTACTTTGTCCCACCTTTACATTATGAAAACTTGTTTTCAGTTTCTGTGTCTTGCATTTGCACCATTCCAGTTCCCATTCTGCAAGTGTCCCACCAAGGTCTCCTCTCTGCTTCAGTCCCTTTGCTCAAGCTTTCCTGGTTTCTTGTTTACTTATCTTCAGCTCAGCTTCTCTAAGCCCACAGCGTAAGTCTCTCGTCCCTTACCAACCCCTCTGCTCCAATTAACACAGATACCGCTCTCTTTCATTAAATATAGATCCACTTCCAAGCTGCTTCAGTCTCAAGTGGAAGAAAAGGAAAGAGGGAAATGAAGCTGAGCAGTGTTCCTGCTCGGAGTTCAGGCAAGGCCTAGATTATGCCAGAGCTGCAATTGCAAAAACATACTCAAGATGGAACATGCCAGTGCAGATTACATCCTTGGTAAATTATCTAACATCTAGGAAGTCTCTAGTGGGTTTATATAAACCAGTTCTGCAAAGGTTTAATCAAGCGACAAAATCTGCACGAATTTTCAGAGAAAGCAAGCAAGAGGTATATCCTTGACATAATAACCCATCTATCAGATTTAAAGTCTCTGTTCCAAACCATAAAGAACTAGTATTATTTAAAGTCAAACACACTAAAATTCCTCCCTTGCCTTGTTCTCCAAAGGGCTGAATGACAAAGAAAATCTCATTCCAAGTGCCTAACTTTGTCAGTATAGACTTAACCTAGAAGCTGACATACAGTCAAAACAGACAGCATTAACAGCTTTACCTATGCAAACAAGAACTTATAGGATTCAAAGGAAGAAAATCAATATAAGAATGCTTTTCAAACTGTAGTTTGATACCTGTAAGCACATTCTCAACACTAATAAAACCCTTCTTCAGAAGTAATGTTCCTTATCCTCCAATGGGCAAGAGGCACATTGATTTCTTCTCAAAGAGAAACAACAATGCCTTGACTGTAATCTCAGGCATTAGTAAAGTATTTAAAAATCCTATGAGCATTCACGTTAGATGCATGCCTTATTGTCTGTCTTTCTAGAAGAAACAGTTATAATTAAAAATTGGTGTTTAGAAAGACACCAGTGTTTCTGTAGAATAAGTTTAAGGATACAAAACATAATGACCTTGTGTTAAAACTATAGGACCTCAGTGATACAAAAATTTGTAATTGCCAGCTTCAATAGTATACTTTGGGATCAGAGGTTAAATTTTTTCTTTTTAAATCATGCATAACTGTCAGTAAAACATTTCCATACTTCTGCAATTCTGTCAAATAAGAAAATCCAGCCTTCTTGAAAACATGCAGAAAAAAGACCAAACAACCAAACAAAAGAAAAAAAGGAACACACCTAATTAATTCCCACCTTTTGCTGAGTTATTTTTCAATCCATAATACAGCCACAATTGAGATCAAAGTAACCTCATAAGGAGAGTTTCCTCGATATAAAAGAAGAGAGGTGTTGTCAGGACTCAGTGTGAATTGTTTGACGTGTGCTCTCTCTCATTTACCAGAAGTCGCTTTGTTTAGTACAGGACAGACCATCTTCTTTTCAGGGACAGACTGTGCTTCTTTTAAAATGCATAACACTTTGAGGGAGTTATTATAGTACTTCATGTGTTAATTCAGTAGATACTCATTTACGTTTTAAATACAACAGATTTTTATTGCAAATTTTGCATAATACTACCTACACAATAAATTCCACCTCATGGGAGTTCCTATGCCAACCTCTACAGAACACTATAAATACAGGGAAACATTTCAGAAGATTTAAATATTAATTCAACATACTACCACCAGAGTCTGAGTTTACAGATTCTGAAGTTTTTGCCTACTAATTTCAGGTTTGACAGTTCATATTTTGCTTCAGTGACTTTTGATCTTTGAAAAGTTTCAAAATTTGATTTTTATATATTTAGCAAAAGGCCATCAAAAGCTATGAGCCTAAAAAGAAACCTAGAAATTCACATTCAGAAAAGAAACCTAACACAGAGTTAATATATGCAGCAAAGCTCAGCACAACAGCTCAGGTAAGTACTAATAAAAACGGATTAATTTTAAAGCAATGATACTGCTTCATTTCCATTTGCAGGTTTAAAGTGAGTATATACTCTGTAGATCGTACAAGATGACACATTCCAGAAGGCTCCATTTGTCCTGCCTCTTGAGCAGTTTTCCCTTTTTGGTGTAACACCAGACGGAACTAATGAAACATTATACAAATCACTGCTATTACCTGCATCATGGGATACTTCGTTTCAGCAGGACTTCCAAATCCATTAACGCCAATGAAGCTGGTGCTAAAGTACGAATCCGTTAGACTAGCATCAGCTAACCCACCGCCATCCATTCCGGGAACTAAAAGGAAAAGAAAAAAAAAGAAAAATGCTTCAAAAAGTTTCCTTTACCATAGGTAGTATCATTGCTAGTATCTATTATATATCTTTTTTTTGGCAGAGGAATAGAATAGGAAACGGTTGGTACTACTGTCTTCTCAGCAAAACAACCAAAAACATATTAGTGCATAGCATGAAAAAGCATGAAAGAAGTTGCCAAATGAGAGCATTTGTAGCACGAAGTTACAGCACAAATGCAGAAAGAAGCAATGAGGAGTCAGAACTTTAGAAACAAGAATAACAAGGTAATGATATCAAAAAGAAAATAAATCAATTAAAAAACCCAGAGGGCAAGCTTATTTTATGAAAACCCATATTCTTGCATGCCCTTTTTGGAAATATATGAGTTAAGCAGAGTTTTGAACAGGATGCACTGGTTCTTTTAGAGAGTAACATATAGAAAATGCACACTTAAAAATATCTCAAACTCTTTCACAGAAAGCACAAACACTTTAAATGCTTCCTTAAGAGCTTAAGACAATTTTCGTAATTTCATTCTTCAAAAAGTGGCAACAATTTCCTGAAATGTAGCCAAAAAAAATCCTTTAGATTGAAAGCAAGTGTGAAGGATGCAAGAAGAAATTCATCCCACCTAGAAACAAGGGCCTTGACATATAAGACTTTAACCACAAATAAATTAATTCAATACAAAAAAACTACAATGAACAAGAAGCTGCCATAATTAACACAAAACTCTCAAGCAGGTATTACTTCAACAGGAAAAAAAAAGCCATTTACAATGATGTGCAAGCTGCAGTTCAAATTAACCTTCTGTAAAAGCACCCACAGTAAATTATAAAGGCACTAATCAGTATGGCCAGGCCACTGCAAGCCAACAGGCATGAGTAATGGGTAGCTTCAAGGTAGGAAGGCACACATCCAACTCAGAGGAACATCCTGTACCAAACTATCCAACTTGAACTTCCGGGAGGACTTGCAGCCAGGTGGTGACACCCGGAAACAACTTCCTGATGCTAATCCTCAAAGGAAATAAAATGCAACTTAGTGGCACAGCTAAAGGAATGCATATTATAAACCCTCAATTTTCATCAGAACAGGAATTTTCCCTCCAAAACAGACTACATAACCTGGTGAGCCATTTCCATGTGTGGCACAGGAAACAGCAAAAGAAGTACAGTCATACATAACCACAGGAAGGGCTGGAGAGGAGGATGACGAGTAGCACGCACACCACAGAGAAGGAAACACTGCCCAGCTGCACTCCCCTGAGACTGGAGCTGCATGAATCAGCCCACTGGGGTAACACCAACACCAGTTCAACTGGAGAGCTGTATGTGAGACACCAAATAAATTAAATATCTCAGTGGCAATAAACAGTTTTGTAAGGGAGAAAGATTCTTGAAGTTCTGCTGCCAAATCTAGAACATTATTTGTATATTCTGTAGGTTTGAAGCAAATACCTAAGAAATTTTAAAGATGCTAATTATTAATGCATTGCTACTTCTTTTTACAAAGTTTTAAAAGTTAGCTAAGAGAATAGGGAAATAAAACTCCCTCCCCTATCCATGCCCTAGATCCTCCTTCATAATTTTAAATAAGTAGCCACATAGAAACTTCAGAAGTCCTTTTCCTACAGGCCTAAAAAAGACAAAACTTTTTGGATTTGTCTTTTAAATGATTGTTCCTCTTTTGTCTTCATTTGGGAAAGTCACATTCAGAGATCTAGGAAAAGTATTTTATAGTTCAACTACTGTACTACGGAAAATAGTAATGTCTGCAGTAATGCCAATTACTGTCTCATCCTTCCTGCTACAGTCAGTCCCTAACTTATACTGTGAAGGTTAGCATCTTACACATGGTTTTCTGGCATCATGAAAAATACTAGGACCCATCCATACAAGAAAACAAAAAGATAGTAAATCCATGTCTAATTGTAAGCAGTTTCAGTCTAGTTTGCTCATAAATTATTCAATGTTTTCACTGTTTTTTATTTATTCTAAAAATGCATTTCCAATAGCTTTCTCTGCCTACATTTCAGCCGTTACCAAGAACTCCTGCAGTTTTTACGCTACACCTTGACTGACCAGGAAAAACTGTTTCATTTCCAAGAACAACTGTCATTTCAAGCTACACTATAAAATTTTAGCACTATATCTGCTACTTCATCTTATACTTTTGCCAGATATTTGAGATTCTATTTAATTTTTAACAAACTAGCAAGATACTCTCTCAGATGACACCATCAGCTTCACAAATCCTTCAGGCTCTGTTGAAGAATTAAGAAAAAGACTATTCTTCCTGCTTCTCCCACTGCTCCTCACTATGCCAGAGTCATCATGAGAATCCATGTACCTTCATTTCTCCCTAGAATAAATACAGTTAATGCACAAAATCCTTCAAACTGGGAAGAAGCAAATGAAAACTTGCAAGTTTTGCTACACTGAGAAACCCCAGAGCTGACCTGCAGTAACTCCAGACGGGTGGTACAGCTCAGTCACCCATTATCCAAACAAAGCACTGGACAGTACTGTGACAGTAACCTTGCTAGGGCACAGACACAGCACCAGGTGTCCTGCTCCTGCTCTGACTGAAACACCCTCAGTGACAGGCAGGTCAAGCTGCAAGCAGGAGCAGGCTTTGGGCAGCAAACCCAGAGCTGAGCAAGGCTGAGGATGCTGCTGGGATCTTCGACATCGCAGCCTTTCTACTGCTAGTATTTGCTATGCAGCCTATCCAAGACACTTAAAGCTGCTTAAAGCTACAATGTAGGCTATCGGCACAGTAATATCTAACTGGGCACTCCAAACAGCAGAAGCTACTCCAAAACATTTTCTTTTATATAGCCGCCAGAAGACCATCTCTGTACTTAAGTGCTATGGTTTGGCCATACCAATCAGCCTCCTTGTGCCACTCCAGCAAATTGCTGTACTCTAGTGCTGACCCACCTTCACAGTGCTCAATTCCACTGGTACCACAGCAATTTCAAAACAGCTTTCAACTCCAAGGATTTTTAATGTCCTCTTACAAATGGTCTAGAAACATACTGCTAGCAGAGGCATCCAGAGCACAAGATAGCATATTCCGTAGGAACAATCAAAAGAAAACTATCAAAAGTACACTCACGGGAGCAGAGGAGAGTTTTCTTGGCATTAGCTCAGGTTTAGAACAGAATGCTCTACAAGTGGCAAGTATAACTGCTGGCTTCAAAAGAAAATTCAATACTAGCCTCCTTAAACTAACTTCCCTGTAGCAATTAGCAAGAAAATTAAGGCTGCAGAAAAGACGAAAAAAGTAATTCTTGCATTGCCTATAGAGTGAAAAAAAGAAGTGTTCAATACATACTCCATTTGTGTTCAAAGGGACATTCAGCTTTTACACTGATGATAGCCCAGCAAATACCTAAACAGCCAAAGCATTTTTACTGTATTTGGCACCTGGCCTTCTCTATGAGAAGTAGATGATTTTCTCCTCCTTTGGCCAAATATTTAGCAAATCAGAAATTCTCACTTGCTTCTTGAAGACCACAGTAGTTCAGAGAATGTAAAAAAAAAAATTATTCATCATAAGCAACCCATAAAAGGTCTGCAGAAGTGGGTGCACTTTACCACACAAGCAGTGTGGTATTAAAAAAGTGGAAACCTAAGCTGGAAAAAGAATACCTTAGTCCTCATAAAGTTTTTATTCTCATGTGTTTACTAATTCACATCAGTCCCTGCATTTGATTTACCCAGCCATATCTTTCCTATAGAACAATTGCAAGCAAATATTCCCCTACACCGTGCTATTAAAATAGCAATAAACTTCTTCTGATGTCTGTCTTTTCTCTTGTAAGGCATTGATTATAACTTTACATAAGTTTAGACAATTTTAGGAAAATCCTGAATTAGCTATTTTTTGTTAAAGGAATAAGCCTTTCTGTTGTGCAGCATTGAAGCTGTATATATTTCAACAGGTTCTTCTTGGGAGAGAAGCAACAACTTCCTTGTAAAAAGAGAACGGCTGACCAGGGCAGGTCTGAGAAAAGACAGGTGTGCAAGGGAACAACAAAGAATCCAGCAGGGAAAAAAATGCTAACACGTTACGTAAGCACCTATGTGAAAACAGAACAAATTTCTAAATTCCATCAATATTCAAAACAGAAATTGCATCCTGGCAATTCTGGAAAGAAATTAAATAGAACATCTTGAGAAATTAAGATGAAGTTTTCTACTTTTTATACACATATCATCTAATACATTTCTTGCTCGGTGAGTAACACTGCAGCTTAATGTGACAACTGCAATTAAAAATAAATATCTTCTTATATAATTCCTCTCCCACAGAATTTTAGCAGAAAGTAGGCTTCCCGTCAGATGCAGGCATCAAAGCGGGAAAAAGAAAGAAAAGATAGTTACTTTCGTCTTAGCCATTACAATGACATTTTTCAGAAACAAAGTATCTCGTCACAGTTTAAGTGCTTGAGTAGTACTGTGATAAACTCAACACACATGCTTCAACTGAATGGGTCAGTTTCAGTGAATTTTAGTTTAATACTTGCCTTGTCTAACACCAGCACTGTCTGAATACTAATATTATCTGAAAAGATTTTCTGATATTTTCATTCTGTGATTTCACTAACCAGTAAACAAATACTGTATTATCCTAGACTACTTCTTTTATGAACCCGGTATCAGCACTGATAATCTCAGACACTGTTCTTAATATAAATAAGGATCCCTTCCAGTAATGTGATCTATTGCTCCCAACATGAATGGGATAAAGCAAGGCCACAACAGATTTAGCTGACCCTTCCCAAAACAATATTTTAAAGATTTCTGGCAAGGTAATAAAACATGGATTTAAATAATTCATTTTGCTATTACTACGGGTTTTTTTAATGGACAATTATTTTTATGCTGAGTAAAAAGTTTATACATAATCTTGATTTAAACTCTCAGCACTGCAACAGTGCACTTTGCACCTGCTGGTAAACTGAATCATAGGTTCATTGTATACGTGTGCATCTTAAGGACAAGGTGCTATCTCAGCTAGATATAAAGTAGTAAAAACTACAGTGCCACATCTCCAGAGGAATTTACAGGGATAGCCATCCTAATACTGAGACAAAAACAATAAAACATTTACACGAAGCTCATCTAAGGCAAGTCAAGATTTGTGTCCTTTTAGTTACCCAGAAGCATTGAGGTGTCAGAAGAGCTTATGCTTGCCTTCCTTTTTGTATTGACCTGTACATTTCCGTGCACCAGGAAATCCTGTGCCGGTGGTGCTAACCTCACTTGCACACCTCAGTGTTATTTTCTCTACAGTGCCACTACTTGGAACTTGTTAGGGAAATAGGATTGTCTGCTGTTTTCATGCCTCTCTCATTTAATGCAATGTTTTTGAAAAACAGACTAGGAATCTCTAAAATAGAGGCACCAGACAAAGAAAATGAATGACACTCCCAGGCATGAGAGGCAAAAATAAAAGCACACGCCTGGGTTAGGATGCTGTGACGGAGTGCAGTTGGAGGGCAGACAGCACAAATGAACCAAGTTGGCTGAAAGGCAGACAGGAAGCAAAACAGTTTGGGAAATGCTGCTTTATTTACAAACACTCCCACTACATGAGGAGATATTCATGGGCAAGCAAAGGAAAACAGCTGTCTTTACCATAATACTAAATGGCTGGGCTGTCTTTTTTTTTATGCCTCACATATCATAGAAACATCTGATGAAGACTGAAAAACAGCATAGGTGCCATCCTTTGGCTCTGTAAAAGTCTTGTTACAGAGTCAAGAGCAGCTGGACTCCTCGCCATGGACCAAGTCCAAAAGCACAGTGATAATACAAATTAAAGTTGATACTTTCTCAAAAGAGTAAATCAGAACTATTCTGTTATCAGAAACAGCAATTTAAAGTAATACAATTACTTAATATCATAGCTTTCAGAGCTAACCCTCTCCAAGATCTTTTACAACTCCTAAAACATTGCACTGAACTATTCAATAAACTCCATCAATTTTTTCAAACATTTAAGCTTTTGTTTTAATAGCCTCCCACTAAAACTCAACATTTTATAAAAATAATTGCATGAGGCATGTGCAGATAACCTGGAGAGAACATTAGGATATTTTTCCACAGCAGCTGGGGAGAATGCATAAAAGAAAGGAAAGGTCTTCCTGCCATTGGCCTCAGCATTAGACCAACTGAAGTTGAGGGACTCTACCCATAAACTACAGGAATCACACATTGTATGACCAGCTTGACAACAATTTGTACAATGTGGGTCTCTGCTCTCACAGATATACTTTTGTATATCTGTGCTTTGTTTCTAAATCTCTGTTCTCAAATTTTTAAAAGGTCAGGAGTAAAAGGCTGTTAAAAAGCAAATTGAAAAATACAAGTGAGTTCTAAGCACGAAATATCTTTGAAGATCAAACAAGGCAACCACATAATCAGAACTTTTTTAACTACTGAAAGACTCATGAAGCCTCCACACACACAAAGAGTGTGATCAATTTCAACTCCTGTCCAATACTCATGTCCATACACAGTGATTCACCACACCGTTTTTCTGATGGCGTAAAGAATTACATCTTTACTAGAAAGCAACAAATCAGGAAAACATCAGCCACATCAGCTTACTATCTAAATCCCTCCACCGACCCCTTTTCATCAGCTGCTTCACAAACAAGATTATTTTTTCTGCTCTGGAAGTTCTACAGAAATGCTTGTGTCTATCACCTCACCCTCACTTACCATTTGTCCACTTTTCCCACAGCAGTCTAAATTTGCTTCTAGCTGGCTCCTTACACATGGAAATCTTTCTGAGCTAGTCCTCAGAGTCACTATGTTCTGGACATTCAAATCATTCCTGAAGGCCCACTCCTACAGTGATACCTACAACAATCCGTTTCTAATACCTGCTGGATAGAAATTAAAAAGGGGTGTTCTGAATCTTAAAAAACAAGCTTCCAATTATTAAGATATAGGATACAGTTTGCTCATATAGCATAACTATCCCCACACACACTCCTTTTAATGTTTTCCTTTGAAGCAGGAAAACAATGACAAGAGTAATAGTGCTACAGTATTCTTCAGTACCCAACACAGTGTGGGCTCTACCAGAAACAAGTGATTACCAATACTCCTCCGGTATCCGTAGTTCTTGTGAATTTTACAGACTTTTAATGATTTCCTATACAGCAAGAAAAACTCACAAGGTATATAAACAGATAAAATCAAAGCCAATTAATAGTGTAATTTTTTTTAAGTTTCACTGCCCTCAAAATCCCAAATAACCTTGCAGATCGAGAAATTTTTCCTTCTTTTTCCTTAGCTCCCCCGAATAATTTTCCTCATATGGGCCATTGACTTAACAGTTGGACTCAATGATCCTTGTGGGTCCCTTCCAACATAGAATATTCTGTGATTTTCTTATTTCCACATGAAACATATAAAAGCAAAAAGAAAATCCATGTCTAATTGCCTGGTTTCTGGAGCTGACATATGAGACAAAAAGTGATTAAGTCAACTCAGTAATCTTCATTTCCTCTCATACATCTCTAACTGGTTATTGGTTTTACTCTTCTATTCTCCATTGTATCTGTCTCCAAATGTCTCAAATGTCTCTTCAATGCTCAGAATTGTTTTCACATTTCTTAAAAATATCCAGAGCAAAACAAGATGAAAATTGTATGGTCTGTCAACTCCTGGAAAAGGCATATTGAAAATTAAAGGGGGAGGCACCTCTAAAAGAGAAAAAAAAAACAAAACAAAACAACTGAGGTACACAACTAATACCGCATCACCCACAAAAAGTACAAACATGTTTGGAAGAAGAATTCTTAACCATATACCTTTACTATATTACCTATTTTCTCCACAGAAGTGGAGAAGAAACAAACCCCAGGAAAAGTGAAGAGTATGTGACATACTGCAACTATACTTGTACTTAAAAGCTTCGTGTAACTGTCTGTTTCTAAACATTTCAATCTGTAAATATTGAAATGCTACCAAAGGTAAGAAAAATCCACATTTATAATAACCCTGACAAGTTTAACTGCATTAAGAAGTGTAATCCAACAGATTACCTTTAGTATTAGTTTTGCTGAATAACTATCCTTCCCTTTTTCCGTATCAGCCGTTTCATTTTGTTTAAAAAGGAGCATAGTGGTAAAGAATCAAACATCTTTTAAAAAGCAGAAAATTCACAAGTGTCTACGTCTTTCCACTCCAAGCCTAATGTATTCACGGATTTCACAAAACCTAAGGTGTAATGCTCACTAAACTAACCACGGAGTGATGGCATATGGAGTTGCTACAGCAGTGGCCACTACTGCCCTGACTAGACACAACATGCAGGTGGTTGGCTGTGAAAACAGAAATAATGCTTTTATTAGGGCTGTGAAAACAAACAATGTTTTTATTAGGCCAACCCAACACAGCCCAAGTCTTGATGTCTGTTTCCACCTTCTCGCAGGCTGGCAATAAAGTCTATTCACAGATGGGCTTTTCTCGGCAGCCATAGAAAAATATCACCTTGCAGAAACACAGGCCTGTTTTCCAACTACAGATTTCCTCGGAGGGCTTTGCAAAAGGCTCTCTAGTAAAGAACCAGATGCAAACATGTCACAATGAGAGGGTGAGCTAGGCTCTGGCACTGGAAACTCCTGCAGCAGCAGCACTGCCGCTGTGGCCAGCTCCTCACAGGCAGCTCTGCAGCCACCACTGGGCCCAGAGCACACCTGGCACTCCTCAGCTCACCACTCCAGTGTTTTATAGGAATGAGAAGCCAGAAGAAAGGGTGAGTTCTATGTATTATGAACTTCACAGCAAAAATTGGGGCAGAAACTAGCAAACGTTTGGAGCCATACTTCAGCTTGTATCTATAAATATATAATATGAGGTCTACATGCAAAAGAATACTACACCTGTTCAACTACCTGAAAGCTAACAAATACAATGGCAGCTGTCCACACAACTTTAACTTGTCTGACTTGGGTATAGGCATGATAGATTTTAATACCACAACATTTCTCTCTAGACCCTCCCTCAGACAGCACTAAGAAGGGACGGCAGCCTAGGAACGAGCCCGCAGCATGCAGCAAAGGAGGCTGCTGGTCTGCTGTTCACAGAAGTTGCAAAGTGCCACAGAGAACAGAGGGCAAATACAAGAAGAGAAATTCTTCATGCCACTGTGCCCTCTACCCATCCTTCCATAGGCTACTCCTCTAAATCCTGTTAATCAATCATTTCTTTTCCCCTAAATAGCAAGTACCAGTCATTTCCCCACCTCTGCCCTTTCTATAGCCTTCTACAGATTCAGTCCTGCTGCCACTGCTGCTCACTGGGCTGACACATGGGACATACATCTACTAGAAGAGCACCATGTGCAGATTTTAGTAGCTACCAAATTGGGAGAAAATGTGTTATCTCCCTTTCCTCCTTATTTTGTCATGGAAGTTCTATGTAAAAAGGATTAATTTTTTTAAATAAAATTTTAGATGGGCAGTATCAACTATGTTCCCTATTCTGTATGCAGTCAGCTGGCCACGTTACTCTTGGAAGGTGAACCATGCAGAAGGCTGAGCACTCACAACTCTGATGGAAGAAGCAGGAATGATGCTTTGAACAGATGCTCCAAATGTCAAATAGCCTAGGGGCAGCAGCACTACCTTCTGAGAGTGGGCAGAACTCATAGGCATGGTCAGTTTTGCTTCCCAGGAACATAAAAAATCCACACCATCAAGCCAAAGCCACATTAAGCCCACTGCCTCATCTGACATTGGACAGCAGTAGATATGTGGACAAAAGCAGAAGCATGAGGCAAGGATAAAGCAGGATTTCCTAGCAGGCTTTCAGCCATATATATGTAGGGGAAGATGAGTTTGATCCAGAGTTGAGGAGGTTTTGTACTTAATAACCTCAAGCAGAGTTTTCTTCCAAGACTATCTGATGACTTCTGGAATTCTGTCAGATGCTAGCACTCAAAACTTCTATGGGTACAGAACAGCTTAATCATGCATCACCTGAGAAACTCCTCCTTGTTAGCTTTGAGGATGCTCATTCCACTTCATACTCTAATACTGAAATACTTCCACACTGGAATATTTCTTGCATTTTCACTGTTCACCGTCTCCTCGTCACTCAACATTCCTACCACTCATGTTGTGAAAATAAGTTGGTTATTGGGGAGCCCTTGTGATTAACACAGAAAAACCTATAAGTAAATTAATAATCCTGTACTCAAAGCAGGATTAGAGTAACACGCATGTTAGAATGAGGCACTGACCCACTTTTAACAATAAATAGGACTACCCAGTTAATTAGTCAATGAGCATTATCTGCTCTGTGCACTGAATGAGGCTGGTGTCCAGTGAGGCAGGAGCCAGAGAAGGTGGCATCCACAGTCACATTAAGACTACCAAATACTTCCGAATTACAGAAGACAGTCCGTGAGACTGTACAGACAGGTGATTTTTGGCAATTCCTAATTTCATGTTCTTAACCTCAGAATATTTTTTACATGACTTTGTGTCTTACTTCCTACATCCACAGAAATAAAATTTTCACTCCATCCACTTGGAAATCATACTGTTAACACCACAGGCCATCAGCAAGGTAAGGAATTTAAATGTTAGCTTGTCAGTACCTATACATATCAACTTCAGATTTTGAAGAATTATTTTCCTTATTTTTTTCACAAATGCATCCCAAAGCAAGGAAGTTTAAAAGTGAGACTAGGCCCATTCTCTGGCTCTTCAACTTAAATTTCCCTGTCCTTCGTTTCCAGGCTCTTTTTCCTAGCTAGTGTCCTTCAGGATCTTCTACCAGTCGAAGCATTTGCCCCCTACAACAACTGATGTGACCTTCCCAGCAGGCAACCACTGACAACATCATAGTGGGCTTCTCCATTCTTGGTGCCCTCACTCCTCAACTGGGTACAACTGCAGCAAGCACATTCAATAGAAGCAAGTGTTTCAAGTAATTTAACTGCTCAGCAGTATCAACCCCCAAGCACACACAAATTCTGAAGATTCAGGGCTTGGGCAAATCTTTTTTAACTGTTTCTTAGAAGAGTATCCTTCATATAGGAGCTTTTACCTGCAAGTTAAATTATGCATCCTCTCCCCAAGTCTGAATCCCCTAACCATTTTCTTTCACACAGGGAAAAAATGTGTTTCATATCAAACTCCGTCCAAAAGAAAAATTAACAAAGATTGATTTATTGCTGCTGAATCCCTCCAACACATTTCTATTTAATTAAAAAAAAAAAAAGGCAAGAGAGCTTTCAGCTTGAATAACTTAAGTATAACAAAAATCTGGAAGACTTTTAAAAGAAAGCTTTACACAGAAGTATATTAAAAGGCTTCTCCTGAAAGGGGAGACATGACAGTGCTGTGTAAATGTAAGACATTGAGAAGCTACCAACTACAGAGTTAATACTCAGCAGCACAAGCTCACCACACCTGGCAAAACGGCACTTGCAGGATCCCGAAAGATTTATCAAGCACTAAAAACCTACATACAGGATGTTCAGCATGGTTGCATCCTAATTTCAGAAAAAATATGGTTGTGACCATTCAGTAGCTAAAGCATTTAACTTAAACAAATGCCAGGTTTGTGTCAAAAATCAGTAATGCAGCCAAACTTAACATACTCATAAAAAGAGGCATGACTTTTCTGAAGGAGCATGTTCCTCTAGCCTGCCAAATACTGCTTCACCTAAAAACGAATGGTTATTAAAATTGGTTTACTGCAAGCTCCCTCTAACTATCGGCCTGCACATCAGGAGGATGCACAACCGACCAGCAACAGCAGTGCAGCTCTGCATGACATACAGGCTATCTGAACTCTCACCATTTGAAAAGAGGCTGCGCATGAGGGCCGAAAAACCTCAGAAAAAAAATCTGAGGCAATTTCTGCTCACAGTAGTAAATAACATAGATAACTATCACAGAATCATACTAAGATTAAGGTTGGAAGGGGTCTGGGGATCATCTAGCTCAACCCCCCTGCCAAGGCAGGATCACCTAGAGCAGGTTATACAGAACCAGTCCAGGCGGGGTTTGAATGTTTCCAGACAGAGAGACTCCACAACCTCCCTGGGCAGCCTGTTCCAGTGCTCTGCCACCCTCAACATAAAGAAACTCTTTCTCATGTTGAAGCGAATCGCTATCTATAATTTTTTTCTTGTAATTTTAACATTATATTTTAGCTGGAACATTTAAAACTTCCAAGAGCCGACACTCAATATACGTTGTTCGGAAGAGCTCATCCAAGGGTACCTCTCCGGAAAGCGCTGCCTCCCTGCTCCCGGCCTGACTTCGGGCAGGGAGTGCCTGTGAACCTGCACCAAGCCTAGCGCTAGAGGGACGGATGGACAGCTGCCCGGGAGCCCCTTTAAAGCCACACAGGAGGAGCCCCTTCCCAGACACCCGGGCCCGCTCCTTCCCATCGGTACCGGCCGGGTCCCCTCTGGGCAGCCAGCCCAGCCCCGTCCGGGACGGCCGCAGCCGGGCGGGCGGCCCGGGGTCCCCCGGCACCACCATGGCTGTTGTTATTTGTTTCCGGCAGCACCGCGGCGTGTCGGGGATGAGGAACAACGCGCCCCCCGCCGCCCCCTCCCGGCAG
>VZTE01002530.1:908015-921449 GCA_013397775.1 Eulacestoma nigropectus
CAGCGCCGGGGCCGGGGCGGCGAGGGGCGTTAACCGCCCGCGCCAGGGCGGTGGCAGGCGGCCGGTGACCCGCGGCACACGGCCCGGCCCCTGCCCCGGGGCCGCTCGGCTCTCGAGCGCGCTGCCAGGCTGGATCTCCAGCCTTCTCCCCCATCGCGGGGTCGAGGTCAAAGCACCGGCGGTCCCAGCAGGATTTCCACCGGTTTCTCTCCGCAGAAGTCTCGTACCTGTTTCCTGCCGAAAAAACACGGGGTAGCCTGCTTGGCCGTGCCTTGCCTGCCGGCATAACGGGAACGCGCCCTGAAGGATTCTCCCTCTCCAGGTGACGAGACGCAGTTTTTAAGAAAATGCTTCAAGTCTTCTCCCCGAAGCTTGGACAACTTTGTTACGTGAAGTTTAACTGACTCTCTTGCAGTTACTCAAGATTTTAATTTTTTTGATTTTTACTCAGTCAAGTTGTTGGCATAGCTTGTGGTGAAATCACTGAAATAGTGTGTATATGTAGTTGAAAAAATATAAGTTAAAGTGCACTTGACATTATTTTGGTAAGAAAAACATTTACTGTAGAGTTAAGATTACTTGTTGTCTGTCATAGCCTTCTCTCTTATTAAAAATGAAAAGAAAATCAAGGCCTGCCTAGAAGATGCTTTGACAGTTTGTGTGAAAAGAAATTTAAAAATAATGAGTGAGCTTGTCTCATTGGAACATATCAAAGTCTTTCTTCCTCAGATGGAGTGTTCAAAGACCTTGAGAAGTAAATGTGCCTTAAGCTGAAATCTCAAGATCAAAAATTTTGGACAGAAAATTAGAGAAGGGAAAGACTACAACAGTCCAGGCTTCAGTTTTAGACTGTATACCAAGAAGATGGTGAGGATATCATCTCTCTGTCATTCCCCAACAATTTTCAGACTTTTACTTTTCTTTCAACAGTACAGCAAAGAGGTCACAGCTTCTGTCTTCCTCCAAGCTTGAAAAGTAGGCCAAAGGGTGGAAAGACCCTGTTGGTTTCTCCATTAAAATTTCTGTGTTGGAGCTCAGACAAACCACAGTAGATTCCAGAAGGGAGAAATGCCTCAGCCGTGGGAAACATTTCAGTTCCAACTTGTGCTTTCTGAGATAACCAAAATCAGTTTGCTTTAGTGCACAGATCAGTCCCGGCTACTTCAAGTGAGGTGCCCGCAGTGCTGCTTGGTTGTGTATCGCTCAGCCCCCTGGCATTAGTGTTGCACCTCTGGGAAGTGAAAACAAAGGCTTCCCTGCACTGTTGCAGCTACACACAGGTACCTGCAAGTGACACTTCCCTCAGCTGCTGCAATGAAGAGAGAGTCTGGGAGTGCATTGTTTTCTCTCCCTTTGTCCTGCTGAATAGTGCCCTGGGAAAATGCCAGCAGAAGGTGGAGGCCTCAGGCAGATGGGGACTTTAGGGTGCATGGGTTCACAGAGGGAATGGGAGGTAGAAGGTGTTGTGTTGAGGTAATGCCAGGTGTGAGGGGGAGACAGGAACCCAATATCATCCTCTGCTTAAGCCTGATTATCAGTAGTTTGTTTATCACCTCTTATTCCAGGAATGATGTCCCTTGGAAAACATCCCTTCTCTCCCCAGAGGTCAGACTGAGTAGAAAAGTTACATGTACATGTGAGGTGGTTTGAAAGGGAGGCACAAAAATGCTAGTAAGGGAGAAGAAAAATCTCAGCTTTCACCCAGAGTTTTCCCAAGATCTATGGGTCTTTTGTCTGGAGCTTTAGTATTGTGGATTTAATGGTATCAAATTAACTTATGATACACATAGGGTAATACCTTTTCTGGGTAAACTGGTTGAACATGAAGTTTATTCTTCCAAGCAAAGACTTGAGATGCATAGCCACTCCCATTGCTGAAGTGTATTCTAACATGTGTTTTCAACCTTGTGAATCTGCTTTTCCCACAGGTCTTTTGCTGATCTCTGCATATGTCTAATATTACATGTACACGGTGAGGTTAGGAACAAGGACATAAATGGGCTTGTATATGCACAACCCACATTTATTCTATCTGCATGCTGTAGCTCAGGTTCAAAACATTCTCACTGGATGTGGGAAGAGCTGAGGTAGTGGACTGGGCAGTAGTGCATGATCCTGCCAACCTGAGTGCCCAGATAGCAATGCGGTGTGCAGTATGGTTCCAAGAACGTTGGGGTTCTCTCCCACCGAAGTCAGCCTAAGTACTGTACCTGAGCCACTAAGCAAACCAGCTTGGAAGTGTCCCTCATATTTTCTACATTGTCTTGGCCAGCAGAGCAGAACCAATAATGGGAAGAGGCTCGAGGTGGCATGAGCATCTTTTTGTGACTCTGGCAAGCTCTCACCTCTCCCGTCTCTTCGTTTCTGTTAACTATATACAAGAATGTGGCCTGAAGACTGACCTGCAGGAAGTAAGTGTCCATATGGGAGCGTGACATCTTCTCATTAATCGTGTGTTTCCCTCCAGATTCTGATTTTTATTGCCTGTTCCTGCTGGTCAGCCAGAGTGCTGAGGAGGCCTGCAGACCATTCTCCGTCTGCTTCAGCTTGCTCCCCTGCTTCGTATAGTGCATGGAGATGTACTGTGCATTCCTGCAAAGGAGTGATTGATGATGTTATTTTTTTCACAAAACTACGTCCCCTGATCATTGCAGCTGGCACCTCTGTGGAGAGTGTTGCTGTACTTTGCATGAAATTCAGGAAGCAAGAGGAAGGAGAAACAGATAGATACCCTTGGGTCTTGTCCCACTTTGTAGTTAAGTGATAACTGTGGTGTGCTTTTCAACCCAGAAATGGGGAAATACTGCTGTATGCACGCATGCAGCCATGGCCAAGTGACAGAGGTTTTATGAGCTGTGCCAGAAAGGCAGAACCAAACATTATAAGATGAAAAATCAAGGGTGGGGAGGGAATCTTTGGAAAGGAAACACCTGCCAAGGGCTCTTTTTTCCCAGCCAAATCAGCTTGCAAGTGCCAAGCAGCTCCCCCCTTAACATTGAACCACTGTTGAGAAAGCCGTGTTTGCTATTGAGAGTGACAGTTTCTCGTTGTGTCAACCCAGAATTAACATGTTTATTAAATCATGTAGAAACAGATCCTGAAGTGCAGGCTGACATCAGATAATGCAAATGAGTAACAGTACTTTTTAAGGGAGTTATTGTAACTGATTTTTTTGAGGTATAGGCAAGACAAGTTTTGTAGGTAGGAATCTTGTTTAACCAACCAAGTAGTTGAAAAAAGTAATATGTGAACACTGGGTTTTTTCCAACAGTACCAGTTGGTCTACTAGAAGATACTATCTCTGCTTACAAAACTGGCCTTAATATTATTGAAACAGATGAAAGGAAATACTTCTAAAAAAAGTTTTCACCTAATCTGAATTTAACTTTTAAAGTTTATCATTATAGTATATAATTAAGGAAAAAATACAGTTGTGATCAGGGTCCACAGTAATATTAGACAATAATTTAGCATTTACTCATTTATTTTTTGGAGGAAGAGTAATAAAGCCTGATACTTCAGGATCTACACCAGCTGCTGTCTGAAGTCAGAGGGAAATTGCCACTCTGGAAGAGATTATTCCACAAAATTAGGGAGTTTTTTATCTGCCTTTGAAATATTTGAGAATTACTAATATGGGAGTCAGGATGTTGGACTGCATGCACTGAGCTGCTGTGGCAATACTCATGGGTCCCCAACTGGGCAGTTGTCAATAATTAACAGTATCTGGAAGAAACCAGATGTTACTCCCAACCAGACTCCCATTCACATGCAAAAAGAAATTAATTTCAACTCAGTGACGTTTTAAATTCAACTCAAGTTGCAAATCAGGAGTTGACCTTGAAGTGCTCTTCCTAACACCTCCATTAATAATGTATGCTAACACCTATATTAATAATGTATAGGGGGGAGGTCTAGCCCTAAGCTAGAATTCGTATTAGTACAGGCACTGAAATGTAAGTCTAGTTTCATTGTGCTGGTAATCCAATCATATGGTTTAGCTGGAGAATTTCTCATCATGTGGCTGCTCCCGCTGGCATAGGCTTTATCTACCCGTTGCAGTGAACGCCAACCAGGATGTGACATAAGTTGGACAAAATACTTGATAACTGAAACCATTTTCTCATGGTGGAAAAAAGCCCTGCTCACTCAATGAGTGCTTTACTGTCATATACATGTGTATGATACATGCATTGAACCCTTTCTGACCCCAGTCCAGCATCTTTAGGAATAGGTTAATATGGCAGAATTTATAAATATATTTTGGCTTAGTCCAGTAGATATGAACTGTCCTAGCTGATGGCATCTTTCACAGAAGCTTTTGCACTGAAAACCTGACATATACATTAAAACTTCTGATACCAGATCAGCTGAATCATCAGCAACAGATTTTCATTATTTAACATTCGTTTCTCCTTGTCTGAACCACAAAAAAAGTGAATATCTTCAATGGAATCCTAGCAGCTACCAGTGCTGAATGCATCAGGTGGAAGAGAAAACAAAGCACTTGGGTCACTTGCCAATTTTAAATCAAAGGACAAGCATCCACTTGCCTGGTAGATATGTAAGTATTCAGACAGGTCTTTGTCAGGCCACCCGACTGACAGTGAGCACTCAGTGGCTGGGGTAGATGTCTGTTATTTTCGGAGCAAAAGTACAAACTGTCTACCCTCTTTTTTCTGAGGGCAAAACCTATATATATATGTAAGGTTGAAAGGGTACAAGAAAGTACAAGACCTGTCATTGATACAGACATTGAACCATTTCGGTCCCAAAACTGATCCCTCAGAAACACCCCTCATCACTGCTCTCCACTTGGACATCAAGCCGTTGACCACAATTCCTTGAGTGCAACCATCCAGCCAATTCCTTCTCCACCAATTGGTCCCTCTGTCAAATTCGTATCTCTCCAGTTTGGAGACAAAGTTTCATGCAGGACAGTGTTCAATTCTTTGCACAAATCCAGATAAGTTATGTCAGTCACTCTTCCCTCACACACCAATGCTGTTACCCCATCATAGAAGGCCACCAGATTTGTCAGGTGCCATTTTCCCTTAGTGAAGTCATGTAGGCTGTCACCAGTCACCTCCTTATTTTCCATGTGCCTTCTCATAATTTCTAGGGGGATCTGCTCTCCTTATTTTCCATGTGCCTTCTCATAGTTTCTAGGGGGAACTGCTCCATGATGTCAACGGACATCAAGACTGACTACACTGGCTATACTGGTCTGTAGTTCCTCAGGTGTTCCTTTTTTCCTAAAGAAGATAAGGGATTGGGGTATCTGGTATATGAGAAGGGGGTGAAGTGGCTGGGACTGTTTAGCCTGTAGGCCTGGGGGGAACCTTACCAGTGTGCATAAATATCTGATGGGGGAGCCAGACTCATTTCTGTGGTACCCAGTGACAGGACCAGATACAATGTGCACAACTGAAACAGGAGAAGCTCACTCTGAACATCAGGAAACACTTTCATACTGTGAGGTTGTTTGAGTACTGAAGAGACTGCCAGGAAAAGTTGTGGACTCTCCATCTCTGTTGGTATTTAAAACTGTAAAGGATGTGTTCTGGGGAAACCTGTTCTGGTTGATCATGTTTTAAGTGTAACACTCACTGGACTAAGCAATCTCCAGAGGTGTCTTTTAAAGTCATTCATGCTACAGGACTGTGTACCAGTGCGGGCTGTGGGAAAAAAGGGGCAACCTGCCAGCCAATAAGGGTCGTTGCCATCATGGTATTATCCTGTTTGCATTGATTTCTTTAATGCCCATGGAATTCTATGCTTCCTTTTCTCATATTTGCATCCTTGCAAATATGTACCTCCCTAGTTTTCATATCATTCCAGCTCCCTCCTTTGCACTGCAAAACACACAAACTTGTCTTCAGCACCACAGTACAATGCTATTGACTCAGTCAGTGTTTCTAAGGCAGTCTTGTGAGAGATCATGCATTCATATCTATGAACAATGCTCCCTCTGTGCCCCATTGCCTCTGCAGTTACCTTTAGGATGTTTTCTGTGTTTTCTTTTAGCTATAGTATGCCTGTCCAGCTCTGGTCCGTCTACTTTTTTATTTTGACTTCCCTAATGCAGAAGTTATTTTATTATTGGTACCAGGTATCAATAAAAAATAAAAAATCTAGATATCATCTCTGAGATGTTTCTGAGAAAATGAGTTAATTTGCTTAGGGGTTCTTTTTACCCAGGTTCTGAACAATTGCAGGATAAATGCTTAGCCCTTGGCAAGTAAAAATAACAAGTGAATAAATAATATAATAAAATATAACTTTATATATAAAATACAACAGCCAAGCAAATAATAAAAATTCCCCAGCGTGTCCTGGGGTATCATGGGGGAGATGCTCCATCCTTAGAGCTGGATCCACTGTCTGCCTGGTGGCTATGATGCATAGCTGTGCAAGGTAGGGAGATCTGTCTGCCCCTCTGTGATGTTTTGTTCTCGTACAAACCAGGGGGGCTTGCTGGCGCCAGCAAATTCAGATACACCTGGGCCAGTTCCACCCCTTACACACCAGTGACCAGGAGCTGATGAAGAGGCAGCTCCTGAAGCACTATGCTCCAAGGAAGGCGGCAAGCAGGGACAGGCTGAGGGCTGAGGGACGGTGTCCCTACAGGTGCATATCTGAGCCTGGAGGCCTTTATTTTTATCCCCTAGTCAAGTAATCTGTGTAACAAATTCGGAACAGCTGTATCTCGCTTTAAACCTTCCTGCAAACGGTGCCAATTCCCTGTTCCCGCTGGTATAAGCACAGCCCCGTGCCACAAGCCCACTCCCTGGCTGGGTGGCAGCCCCTGGGCTCTCGGAGATGACCGCAGCAGGTCCTCTGTCACCAGCAGAGCAAGTGCTCACCAAGCATGGGAAACCTCCCTCGGCCTGCGGTGACACATGTGGCAGGGTATTCCCGTGATGTCGCACACACTTCATTTGGATTTTTTTTTTTTTTTTTGAGCTCTTTAGCTTAGCAAAACACTTGTTCTTCCGCTCATCAGGACTTGTAAAAATTAGGCTTACTGCCAGCATGTGAAAGCAGAAATTGTAACTGCTTCAAAAATAAGAGTTGAAGTGAGACAGCAAAAAGGCTGCTGCACCAAATTTACACGAGAAAATATGTCTTTGTAAAAGTATGAGCAATGGACTCGAGACTGAGCAGCTGACGTGGAGGCAGCTGCTCAGCTTGGTAGAGGCATCCTCTGACAGAAGATGCTCCTCGACCCCCAGAGAGGCCCCTCTTCACATCCCACAGCTGTTTCCTTGTAGCTCAGGTCTCGGGCCCTCTCTTTTGAAGAAGTGGTTTCACTGTGGGCAGTGACATGCACCCTTAAGGCAACCACCTGCAGGCTCAGTTGCACTTGTGGGGCCAGGGGACTGCAGGGCACCACCAGCCATGACAGTGAGCTGGCCCTGTGGCCACCCCGCTGGAATTCCATTTCAACTAGCAGGTGAGGTCTTCTCATCACACCCCTCGGGCCTCATTCATCTCCATTTCCCACTCTCTCACTGCATCCCTTCACATCTTTCCTTTCTTTCTCCTTTGATTTCTTTTTCTCTTGAATCTTTTATTGTCTGTCTCACCTTTCTTCTCTCTTCTGGAGATGCTTCTCTTCCTCCCATCGGCAGAGTCTTTCCCAGCTCAGCCTGGCTTTTGCTCTCATTGCATCTGACACATTTCATGCTCAAGGCAAAAAAATATTTAAATTACTGATTTTTTTTCCTCTTTCTTCTAAATGTGTTTCCTGCTGTTAATGCTAGCTTGAGCTGAACACTTTAAATAATACGTCTGCAATTTCCCACATAAATAATCTGTGAATCAGATACCTTAATAGAGTGAAATATAATGATGCATCTTCATCTTGCTAGGTTTTGTTGTTGTTGTTTAATGATCTAAATAGAAGAAAGCATGCTATTAATATATAGAAAGTACCTTTGTTTATTGTTAGAGTGAAGAGTTCTAGAATTTAAAGCTTGATTTCCTCTACTGAAAATCAACCCAACAATTAACTGTTAAGAAAAAAGGAAATAGCATTTGCTTCCATCTCAAATGCCTGAAACTGTTTCTCTCTAAAATTAGTGACTTGTTCCTATCAAAAATGATCTTGCTGATTCAAAATCCAGGACTGAGTACATGTTTTTCTCGTGATTGATATAATTCTGATGCATGCATAAGAAAGTTTTTAGCAACCTGTGGTCCATTTTCAGCTCTATATACAGAGATAATAATATTTACTTCAAAGAACAATTGCTAGGTATTATTCATTCATCGTTGAAAGTCTACGTGAGCTATTTGAAGAGAAGGTGGAGTAAAAATGAAAATGAATATTTTATGATCTCCTGTTTTGCATGACTGCTGATACTGCCAAGCAAACCCCGTCAAAGATGGATTTCTGTGTTTTCTTCTTGACTGAGCTTTGCTAGTTTTGCAGGCTGCACAACAAAATAAATAAAAATTATTAGCATCTGAGATGTGATGGTGCCCAAAGGCCCCTGTCAGCATGGCTAAGAGACAGTTCTGCAGAGAAAGCAAAAGGTATGAGAGCCCCGAGATGTGGTTATCATCTAGGAGGACTGGTGTTCTTTCTGTTAAGATATTATTTAGTCAAGGGAAGATGTACAGGGAGGCGGTGTTTCTTCTTGTAAGGCTGGCTATTATAGGGGAAAAAAATGCAAATTCTTTTGGACATACAAAACAGCTAGGATCTGAAGGATTGGAGACAGTTGACAGCAAAAATCCTGAGAACTGCTAGTTCCATACATGTCTGTATCAGATCACTCTTAAAAGCAATTTTGATGTAAAAAAGGTTAAGCATTTAATGAATTATATATACTTTCTTAAAATTGCCTGTGTTCCCTTTAAGAATCTGTTGTCTAGAGATAAGACTGAGTAACAAATTGTGCAGACAACAGATGGTATCTGTATGATGAACCAATGTCATCAGAAATGTCAACACTTAACCAGCAAAGGAAAGCTGAACTATGATAACACCTGGAGGAAAATCTCCGCAATATCTTTAGACTTAAGGCAGCAGGTCAATCTTAAAATTACAGGCTCAGAACTACAAAAGTTTCAAGAAAGAGCAAGCATCTTGCCTGTGTTATTTGCTGGAAATAAATGCTCCCCAGCAGCAAGAAATTTAATCCCAAGAACTCCAGAAAACAATATATACAATACAATATATATGTAAATACAGTTACATACATTAAAAGCACTATTCCAGTTTCTCATCTTACATTCTTCTGGTCATCCCAAGTAAGAGTTGGTGGCTAAAGGAAATGTTATCTAGCGTACAATTAGCCTTGCATTAGTGGATGAGGTGGGAGCATGGATGAGGCCTGGGAACAGAGGCAGTAGTAGTTTCATGATTTACAAATTGGAGAATTTTGTAAAAAGAGACTTTCGGTGACCTTTCATCAGAGGAAGTTTTTCACTGACAACCACTCTTGCTCGCTTTTTTTTTATTGCACCCCTTCTTGCTGAGAGATGTTAATGAAACCCAGTTTCAGGGCACCTGAGAGAACTGAAGATGTGAGAAGCTGCCTAAGATCTCCCTGCGGCTGGCAAATGAGAGGAAATTTTATATGAGCAAGGACTGGAAACTCGGATCCTGACAAGCTGTGGATTAGATTATGGTGTGTCTTACTGAACAAAAATTATAGGGCAATACTGTTGAAAACTCCTTCACAGAACATACAGGTGTCCATTACATTCCTATGGCGAGGAAAATATGAGTTGGGCTGGCACACTTCTTTTTAAGGAGAGCCTCAGAAATGTGTGGGACCCAGCCACCTGCAGGATCTGTTCACCTCCCAGCAATACACTGATTTCTCTCCAACAAAACAGCTGACAAACATTCCAGAGCAAGTTCAGGCACTGAGCCCTGCCACTGGCAGGAGGGTGAAATCAATGAGCACCCCAGGGGGAATCGAGTTTGATCTTGTCTCTTTCCCAAAACATGCAAAAACTTGGGTGCAAGCTGCTTGTGAATGCTGGATAAGGCCAGTACATGGTCTGCTCACTCAGGGAAGCTGTTGAGCCCAGCAGACCACATATTCATGGTAATCCATCACCATATATTTCATGGATCAGAAGATAAGGTATCATTCTGAAGATTCCTGAAGGTGAAAGGACTGTGCAGGAAAACAGTTCTTTCCAATAGAAGTAAATGCAACTTAAAACTATGGGTGTTTTTTTTCTTTTGAGGTTTGGAGCCATTTGCTTTTCCCCTTTTTTTCTTCAGCAAATTCCTTTGGTTACCCATATTCCAAGCTACTGAGAAGCAGGAAGATGCCCAGAGTGCAGCCCGACTTCCAGGACTGCTCCCAGATCTCTGCCCAGTGGTGGGTGGGTGCTGCTGCTGTGGCTGCTCGGCAGAGGCAGGTTTGTCAGCAGAGCAGAGCTGCAGGCATCCTATCCTGCTGCAGCATCCGCTTCAGGAACCCCTGCTATAATGACCCCCAAAGTAATATAGCATGGAACACCTCTTGTTCACAGGCTTCTGAAAATGTGTCTTTCAAAATACCTGAAACATCATGAAACTCGTATTTCATCTGAGAAACTGGTTTAGATCACTAGATTGAGTTAGGTTTTCTGAACATCTTCTGTTAAAACTGCTGAAAAAAATGAGCAGGGCAAACAGACAGAAAAGCTAGCTTTTTGCCTGGGTGTTTAGCTCTGTTACTGTTGCAAAAGTAAGACTATTTACTCCTTTGTCAGTAGATAAGCTTTCTAATGTGTGAGATACAAGGGCTAGTTTGAAAAGTGGTTTACTGTTACAACATGCTCTACAAGGAAGATACTGGATTTTGCCTTTGTATAACTGCTTTGGAATTGCAATTATTTTTAACCCTAACCTCCTAATGAGATAAATAAGAACAACTAGAAAATATTTTGTTAATTTTTACCATATTTGTAACGGAATAGCAACTATGATTTTTTTCAAATACCTTAGATTTATTTTTGTCTTTTCTTATTTGCAGCAAAATTGTTCTCTCCTGCTCTCCCTCTTTCTGTCCATTCTTTCTTCATACACAACTCAGGCCTTCTGTGTTCTCCCCTCCTTCCCTTTTCCAGGAAAGTAAGGACAGTATCATCTAGTCAGTTATAGAAACCTGTTTTCATTTAAAAGGGAAGTTTTACCATACTAGGATGACAAGGAGTATCAGTTCTTTATCTGCCATCTTCTGTTTTCATTTCTGTTTCAGGCAGACCTTTTTCTCTTTGTTGAATATGTGTGAGGAATCTTAGACCTTTAACTTTAGTACTTAAGTTAAAGTAGCCTTTGCTTGCAAGAAGTTAATGATTCCACTAATGTCAGTAGAGGTGCTAGAGTGTGTCAGGTAATGAGACTGGAGTACTTTAACATAGAGCAGTTAAAAAAAAAAAAAAAAATAGTTAAAGCAAACTTAATTATGTCATTAGATGAGAGGTATCTGATTACCTTACTTCAGGGTTGTCTATCCAGCTTCTTAATAGCACAAACATGCCATTCCCACGAGCAAACATCCTCTAGAGAACAGTCAAGAATAAGGACAGCCCAATGCCACTTTCTGATTCATAGGAGGCCTCTGTGGTAGCACCACATCAGTGATTCTTTGCCCACAAACTTGTCCAGTTGTTCACTGAATCACAGCAGGGTTGAGGAAGGGACCCCTGGAGGTCATTTGGTCCAACCCCACTGCTTGAGCAGGGCCACCTAAAGCCAGCTGCTTAGGACCCTGTCCAGGTAGCATTTCAATGCCTCTGAGGGTAGAGACCACCACCTCTCTGGGCAATGTGTGTCCATGTTTGGTCACCCACATGGTGAAAAAGTCTGTGCCCTCTGTGTCGCTGGGCACAACCAAGAAGAGCCTGGATCCATCTTCTTTGCACCCTCCCTTTAGGTGTTTATACCTCTCAGCCTTCTCTTCCCTGGGTTGAACAGTCCCAGTTCACTCAGCCTTTCCTCATAAGAGAGATGTTCCTGTCCCGTAATCATCTTTGTGGCCCTCCATTGCACTTTCTCCAATATGTCCATGTCTCTCTTACACTGAGGAGCCCACAGCTTGGCACAGGACTCCAGGTGTGTCCTTGACAGGGCTGAGCAGAGGCAAAGGGCCTCTGTCTGCTGGCAATATACTTCCTAATGTGGCTTATTGTTCACCATACTTAGTGGGGTGGAAAGGTAATGTGGGAGCTGAGAAGCTCCCTTGAGAGGACAGAAGATATGGACAAGAAGCAGAAGAAGAACCAGCCACAATGTAGGCTCTTCCTCAGAGGTTGCCATGGTAGCTGAGGTTCACTGTATTTTTGGCCACTTTTCAGCCACTTCCCAAAAAAGGGTGTCCTCAGCAGTCCCAGTTATTATTTGTGAACTGGATCACAAGTGGCTGGAATGGCCCAAAACATGGCTAAAGCAGCAGGGATTTCAGTGAGCTCCCTGTGAGCACCAGCCTGAGCAGTCAAATTCAAAGGTTGTTTACTCACTGTGACAACAAGTTCTAGTTTAATATCTCTTCTGAAGAAACACTTTTGAGACCATTATAATAAACAGGGGCACAACCTACATGAAGGAGTTCTGAGAAAGAAGTTTTTACTGTGTGAGTTTTTCTTATGAAAATAAAACCCAAACTTTTTTCTATTTTTTTTTTTAATTGGAGTATCATAGGATCATTTAGGTTGGAAAAGACCTCTAAGATCATCAAGTCCAGGCATTGATCCAGCACTGCCAAGCCCACCACTAAACCGTGTCCCAAAGTGCCATATCTGCACATCTTTTAAATACCTCCAGGGCTAGTGACTCAACCACTTCCCTGAGCAGCCTGTTCCAATGCATGACCACTCTTTCCTGAAGAAATTTTGCCTGATATCCAGTCTAAACTTCCTTTAATGGAGTTTGCATCCATTTTCTCTCATCCTCTGATTTGTTACCTGGGAGAAGAGGCTGGTTCCCAAGCTCACCACACCTTCTTTAAGGTAGTTGTAGACAGCAAGAAGGTCCACCATGAGCCTTCTTTCCTCCAGGCTAAACTCCCTTAGCCGCTCCTCATCAAACCTATGTTCCAGACCCTTCCCCAGCTTTTTGAAGTATTTTTAAGCTTTCTATCTTTCAATAGAAAACCAGAAAATGTTTGCTGGAGATGCCATGGGGAAAAAAAAATGAGAAAATAAAATCAATAATCAGCAATTTAACTAACGCATGAAAGAATTTACAAGGAAATGTTGTGTCACGGTTCGTTCCCTAGGGATATAAAAAAGCAGGGCATCTCCTCTGCAGTCACACAGGAGCCCGAACTGGGCGAGTTAGGGGTCGGCGCTGCGCCTGTATCCCGGCGGCAGTCCCGGAGGAGCGCCGGGATGCGCGGGATGTGCGGGATGCGCGGGGCTGTGCGGGGCCGCAGCGCCCCCTGCCGCCCGCACGCCCCGAGGGCCTCCCCGCCGCTCTGC
>VZTE01002530.1:921601-947994 GCA_013397775.1 Eulacestoma nigropectus
TGGAAAAATAATCCGCGTGAAGGGCTGAAGGCCGTGGCAAACAAGACTGGCAGGTGACAGTAACATTCCAGGATGTTGTATAGTAGCAGTGTTGGTCCCCACTATTAGTTTTTGACTCGGTACACAGAGCCGAATTGAGCACTTTGTGAAACCACACGACCTCCCCTGCTCCACTCTTCCTGCTGCTGTTCTGCTCAGTGATTTAAGTCTAGAGATTCTTGTCCCCTCCCTCTGGACCTCCACATAGAGCTGTCACATTCTATAGGCTCTTCTTTCCACCTCAAATGTCAGTCATGCTTGAACACGACTGTGAATAATTAAATCAATTCCCATGACATTTACTGTAACTGACTGGTAAGACCAGATAAATGACTGCTCCTGACCCAGACGTAGCCCAGCCAGAGTCACAACAGCTGATCACAATTAGCATGAGCTGCAGCAGAGGCATCTTGTCACCCACCTTGCTTGTTAAACCTTGTTCTAACATGGTTATTATTCTGAAACTTGGAGCAACACCTCTGGCCCCATCACCATGTGAGAATGAACTCACAGGGTGCATATTTTTCTGACCTGGGAGTTATTTAAGATGAAAGGGTGAAGATGCTGAGGAAGGAAGTTGTGCAAGAAGATGGAGATGGACAGAAGTTAAGTTTGATAGGAGAGAAATAAGTTATGGTTAAAAGATAAGAATGAATTTAAGATCATTTCTTTCTACCTGTCCTGCCTCCCTCTGATTATTAGCATATTTGTATTGAGTACAATTGTCACTTCAGGATCCACCACCTTGGGGGTGATTTGAGAAAAATGCTGCGACATGCAAAAGTGGGAGGTTTCGAGACTGAATGAATATTAAGCTCATCCATGCCACCACTTTGAAGATTTGTTTCTGGCAATTCATGACAGACATAACAACAGTTTTCCTGAAAAAAAGGGTCCTTCCACCTCCCCTGATCAGGAAGAAAATTTTGTAAAGTTGATCCAGAGTCACAGCCAGAGGAAATAGTCAGAAAACAAATAAGACCCAAATCATAGTTTGCTTTATGTAAATCTTCTGAGCTGTAAAGCAGAGTGGGAGATTGTTCTATGTCTAGGAAAGGCCTGACTGCTATGTAAATATTAAGCACCCTGAGCTGAACACAAAGACAAGATGCGTCCCTTGATATGAAGAGAAAGGTTTTCATCTTCTACAGTTCTCCAGTTACCAAGCTATTGTCTTTCTGACTAACTCAGAATTTCAGCATATTTTGGAGTAGTTTTCCCAGTATTCCAAAGGCTGTCTTTGTCACCCCCCATTTGAAAATAAAATTTTGGAAGCAATTCCATTCATCTGATAGCTGAACTAGCTTAAACAGACCTTCTTGGTTTGGTATCTCTCCAGTAGATTCAGGACTTTCTTATCAGCACCATAACACATAAACTCCCTTTTTGCCTTTTACAGGCATTTCCCCAAGTATGTGCCTACACATCTTGATGAAATCTTGGCTCTGTTTACAGCAACTAGACGTTTGTCTGACTGCAGTGAGAACAAGATTTCTCCTACTGCCTTTATTTTTGTATAACCTATAAAAAGATAATGAAGATGGAAAGCAGGCATAAACAAACATTGTTCAGAGGCAGCAATTTATTTTCATTTCAGCTTCACTCTAGTTCAACAATAGACAATACGATTATGCATGTTACATATTTGATATTCTTTACCCAGTGCTTTCAGTCTCTGCAGTTCTTAATTGGGGTTTTCAGGAGGATGACTGATGTGCAGACCACAACAGCAGTCTCTGAACAGGCCAGCTAGAAGCTGAAAGATCAAGACAGTGAATTAGAGCATTACCACTTTCCCAATGTTTCTTTTCTTGATTTTACTTGTTCTGAAAGGCTCATTCATGCTCTGATTTTCTCTTTTGTCCTACACAAGTCTTTAAGACCTACAAAAGTTTAGGGCACTCAATGTCATGTAAATACTTCTTACTATCATATTAATCATTTGTTTTTCACATAAAGCATCTGGAATCATGTCAGGTTCAAAATATCCCTCCTTACTATAAAAACCTTCCTGGATTTCATGGGAATAAAGGTACACCACAGCAGTGGCAAGCTGTTGCAGTTTACAGGAAAAGGGGTCGCATTTCCTCTTACACATGAGAGTGTCAGGGTGCTCACTATGTCCAGCATATAGTCCCACATACCATCCTTTACAGATGCAGTTCAGCACATCAGACGCTTTGTTTGCATGTCTCGCTCACAGTCTGGTTGCTACAGCTGTCTAACTTTTAGCTGCAAATCTTCTCCCTGTTGATGTTTAAATACACCCTTCCCTTTTCTGCTGTGGCCTTAGGAATCCTTCTAACAAGGCAACATGAGCAAAGTGGAGTAATGCCACATTGGGATACGCTGGCTTAGCTTGTACAATCAGAAGCTAAAATTATTCACAGATCAGAAACCTAAAGCAAGGGAATGCTCAGCAGGCCAAATGAGTTGGGCTTTGGAGGTCATATTTTTCAGGTGATTTCTGCTGGTGTATTTCAGAAATCAGAGGGCGTAGGTGGGTTTCCATCAGCTAAATCCCTGGCTGTGAGCCAGGTCAATGGTCCCTGCTTTGAAAAGAGTGAAAGCAAAACCAGCCAACAAACCAACAGAAGTGGAGAAAGCTGAGCAGAGAAGGACTTGGTGAAAGGCTAGGGAGGGAGCTCGAAACCTGAGCTGCACTGATGGAAGGAATTCAGGGTGCTTGGTGTAGATACCTAATGCATACCTGCCTTTCAGCTGCCTCTGGCACTCCCATTCTCAAGAAGTGCCATTATTATTTTTATTGCCAATGCATGGAGATACATGTCTCCACGAAGAAACCACATTCATCTGTCTTAGGAATAATATGCAGGGTCTTACTCAGACATCTGCAAAAGCAGACCATTGCCTGTGCATGCCGTGGAAAGGTGGCAACCTAAATGAAGTGTATGTTGGGTGCCTGAATGAGAAAGACGCAGCTGTAATTCACATTTGCCAAGGAGAAGAGGTTGTCAAATTGTTGCCAGTTTAGAGCTCAGACAGTTCCAGAAGACACAAACGGCAAGGAGGAGATGGTAACAACTCTTACTCATTTCTTCCTACTTCCAGTTTTGCTCCTTCATTGCCTGCAGAAAGAGACTCATCACTTTCATCCCTCAAGTACATTGTGATGTATTTACCTTTTTTCCTTCTTTCAACTCTGCACCTAGCTTTATGTACAACCATCTCAGAAGCTGAGGGGGAAAAAAAAGAAAACAAAGCAAAAAGCCAAGGCCTGAAGGCAGAAATATTTCAGGTTGCCAAGAGAAAGACGTTATTTTATGATTCACTGCTTATTTGTACTGTTGACAGCTGGCTTTAGGGAATTAATGAAAATCAGACTCATTTTACCCAGCCAGTTGTACAGTCTTACTTCTGTGTGATGTAGCAGTGGGTACATGGTTACTGTGGCTCCTTTAAGGCTAAAAGGTGACCTTTCAAGCTGTAGTCCCTGCAGAAAGGCTTATAGGAAGTATTCTGGAGAGATGATGCCTTTGAGGAAACAGAAGCTTTCCCACACAGATCCTTATACATAAGGATAAAGGACTTCTGCTACTTGGGGCATCTGCAACTGCTCTGGGCAGCCTCATCCAGTGCCTCACCATCCTCATAGTGAGGAATTTCTTCCTAATATTTAATCTAAACCTGCCCTCTTTCAATTTAAACCATTCCCCCTTGTGCTATCACTACATGCCTGCAAGGTACTAAAAGGCCTCCCCAGACCCTTCTCTTCTCCAGGCTGCATAGCCCCAACTCTCTCAGCCTGTGTCCATAGGAAGGATCCTCCTGACCTCTGATCATCTTTGTAGCCCTCCTCTGGACATGCTCCAATGACCCCATGTCCTTCTGTACCCTGGAGCTGAACGTAGCACTCCAGGTGGGGTCTCACAAGAGCAGAGAGTCAGAATCTCCTCTCTTGACCTGCTGCCCATGCTGCTTTTGATGCAGCCCAGATGAAGTCTGCTCTCTGTGCTGCAAGTGCACACTGCCGGTTCATGTTGAGCTTCTCATCCGCCAACACTCCCGAGTCCTTCTGCCCAGGGCTGCTTTCAATCCATGCTCCACTCAGCCTGTGTTTGTGCTTGGGATTGCCCTGACCTAGATGAAGCACCCTGCACTTGGCCTTACTGAGCATCATGAGGTTCCCACAGACTCACCCCTCAAGCCAACCCAGGTCCCTCTGGATGGCTTCCCTTCTCTCCAGTGTGTTAACTGCAGCACACAGCTTGGTGTCATCAGCAAACTTGCTGAGGGTGCACTTGATCCCACTGTCCGTGTCACTGATAAATATGTTAAACCATATACCCCAGTTCCGACCCCTCAGGAATACCACTCATCACTGCTCTCCACTTGGACATCAAACCATTGACCATCCTGCCAATTACTTGTCCACTGATTGGTCCCTCTGTCAAATCCATGTCCCTCCAGTTTGGAGACAAAGTTTCACGCAGGACAGTGTCCAATTCCTTGCACAAATCCAGGTAAGTTATGTCAGTCACTCTTCCCTCACACACCGATGCTGTTACCCCGTCATAGAAGGCCACCAGATTTGTCAGGTGCCATTTGTCCTTAGTGAAGTCATGTTGGCTGTCACCAGTCACCTCCTTATTTTCCATGTGCCTTCTCATAGTTTCCAGGAGGATCTGCTCCATGATCTCGACAGACACCGAGACTGCCTGGCCTATAGTTCCTCAGGTCTTTCATTTTCCCCCTTCGAAAATGGGACTTAGGTTTTCCCTTTTCCTATCAGTGGGAATTTCACAAGACTGGGACAGCTTCTCCAATATGATGGATAGGGGCTTAACCACTTCCTCTGCCAGCTTTCTCAGGATTCCCAGATGCATCTCATCAGGTCCCATGGACTTGTTCACCTTCAGGTTCCTTTGATGTTTTCAAACCTGATCTCCTACAGCAGGCAGTTCTCCATTCTCCCAGTCCTTGCCTTTGCCTTCTGTGGGAGGGATGGTGCATGACCGTCCTCTGCCTCACAGTGGGCAAACACTGACCTGTGCTGCAGGGTTTGGTGCTGCAGGGCCCTTTCCAACACAAGGATGCAGAAGGGAAGTGCAAGAGAGAGTCTGTGTTTGGCAATGTGGTTTCTAAAGTAGACTCTATAACACAAAGAGGCTTTGTTTTTAGACATTTTCTGCAGTATTATGAGACAAACTTGTAAATCGTGATGTGCCTGTGCTTTTGAAAGGTTCTCCAAATAGCTTCAGTACACAAAAGTAGAGTTAGCAAATTCATATGGTATATCTGCATATTCAGTGTGTGGGGTTTTTAAAGATGTAATCTTTCTACAGTTTTATTGTATTTTAACTAAAATTATTATCCCTGAGTGGAGATCTAGACTTTATTGCATATGTTTTCTATTTCTGTTTTGCAGTTTTTGTTATGACAGCAATTGTTTTCACTTCTACAATGACTCAAAATACATCTGAGATTATGTGTGGGCTTATCAGCCAGAAGGATGAAGGTTCAGGAGCACCAGAGACATCAGTATCTCCTAAGGTGATATAATAGAGAACAAGTTGTTTATAAAATGTTCCTGTCCATTCCAGAAATACCTTCCCAGGAACTTACAATACCCTAAACCTTTAGAATGTGAGGACATGACAGTCAAAATAACTAGGATTATGCCGAATATGGCTACAGAAGGTTAGAGGGATATATATCTCATAATTCATACCTTGAAACTGTGAATAGTTAAGTCCCAGTTTTCTCTAAAACTGGCTTTTTAATTGACACCTTGATGCTGTCTTATGTCAGCATGCCTGAATATTGCTGGATATTGCTGGCAATGTATCAGTGTAAAAACATATATGAAAATATGTGCTCTTAAGAGGAGATTTCCAAGGCCATGGTGTGTGTGTGCGCCATAGCTGCTGGGACTGACAGGGAACCTGTACCGCCCTCTATTCCCACCACCAAAGCCCATAAACCCCTGCCAGGTCCAAACCTTGACTTAGACACCCAAGATGGACAATGAATCACATAAAATTTTGTTTTCTTCTCTTCTAACTCAAAATGGCAGAAAGCCAGGTGGAGGTGACATGTAACTAAACTATAAATCAGCTGAGACTTGCGGTTAAAATACTTCCTGAGGATTCTTGTTTCAAGGAAGTCTTATGAAACCTTTTTCATTCCTGAACAAATAAATCAATAATTCAAATAACAAATGAAGCTATAGCAGCCAAAGCTGTGCTGTCCTTGTATCTGACAAGGCAGAATATGGCTGTTATTTCTAGGTACTTCTCAGGTCAAAAGAAAGGAAAAAGGAGTGAGGCATGAGAAGAACCAACCAGACAAGCAAAATGGGGATGCAATCAACTCTGTCCTTCATAAATTTACACTGGATAAAATTCACCCAACAAAGCAATGGAGACATTTAGGGCTTCTCTTCAGATGGAGCTACTTACTTGCTACCTTTTGCTGCAGCTAATCTTAGAGACTTGTTAATCCATTGGTGGCTTTCAGAATGACTGTGGAAGATTCTCTTTCTGTTTGCAATTCTCCTTTAGCTGTACACAGGGGTGAGGAAATGAAAACTATGATGGCAACCAGCCCAGATGTTCCTTACCTAGTAAAGCCCCCAAGGAGTTGAGGAGCCATCTAGTCAGATGATGCAGTGAGATGCTAAAATAAGCCCAAGATTCTGACCCTGTCTTTGCGTTCATATTGCAAACAGAAAGGTTTTGTTATAGTTCGGTGTCTCCCTATGGTTCTAAATAAAAGGAAACAAAATAGAGTGTAAAGAATAACCTGTATCACTAACTGAAGTTATCACAGCTCTGGCTAAGATTGTTCTGTGGTGTCTGTCTAGAGAACAGAATTAACTAATTCAACAGGAACCCTGTAGAGTTTCCTCATGCAGTAGAATCCAACATATTTATTAATAAGCTTGGTGGTAGAAATGAAAAAAAGAGCATCCTTTAAAAATATTTGAATGCAAAAAAAAGCAAATAAAGCTAATTGCTAATAAATACCTAACAGTCTGTCCTCTTGCATTGCAGGTTTCTAATATTTTGGAAGATCTTGGGTGTTACTTGAATTCTCAAGGAACAGAGAACATCTACCAAACAATTAAAAATGTGGAAGTCAATGTATTTGAAGATATTGAATTAAGAATAACAATGAGCATTTCAAATATCATTTCATGTTTTTGGTTCTTTGAAAAGAGCAAAGCTTGTAAACTTTCTTTTGATGCAGAGAATAGGTAAGTCAAGGAATGTACTGGATCAAAGATCCTTTAAGAGATCTTTTCTTTTAGAATGCAAATTGAATGTTTTCTGTGACTGTGCCTGTGTTTGGTTTCATGTTACGTATTATCTTTTTCAATCTCCTAATCCTTAACAGTTGTCACCCAGCAGCACAATACCGATTGTCATTTAGATCAGTGTACACCTATGAATCTTAAAACCAAGAACATTTTAAAACAAGTTTGTTCCTTTAATTTGCATAGCATCATGCATGGGGGTCTCCAGGCACTCTCTGAAACTGATGAAATTGAACTTAGCTATGCTTATGTGAGGAAAAATTGTGATTTTATAGTCAAAGAAACAGAGGCATGAAGAATTATGTAACTTTTAGGGTCAAGAACAACAGCAACACCATTCTAACTCTCACAGCCAAACCTGGACTGGAACCTTTGTCGCTGCTGGGACCCCTTGACCGCCCGGAGGGCAAGCGGGCGACGTGCAAGAGTGTCCGAACAAACAGGGACAGCTCGTTGCCTCCTTTCGGTGGCGAGCCCCGTCGCGGGGCTTTTCCTTCAGCTTTCTGCCCTGAATGGGTCCGGTCGCAGTCGTGGTTGCTTAGCAGCAGGCGCAGGCAAAGGAGGAGAGAAGGATTCTTTGTTGCAGTTTTCCAAGTTTTTATTCCACGCCCGGCAGGACAGGGGAACGTGGAAACAAGGAGGGGAGCAACCACAGAACGAAAGTAACAGTTGCAATGGGTTCTTAAACTACCCACCAAAAGGGGAGGAACAGGGGGACAAACCAATAGATTTGACGGATAGTGACACACAGCCAGTGGAGAGGGAGTCAGGGAGGGGCTTACTTGAATGAACCCAGAGAGTACAACTGAACAGAACTTTCTGGATACAAAATACATAAACGTGAGCTAGGGGAAGAACAGGGGAGGGGATTCCCCAAGACTGGCAGCTTTAGGGCAGGGTCTCAGACCCACCTTCGAAGTTACTGTCTCTGGTGGGAAAATCCACCCATTCAAGCCCAGAAGTGGGCATAGCCACCGCAACAACCTGAGACTGGATAACTGCCTCCTCATGCAAAACTTGTAGAATGAGACTGTAGGTAAAGCATTTGGCTGTGGAGCTCCTGAACTGCCTTAAGCTCAGGAAGGCCATCCTTCCAATGCTCAGCATTAAGCATGTGGTACTGTGGCTGTAAGTTCCTATGTGCTGCTTGTGTAGGAAGACACATGATGAAAGCATTTCAGGTTGAAGGGCACTATGTAGATAATGAGTACCAGTGTCTTTGAAGGGTTTTTGTAAGCGCTAAAGAGCCAACATTTAATTGTGTGTGCTGCATATGACCTTCTTCATATTAGCTTGACAAATACAACTTTACTTTCTGTTTTATAGATATATTACATCTTTGGCTTTTTCCCAAATAAAAGAAGGACAAGCTGGAAAATACACCCTCTTGGTCACAAGTAAAACTGGCAATTACACAGTAGTTGTGCCTGTTCTCATCCGAAGTAAGTATATCTACATGAAAGGGATCATTCCATCAATAAGTTCAAGGGCAGAGGCTCAAGTTCAGCCAAAGCAATGCAGCTTTCATGTGCTGCACTTCAAGCCTCTTCCTAGATTAGCATAGCACTTGGAGCTGTCTTCGGAGGCTGAAGTCAGAACCACAAACTGTGTGAGAGTCAGCCTTCTCTAGTCAATAAACCATGCAAATGAACAAATTTACATCTTTACATAAAGATGTAAATGTGCTCTCTTCTTCACTGTGAGAAATTCCCCTCTGTGTCAAAAGGGACGAATTGAGGGTGGCTTTTTTTGTGCTTTCAAGGCTTGTGGAATAGATTTGTTTGCTTTCATTTTAACCTGCTTATTCTTAGTAATGCTAGCTGGGTTGTAATCTGGACCAGATCAGGAGGTCCCCTTTATATTCTGGTCCCACTTTGACCTGCTGCCGCTTTTCCACCTGTGCCTGCTTCTGGGTCTCTCACTTCTCTCACAGCTTTTCCTTTTACAATTCTATGGGTGGGAAGAGGCACACTGAGGAAAGGGGAAAGAAAAGGTCCCGCTTCTCAGTGTCAGCTTTTACTTGTGCATTGTCTTTTAAAGCAAAACCCATCAGTTCTGCAGCTGCTCAACACAAGCGTGCCCGAGAAGCTGAGGTTTTAACTGCTGTTAAATGCTCATGACAGAGCACCTGCAAGGTGCAACTTTTTGAAAGGCTCCCAGTGGGAGTGGATTTGATAGAGTTTTCTCAAGGTTCACACAAGAGACATCTCTGATGCAAAGGCAACAGCTGCAACAAAGCGCAAGCTTCTGTTTCTAACTAGGGGTGTCCAAAAACATCTCAAAAAACCCCCAAAAGACATATCGTGACATGATTTTTTAACTAATAGAAATAGAAAGACTATATTATTTTGGCTGGAAAGGGACAAATTTAAAGATAAAATTTAAAACTGTGAAAAGAACTTTCAAAGAACGAGGCAAAACATCAATCCAAACAGCTAAACGACTAGCAAACCCTTCTACATGCAGGTTTAGCAAGCACTATTACTTGCCTTGATTTTGATAAACTGTGACTAATCAACTTTTGTTTTTCCTTCTTTATTTAAGTATTTCTTCTCTTTAACTTTTTTTTTCTCTCTGGTGTTAGAAAAGTCACCTCTAATCTCTTCTTGTTCTATTTGAAAGCTTACTGCATGCCTCAATCATAATTTTAACAGCTTCATTGAGGGGACAAGGTATTAAACCTTTCATTAAGAATTGTCATCTCTATATCAATTAGGCTTTAGAGGTAAAAAATGTTATTACATATGCAAGCAAGAATAGCTTGAAACAATGTCGGTAAAGGTCTTTTCCATATCAATTGCTTGGATTGCTTTCTTTTTGCTCCTGTGAATCTAATGCCATAATTACATCTCTCATAAAACCCTTCAGGCTAGATGTGAATCCTTCAACTGGGATCTGAATCTCTGTAGGTAAAAAAAACCTCTTAGGCCCATCTTATGAGAGGTAAATGAGGAAAGATATTACGAAGCCACGAGTACTACTTTCACCTTAGCACGTCACCTTGCCCGCAATGGAAGTATGACTGAGGAAAATGTCACTTTTCCACACGGAAGCTGCAATTTCATTGAAAGATGACTTAAAAGTGGACTCAGTACTTTTCATTTTGAGTCAAATCTTTAACAGTTTTAATACATCAGATTTTTTGTCCCTAGCCCAGATCTGTGCCTGACAGGTTCAGGGTGCTGGGAATTGTCTCGGAATCATTTCCCTCTGGATTACAGATGCAGGCTAGAGAAGTTTGGTGGTTATTGGAAGTCATTATCACCCCTTGTGTCTCCACCATGTATCTGATCTGAGAGAGCAAACCCCATTTTGTGTACAGACTTTGTAGTCTCAACAAATACTCCACCAAAGGATGGGCTTAGGATGTGATTTCAGAATCACAGGGGCTCCTGCCCAGTGAAATGAATAGCAAACACAGCAAATTGACACCTTTCAGTATCAGTCTCAGGATTATCCCGTGGTATATAGAGACAGGCCTTTGGTACATGCAAGCTGTGCATTTAGCAATCAAGGCAGAAAAGCTCATGAGACCAGCCCACAATACACCTAGGGCTGAATCATTTTCTGTTCCCTCAGTGTTGAAACTCCTGAAACAAATCACAGCTCTGTAACTTTATGTACTATGAAATGAGCAAAACACTTCTTCAAAATAATTTCAGCTTTCTTAAACATTTGCATGATTTTTATCAGAAAAACCAGCCAAACCCTATTTCAGGAAAAGGGAAAAATCAGATTCTATTGAGTGCATATCTGAGAGCTACCCGCAGCCTTCCATGGAATGGATATTCTGCAAAACACCTGAAAAGAGGTATGTGTGTGTTTGTATACACTTTGAATCTCTAGACTGAAAATTTGCCATCTTCTGAAGAAAAAGTGACAGGGTGAGAAGAAATGACCTGAAGATGTGCCGGAGGAGGTTTAGATTGTATATTAGGAAAAATTTCTTCACTGCAGGGGTTGCTAAGCACTGGAACAGGCTGCCCAAGGAAGCAATTGAGTCACCATCCCTGGAGGTGTTGAAAAAACATGTAACGTGGCGCTTGGAGACCTGGTTTAGTGGTGAACATGGCAGAGTTAGGTTGATGGTTGGACTCCATAGAGGTCTTCTCCAACCTTTATGATTCTATGATTCTACACTGCATACTGTGCCTACTGAGCTGGGGAGATAACTGAGGAGCTTTTGATTGAGAATCTTTGGAGATGAGCTCTGCTGCTTGTCACACGTGCTGGTTGAAAACCTATGTCCATGTGATCCACTTTTGGAGTGCTGCAACATATTTTTCTTAGAAATTCTGACTGTGTTCTTTTGGAAACTGTCAGTTCTTGACTTTAGAAATGTTGGTCCCGATTCATATTTTGATGTCACAAGAGCAAATCAAAGGCATTGTTTCTCTCTAGTTTTTCCCATTGTTTTTAAATCTTAATCTTACAATCATAGAATACTTTGGATTGGAAAGGACTTTTAAAGCTCATCTTTGAAGTCCAAGTGCACTGCAATATGCAGGTACATCTTCAAGGAGATCAGGCTCCGCAGAGCCCTGACCAAAATGACCTTGAATGTTTCCAAGTATGGGCATTTGCCACCTCTCTGGCAACCTGTGTCAGTGTTTCACCATCCTCATAATAAAGAAACCTATTCCTTATGTCTAGTCTAGATCTACCCTCTTTAAGTTTAAAACCATTGTTCCTTGTCCCATTGTAGCAGGCCCTGCTAAAAAGTTTTCCTGATGTCACTGATAAACCCTCTTTAATTACTGGAAGGCAGCTGTAAGGTCTTCCCAGAGCCTTCGCTTCTCCAGGCTGACCAATCCCAACTCTCTCAGGCTGTCTCCATAAGAGAGGTGCTGCAGCCCTTTGAACTTCTTTGTCGCCTCCTCTGGACTCTCTGCAATGTGTCCACATTTGTCTTGTGTTGCAGGCCGCAGAACTGGGTGCAGTCCTCTAGGTCAGGTCTCATGAGAGTGGAGTAGAGGGGCAGAATCACCTGCTTTCACCTGCTGGCCACACTTCTGTAGATTCAGCTCAGAATACGATAATTTTTTTGGGCTGCAAGTGCACATGGCTGAATCATGTCCAACTTTTCATACGCCAGTTCTCTGAAGTTCTTCTCAGCAGGGCTGCCCAAGGTCTGTTCACCCCCAGCCTGGATGGATACCAGGGATTGCCCTGACCCAGGTGCAGCACCTGCAGCATCTTGTGCTTGGCTTTGTTTAACCTCACGAGGTTCCCCTGGGCCCACCTCTTGAGCTTTTCCAGGTCCCCCCTGGATGTCATCCCATCCCTCATGTGTGCCAGATGTACCATACAGCTTGGTGTCATCTCTAAACTTGATAAGAGTACACCTGATCCCACTGTCTATGTCACTGATGAAGATACTAGTACTGGTCCATTACAGAGCCCTGAGGAACACCGCTTGTCACTGAGGGCCAACTGGACACCAGGACATTGACCGCTACTCTCTGAATGCGACCAACCAACCAAAGTCTCATTCACGAAACAATCCACCCATCAAATCTGTCTCTCCAATTTAGAGAGAAGGATGTTGCGGGGATGGGGAGCATATCAAAGGCTTTACAGAAATCCAGACAGATGGCATCTATTGCCATTCCCTTGTCCACTGCTATTGTCACTCCATCATAGAAGATCACGAGGCTGATCAGGCAGGATTGCCCTTGGTGAAGCCATGCTGACTGTTTCAAATCACCTCCCTGTGCCTCAGCAGAACTTCTAGGAGGCCCTGTTCTGTGACCTTCCCAGGCACAGAGGTGAGGCTGACAGGTCAGCAGTTCCCATGGTGTTCCTTTCTACCTTTTTTTAAAATGATGCAATATTTCCCTTTTTCCGGTCACTGGGAGCTTCACCTGGAGTATTATTAGAGCTGAGAAGACAAGGGATCATGATTTTGTGAGCTAAATAATTTTTCCCATTCTATTAGTATATAAGGGTTATTCTATTAACAGGGGCGATAATGCCTTTCTCTGCAGCTTGGCAGTTCGGGGTCTGGATCTCATAATGGCCATTGGATTTGCAGCACCTCCCACCACCAGGGAATCAGAGATGTGGTGTGAAAGCTCAGCCTCTATGATTTCACTCTTGTCTGGATTTTAATCACGTCATTACCTGTCTAAGAACCAGTTTGAGCATATTCAGGTCATTTCAGCCCACATTTCTGCCTAGGCTGGACATTTTTATTTTCTTATCTTCACCTTTCCTAGTTCCTTTTTATTCAATATGTAAGATCCAGTTTTCCCACTATTGTTTGCATATTCTCATGGCTTGGAGATTTAGCAGATTTATTTGCTTGGGGTTAACCAAATGAGTCAATGAATAATTATGCTTATAATTGCAGTTGCCCTTATAAAAGGCATGAAGAAACTGGAGAAATAGATGGCATACAGATGGTGCAACATGAATTATTTCAAACTTACATATGGTGTTGTGCAGTTAATGTCCTGGGCAGAGAATGCACCAGACTCTTCACAATAGGTAACTTCCCTCTAAGGTTTACTTGCATGTGAGCTCAATCCTGCAGCTGAAGTTAGTTGCACTACCCATCTGAGCATGATTTCTGGTCTAAGCTACTTGTTTGTAATCACTGGAACAAAGCTAACAGTGAATATGATTGCTCTGTCACATGTTTAAAACCTAATTCCAGTAGCTCATTGTGGTCTCTATAAAAAGCTTCTTGCCTTTCTACATTTGCTGTACGTGTACTGACTTTTTGTTCATGCTTTTAGGACTATGTGCATGGAAAAGCTCTCCGAAGTGTTCTCAAACATATATATCTATATATAATTATTATTTAATATATGCACTCAGGTTTGCTTGCCTGTTTTTTTAAGTAAACCCAACTGGAGCTAAGCTCTATGCTGCACTCTGCCCTAGAGTCTTGTGAATCATGACAAAATTTGTTTTGAGACATCTAAATCCATGAAGGTTACTAATTTTGCAATTATGGTAATTATCATTACAATGTAAAAATTAATATCTATATAGCATTAGCAGAAAAGATGTTGATCTAACTGAGCATTTTTCCAGGCAAAATGACGGTAATTTCAGTGTCTATGTTTTGATTTTGTAGATTTAAATGAAAGACAAGCAGCACCTTTACCTGAACTACTACTTAAGGTCGGGGAACCATTGCTGATCAGGTGTAGAGCTATTCACCATAATTATAAATTCAGAATACAACTGTCTTTTGAAAACAGAGAACTCGAGCAGGTAAGAAGACAGGTCATATTTTAAAATATGTTGTATTGGGCACTACCAACTGATTAAATGTGAATCTCTGTTGAAAACCAGGGTTGCTACTTTGAAGGATTGGAATATCAAACAAACTTCTCAGCAATTCGCGTCCAGTATGTGTTTGCTTCGGCGGCAGGAAGAAATGACAGTGGGCATTATACCTGTTCTTCTACTGCTCATCCAAATCAGACTGCTTTGATCACAGTTTTAGGTAATTCCAGCCCCTGGTGTTAATTTTGTCTCTCGGTTGTTCTGCTTTGTTTTCCATGTGTCAGTTCTTTACTTGCAGATATGCAGTGTATGTTTATAGTTCCCTCACGAAGGAAAAGGTCTGTTTGCACTTACGGGCAGTCCAGGAGAGCCAAGAGATTAATCTGAACTGAGTCATTCTGGTACCTGAATACAATCAACCTTTTCTTTATATTGCTTTTCAAACAATTCCCTTTGAAAATCAGTGCTTTTAGAAGTGAAATGAAATGGCACTGTTTAGACATGTAGTCTATATGATTGTTTCAATGGGCTGGGATTCATCTCATATCACTGTTGGTGACTCTTAGCCAGTGTGCCACAGAGCCATAATTTTAAAAAGGAAATTTCATTCTACTTGAGCAACATGCTGATTTAAAAGCCAGCAGTGTTGAATTTAGTTGAGAGCAGCTTCAACTGCAAACTGTGTGTCTCAGATGGAAATAATTTATAAATAGGCCAAAGTTTGGAAGTAAGGCATAAAAAGGAAAGCTGTAGGTAGGACCACTCTGCTGGAGTAGGCACTGGGTGTAATTTAATGACTGCTTTGCCTGGAGTTGAAGCCTCTAGCCCTGAAAACAAGGCTCTCTAAAGCAGTCACTACATTTGACCTCAGATTTAGTTGCTCTCAGAGTTACAATACCTAGGCTTGGAATAGTAGGAAGTGAGAATACTTACCCTAGTCTCTTCAGAAATGAAACTTTCCCAGAATTGACTTTCCCAGTACGATATCCTCTTTTCAGCTTCTGCCTACCACTGAGCAGGAAGTTCTCTCATCATTTACAATAACTGAGTATGATACCTGTGTGTTTTTTCTACACACATCTTCTTAGTAAACAGGAACATAGGGGTGAGGGTGTACTGTAGAATTAGGGCAAGATCCTCTTTTTTATCAGTAGAGGTGCATAGGTCAGAAACAGTGGCTTCTTGGATCTTTGAACTATCAGGTGTGAGCATGGGTGACAGAGAGGATATTTGAGTCATTGTCTCTGGTAGTCTGTATTTCTGAGCAGGGTATTTTTTTCACTGCAATGCACCAAGCTATAATGATTGTCTGTGCCCTCCTTAATACGCCTTATGCTAACAAAACTTCTAAGGGTTCACTGTCTTTGCTGATGAAAAAATCTGTTTGTTTACTTACATGGTGGATTAAAGTGGGTGATGTTTTCATACCAAGCTGACAGCTGTGCTTCTCTCTCCAAGGTTCCACATATATCCTGTGCTTCTGATCCATCCCAGCCTTTAGCCTAATGTGTTAATGACAACCACTGTGGGTGTGAATTTATGCTAACAACACAGGTTCCATTTCAGCAGTGATACAGATACAGACTTCACTCAGTTGCCCATGTCTTAGGGTAGCAGTTTCTGAAACAATCAGCGTCCCATCTTTAAAGCATTATTGTGCGTGAGCCAACACCTATAGCTTCACTGGGAATCATCATGGTGTAACTTAACCAAGAGAAAACTGTCTCAGTTGGCACACACAGCAGTGCTTCAGGAGCCTGGCTAGCATAGCTACATGGATGGGAGGTCTTTGAATCTCTAATAATGTTTTGCAGCCAGACAGCTTTGGTTTGCTCTTTGCTAACTGATACTTCACCAATTTATCCCATTTTTTTGTGACGGTGCAGATCAGGTGGAGTGGTTAGGCCACTTCAAATCACGACAGAGATCATGCCAACAACTGCAGCTGCAAGGCTCTTTGTTTTTGCAGGACTTATGTTCAATTTCCACCAGTGTTAAAAAAAGAATTTTTAGCACTACACAATCTTACTTAAGGAATATGTAAGTTATTTTGCAGCACATTATATTTAAAGCAACAAATAAAGAAATATGAGAAACACGGAGACTTGTTCGGTCTCAAGAGTTTCATCTCACCTCTGTGTCATTGTTAAGTGTAAATAGTCAAAAATACACTTAAACCTGCCAAAAATTATAAACCAAGCAACAAAGTGCCATCTCCTTTCTTCTCCAATAAAGAAACTACTATTTTTTCTGAGATGTTTTCCAGAGAAATGGCATACACTGCTCCAAGGTCCCTATATGCGCTCTGGAGAAAGCCTTTACTCTTGGCTGGTTGTGTTGTTAACAGTAAACTCAGAGATTATATTCTGCCTGGAAGGATGAGGACCAAAAGATGAAGGCTCCATGTATAAAATCAACAAGCCTTTAATATCAAAAAACAGGACAGTAGTCATGAAAGCAATAGTTTCTTGTTTTAAAATACTGAAATATTTGTGGGTTTTGTGGGAGTTTCCGGGTAGTAAGTAGGCTAAGACAGAGATAAAATACGGCAAGCAGAATATAGGGTTACAATCAGAAGAAAAATGCTCAAAAGGAAAAAACAGGTCCAGCAATATTTCTTTGGTGTGGTTTTTCACCATGTAGCTGATTAAATTCCACCACAAGTTTTCCAGAGGTTGTACAGTCCTTGGAGATACCCAAAGCCAACTGGACACGGCTCTGAGCAACCTCATCTAGCTGGACCTGCTCTGGGCGGGAGTTTGACTACATATGTCTTCCAATGTATATGGTTCTGTGATCTTTACAGAGTTGATCCTAGAACCACTGGTATCTTTAGGACAGCCTCCCCCCACACACATCTGCCGTTCAGTCTCTTTGGGTGGGATTCATTCCAAATCATGAGATATCTAGCCCCAGCAATGGCTTTGGTTCCTTCATCAGTCACTGCCAAGAAACAGTATTTCCAGAAGCAGTCCAGTACATCTTTGTTATCTTCTGCTTTAGGATGGGATACATCTGAATAAGCCTGTTTCATTCCACTGAGTTTATCAGAAATCCAAACAAGTAGCTCAGGTGGATCACAGAACTTTGGACATCTCCAGTGGGTGAAACAAGTCCCACCCGAGCAGGGCAAATACCAGCAGCACATGGTTCATGGACCTCTTCAAAACACTTTTCCATGTTGCTGTCATCTTGCATGAAGTACATTTAATTTAAATGGAGAAATAAAGGAGCACCAAGAAGATTCATTTGCAAAATCTTCAGCTCATTTCAGGGAAGGAGAAAGAACGACTGCCAACATCTGATTAAGATGGTAATGCCACCTGGTTTTGTTCCTGTAGGAGGAAAGCCAGGAATTGCAGCTGTTAACACCTGGAATATCCACCTAAACCAAACCAAATAATGACATTATTGGCCCTGTGACTCTGTAGGTTAGACTGAAGAGAAACGTCAGACCATTTTGGAAGTGCTCTGGTCTGACCAGATGTGCAACTTCATCTGGCTCAAATAATTTGTCTGCAACTGAACACAGTGACAATATTTCAATACTAGTTTGAAGCTTTATCTTGTTTTGATAAACAGGATACCTTTTATGATGTAATGCAGTGCTTGTTTTTGCTTGTGATAACCAAAATGAAAAACATACAGATGTCAAAATGCCTTCATTAAGCAGTCCAGCCTTTCTAATACATTTTTTCTTTTATTTTTTCCTCCAGAAAAGGGATTTATAAATATAACTGACTCTAAAGAAGATTTTGAAATTGGTGAGGAAGAGTTTTGCTTTGAAGTTAACTTTACAGCATATCCTCCAGTTAGATGCATGTGGCTATTTTCCCAAAAAACATTTCCATGTAAACAAAGTTACAGTGTGGATAGACACAGGTATTTGAATATTTTATATTAATTTAATATAATAATGTTTCCTCTTTATATCTCATTTGGATGGTTTACTGTCCATGTTTTATACTCTCTTTGTGTTTTGAAAATATGGATGAGCCACATGGTGAGACTGTGTTAACAAAAGGCACTCGAGCATAATTTTGGCTTTCAACAACAGTTCGCACAGATCACTTGTGGAATCACTTTATTCTCTGTTTATAATAAACCTTTTGGTAAGTTATGCATCTAGAAACCCTTAGTTTGTATGCATTTTGCCATTCTCTTTCTCTCTAGCAACCTTTAGTTTATATGCATTTTGCCATTTCCTTTCTCTCTAACATAATTTCTGAGTCACAGATCTTTTGCAGTTTTCATACTGGATCACAAGTTCTGCATGTTCCCATTTTGTCATCCTGTTCTTGATGATGTTCCCAGTGTCTTTCAAAGAGCTCAAACCAAGTCCAGGGCCCTGTGGTTCCCAGGCCTCTTCTAGGTCTGCTGGGCTGTGCCTGTGTCACAGAAACATGCCGTTCTGCTCATTACCCAGGTCATGGATTCTTCCACTGCTGCAGCAAAACATGTTTTCAATAAACCTATTAGTTATCTACCTTTTCTGTTATTTCCTACAATGGACTTCTGGCATGAATCCTGTTTAAGGCTAATGTTTTCTCCATTCCCTAGGCTTTCTAATTTCTTGATAACATTATCTAATTTCCTTCAGGGTTTCTTTCAGGGTAGTCCCATGGCTTGGAAGGTAACAGCTCTTACTCACCTCAATGAAAGTAAAGCCAAGCTGCTTTTTTCAAGTTTTTGCATTAAAAGTGAGCAGGACGTAGGCAGAAGCTAATGCAGCTGCTCTGATTTCTTCTCATATTCTTAAAACCTCTGTTATCATCTGCATAAAGCTGTGTCAAAGCCTTGATTACACTTTTTATGATTTCTTTCCATTGGTGCATTTGATTTTATCCACGAGCTTGTCAAGTTATCTTTGCAATAGACTGGCCTTTTCATCTGCATCAGATGGTGTATTGGAGTCAGATCTCAGTGAAGTTCAGAGACAGCTCCGTTCAGGTTAGAAAATTGTCATCTCTTGGCAATGGCCACAGGAAATCTGTCCCTGCTGATAAAGTGAAGGCTGTCAGCAAACTTCGATAGCATTGGGTGGGTGTTGGTGACTAATCTGCAATGCCTGACATGGGCTTGGCAGAACTGCGCTTTGTGACAAGACTGATTTTAGAAATGAGGTCTCAGGGGACAGCCATGAGCATGTGCTCATCCTTGTCCAATGGGTACCTCCCTCCAGCTGACAACGTGGAGTTGATTTGCTTTGCAGCTGATATGGACCTCTCCTCACTGCTTGTAGCAGCGCTACTCAGTTTTGCTTGGATGATTGACAGTTGGTGTAAATTCAATCCAGATAAGAACTAGGTGCTACAGACTGTGCCAACAATAATAATATTTAGAACTCTTGAAATAGTTTAGGCAGCTGTCATTAGTCAGTAAGGTGCAACTGCTGGCCTGGGATTTATGAGTCACTTCAGAGCCTTCACAGCACAGAAGCAGCAGTTGCTGAGTGCTGATCACCACCTGCCGGATGGGGGAAAGGCCGGCTTGTGTCCCTGGAGCCGTGTGTCCGGGCTGGCTCAGCCACAGCCATGGCCACAGCCACCAAGCATTGCTGGGGCGTGGCCCGGCGGCGGCTTCAAACAAGTAGCTCGGCCGTTTGTCCGACCGTGCTGTTGGATAAATAGGACTTTTTTAATGTTTATTTTGGGTAGTTATTCTTTGCATTTATTTGTCATCCTATTTATTTTCATCCTCTTTATTTTATGGAAAAAACAAAATGGGGGAAAACCACTTGAATTTGCTGATTATTTCATCTGACAAGTACATTCCTTTGTACAAACATCCCCCACAACTATCCAATTCTGGTTGAATACAAGCATTGGATAGACATGTCTCACCTGAGGAAAAAGAGTAGGGGTACATATTTCATTCCATTTGAAGTGCCCAGAAGCAGCAAGGGGTAGGGAGCTCAGGAGATTCTGCCTGCAAGGTGTAGCACTGCAGATTTCAATGTGATTTTAAAGCAGAAAGTTTCTCAAGGCAACACAAAAGAGGTCATCACATATCTAAACACATTGTGAGTCTCACTTTGCATATTCTAGTCGATTTCTGTGTAATCCTGTCTCCCAGCACTTCTACTTTGTTCCTTTCATATCCTTTTTCATTTCCTGTTTTTATTTTTTTAATTTCTACCAGTTTCTTGTAAAATTATTCCTTCCGATTAAAGATCGCATTAAATTTTATTAATTAACTCTGTCCTTTTCTTTAGCTTCTCATTTCAAAACCCAGCGATCCATCTCTCCTGTCACTACACTTACAGTAGATTTTCAGACATTCCTTCAGAATTTCCATTTTCTATTTGCTTTTGTGTGCTCTCTGTTTAAGCACGTTGTTGATTTTCACTTCCCCCCTAAGAGCTAATGAGTTTCCATACACACAATGTCCTCTGTTAAATCTATAATACTTAGCTCACATCCCCTTATATTTTCAGGTACCAAGATACTGTTTTAAAATTTTTTTCTTATTATTTCATTAGGATATAGTCCTTCCAACCTGGGATTTCAAAAGCATCTAATTATTTTTTGTTTGGCCCTTTTTTCCTGACTTCAGTATCTATTTTGAGGCAGCTTAGAAGGGTTCTGACTTTAAAATATCCATGAGTTCGGAGACATTGTTAAGGCCAGTTCAGATGAAGACATTCAAAAGTCAATAACTATATGAAAGTGTGGCCTTAGTCAAAAGGCAAAACTGCCAGTGGCTTCAAGGGGAGTTTTCCTGGTTTAGAATTTCAAGGTGATACTTAGTTCCTTTGTAGGTATGTTGCTTAAGGAGAAATATCCCAATTTTAGTTTTCTAGACTGATCTCATTACTGCTTTCTCTTACTTTGCATATTGCTGATATGGGCTGTCTGAGTTTTTTCTTTTTCTTCTCTCTTCAAACTCTCTGATGTTCCTGCTTGCCTCTATCACTAAAACAGAGTTGGGAACCTACAACATGGTTACCATTGAGTTGTCAGCAAAAACATCTATTCCCAAAATGTCAGCAATTAAACCTAAGAGAGATTTTCTTGGGTTGCTCTCCTAATGCTGATGAACTGCATTATCTGCTATTCAAGGCTGACAATTGTCCTGACAACAATAACCTAGTAGAAAGCACAGAAACAGGATACCATCACTGTAAAATGGCATGTTCCCTTCTCTCTGCCTCATCCCATGTCCCATAAACCAGGGACTCAACAGGACATCCATGCATGAATCTTTAAGTCTCTGCAGCTCTCTGTTGTTAGTGTCTGACCAGAGACTTGTTAGGGCCTGTCCTCACCATCTCCATTGTCACAAGCTGCATGGTTTGGGTCTTGGTTTTCTGCCATCCACTGGCTCAAAGGCCATAGGGGTTAGTAGAAGGCTGGTCTTCCTCCTGCAGAACTACCTTGATGGTTGGTGTTTCATCTCATTGGCAATGAACTTATGATGATGATCTCATTCCTGAGTTTATGTGAGATCTTTCCATTTAGAGATGTTTGTCTCTTATGTTCCTTCCTGTCATTGTTATTTCCTGATACAATTTGTCGCATCAGCTAGAAACTCCCATCAGAGTAGAAAGAGTAGAAAGTTTGATCCTTTGCTGGTCTTAGCATCTGTGCCTGGATATGTTACATGCCTTGTCTTCCAATGGATTGGAAACAAAATCACAGCTTGACAGCCTGCATGCACTCCAGGAACAGTGAGAGAAAAAAATGCAGAATGGAATCAATACTGCAGAACAAAATATCCTCTCACCCGGACAGTTAGATTCTGGGATTTATATTCTCTAAGCAAAAATAATTTTGTTTGTGTTCTTCATTAGAAGATGCAGGATTGTTTCAAACCTATATATGAGTCTTGACTGCATTTGAAGTATTTTTCAAGTCAATATTTTTTCCTTTTCCCTTTTTTTTACTTTGTTCCACAGCATTTCATCAAAGTTCTGCAACCATCAGCACCAGTCCGGGATATACATATTTTTTGCTGAAAATGATGATACAGTTGTAACAAAAAAATTCACTCTATATGTGAGAAGTAAGTGAGAAAACTATCTCTGTGAAGATCTGGCAAAGTCTGGGGTTTTGCAACTGGTATAAATGGAGCTATTATGGTTTTTTTCATTGATATTTCCTATTTCATTTACATAGATTTATTGCTAAAAATGGAGGATCACAAGGCAAAAATGTACATAAGATATAGAGCGTGAGGAAACCCTTATCCCCATTAGGAATTAGCTTCCTATGACATGCTTATGCAATTTTTTCCCTAATGGCATTTGTGAATTAATGTAGTTAGTGTGGAGACCCTCTGGTGTGTAACTTGTTTGGTCTGCAGTGCCTCGTACACTCCTGCCCACAATTCACACACATGCACAGTCATGACCAATGCTCTCAGTTGTCTCAGTTCTGCCACGTGGCAGCAGCATGTCTCCCTTGGTCCAGGTCTGGGGGCTTTATTTGTGATACATTATTTTTACAGAGATCTTCTGCGTGCATTTTGTATGACTTGGACACCCAGAACCGCAGTGCCAGGGCAGTCCTAGGGACAGCTGCTTATTCCGAGTCAGAAAAGCAGAAGTCAAGACTTCTAATTCTGGCTCTGCCATTGTTTTGCTCTGGCTGTGCCCATACAGAGAAGTGGCTGCTCCCCTTGCCTTGCCACACTGCCATCCACAAAACCGAGCAAGGAGGAGGACTGTAAGCTGCACCTAGCTTTCACAGTGACATGTGGTTTTTTATTTTGAAAACAGAAGCAGACCTTGGTCTCGGCAGATGTAGCACTGCCACGTAAGTGTACAGGGTTTTGTCACTTGACGTGCTGACAGAAATTGTCTTACAGAATCATGGAATTGATTAGGTTGAAAAGATCTTTAATATCTTAGAGTCCAACCATTAACCCAGAACTCCCAAGTATACTACTAAGCCATGTCCTTTAGCCTTGTGTTGTCTCATTACAGGAAAGCCTGAAATAAGGATGCAGCTGTTGTTCAAGCAGATCTCCTGTGTTGCTGAAGGTTACCCTGCCTCATCCTGGGTTTGGAGGAACTGTCGTGAACTGAACTCATCCAAGTAAATAACTTTCTTTCTCTTTATTCATTGCAAAGACTATCTGAGCTATCCTTGATTAAATGAAGACCAGCCTGTAACAAACTAAATGTAAAATGCACATTCAACTGTTTGCCCTACTCCAGGGGAACCAGATCACCAGAATTAGGGAGAGCTTTCCTTTTTTTATTGCCACCAAATGAAGTCTATAAAGATGTGTATCTCAGGCTCTTTACACCAAAATAGACCCCACTGGGTTTATATCAACAGTTAGGTGGTTAGAAAGTCCAATCTAAGTTTTTCTCTTAGCCTATTAAAGTTATAGGGATTCAGGGAATGCGTTAGTTAATGCAGGCTTGATTAATTGGTTAAGCTTTGGTTAAAAGACTGCTATGGTGACCTGTTACCAAAACTATTAAAGTCAGTGAGAGTGTTTCCTGTAAAGTTAGTGAGAGTATTTCCAGTAAAGTTAGTAAGAGTGTCTCCATTTCCTCTGTTTATTTAGGGCAATGAGTCAGGCTCTAAAATTTAAAAAAATGCTGAAACGGCTTTGACCTGATTTGTGAACTCTGCAGTTTTTATTTAGGTATGCCAAAAAACTACTAATCCCATGGTGCAGAAGAATACTAGGTCAACTTTTCATTTGTAAGACTGTGGATAAACTCTTAAGTATTTATTTTAGCTGGACATCAAAAAAAAAATACCCAGACAATTTTCTTTTCCATTCCTCTGAAAAGGCTTCCTTACATCAATCTGTTTGCGTAGAAATGGAAGAGGAAATAAACCATCCAGCTAGCGTGTTTAAAATACTCCTTAAATCATCTTTCTGGAAAGAAAATGCTGTGGAATGTCTGTTCTTAGGAACTTCCAAATGTAGAAGCTAGTGCTATGAGTAGAGCTGAATAAATTTTATTTATTTCTTATCTCCTCATTTATTTATGTGGAGAGTAAATTAGGCAGTAAGTTGATGAATGATAGAAAAGCTAAAAGTCAGAATTATCTATGTGGACCTCCTTTTCCTTGAGTATAAAGTTCCGTCTTTCTACACGTCAGGTCTTAAATAAGTCATTAATACTCTCCATCTGGGTGGATGGAGGCTCTCCATTTTGAATGAGAGAAACTTCATGGTTGAAATTATATACCTTCAGAGAAAGGAGTTAGAACTTTGACTGTGGATTCATACTGCATTTATAGTTTTAGCAGTGGCTCATTTGGAGCTGCTCAGTGGTTTGAATGTTTGAGGCAAATATGAAACCAGTGGGAATAGACGAGGTACGGGGCGGGTTGTGTCAGTTGTGAAATTGGTGGAGGTTCCAGAGTTCAGGGGGTGCAAGCACCCTGCCAAGGCAGTGGTGGAGAGTGGGAGTGAGCCCAGTGTAGGAGGTAGCTCAGTCTCTGCTGACCCTACCATGTCCATCACCAAAAATGAGACTGGTGAGTGTCCTGAAGTCTCACTGTATTGCTGACAAAACCCAAACCCATTCCCTTCTTCTCTTCCAACACAGACATAAGACATGTTTTGAAACTTCCCACCTTCTCCCCTGGAAAATGTCACCGTGAGCTGAAAATCAAAATGGTCTGCTTCTTTTTTCAGCTGCACAGAAGAAATCACAGAGGGGATTCAAAACTTCTTGCCAGAGAGAAGATCCCTGGGGTCATGGATTTCAAGCAGTACTTTATATGTAAAGGAGACAGCAACAACCTTCTCGGTTCAGTGCTGTGCAAACAATTCTGCTGGTTCAGCCTGTGAAAAGAGTTTCATTAACCTGTCAGGTACCACAAGCCAGTGTTTTAGCACAGGTTTTCACAATTAAAGCTGGCATGGTAGAGCCTACAATACTTTTTATCTGGGTAAATGACTGTGCAATGGCACCGCAGTTAAAACACGAGCTCTGTATGTACACAGTATCAGAAATGGTGGGTGAATGAGAGACACAATTCTCTTCTCTAGGCCCAAAGCAGAGGCCTCCCTCATTAAAATAGGCAGAAACTTAAACAAATAGGGAGTGCAGGATGGAGCCATGGCAATGTTGGGAACTTATTTTTTGTTTTACCTTAGTCATCCCTGCATGAAGTCTGGAAGCAACATCTTTGGGAAGAGCTAAAGGCACTTTGGTAGCTGGTGGCATATGCTATCTCCCTACTTTCCTGTAGGTCCCTGTGGTGCTTCCAGAAATGCCCATGAGATCTCTCCTCGCCCCATGGAGGTCATTGCACACCCAAGCAAGATCATGGCTGAGCCAATAGGCCCACTGAAGGGCCAATCCCTGGAAAGCTGGAGCACTGAGAAAGAGACCTTCTTAAACTGCTGTAGGCAGGTGACAGAAGGTTAAGTCCTGGTTAGGAAGTCTCTCTTCTTGTCAAGAGAATGACAGATTATTTCCTTGTTGAACCAGAAAGTCAATATGATTATTTGCACTTTGTACTTGTAACACCATATGTATTCCATAGAGCAAAATATTTCAGTTACAGGGAACACGCTGTGGCATCAGGAATTATTTTGAAACACCCAGGTATTTGCAGTACAGGGATTTCGTTTGTCATGGATGAACAAGCAGTTTGGTGCTTTTCACTACAGCTGACAGAAGCTGTGACCACTGTCAGGGTTTGAGCATTCATGTTGAAATTACAATAGAAAATAATCATAATACTTATGCTTTTAGAAACAACCAAAATGTGCGGGTACTTCTCATGTTTGCACCCTCATCTACCAACCAACACCTTATTCCTGTTTATGCTCATGAAATTCAATCCAAGGCTCACAGCAACACCTCCATGCCCTTAGATTTGTTAATGGGTGTAGTTCTTTTTTTTTTTTTTTT
>VZTE01002530.1:948016-979161 GCA_013397775.1 Eulacestoma nigropectus
TTTTTTTAAATGAAAACAAATGTCAGAATTACCCAGAACAGAATGCCTCCTGCCCCTCTTGCTTTGCATATGGCTGCATCTCACTCCTCATGCAGAGGAGGCTCGGGTGTGAAAAGGCTGCAAACTGCCAGAACTGGCCTTGGGTTCTTCTTGCATTTTCAGCTGTACACACAAACTCTGTTTCAGTGGGTAGTAATACATGTGTTTTAAAGTTGCAGGAGCTGTTTCTTCCCCCCTGGACAATGCTGTCTTCTGTGTCTCTGCTGGATTTTTTCTCCTCTTGATCACTTTTGTGTTTGTATTCATTTTTCTTAAATACAAAAAGGTAAAAGCAAACAAATACCTGACCATTCTTCTTTTGTTTCTTCCAGGTTGTTTCTTCTCTAACACTTTATCATGTGTTTTTTTCTTCCAAAGCAATTCAAATATGAAAGCCAGTGGCAAATGATACAGATGATAGGGCCATCAGATAATGAATATGTCTACATTGACTTCAGAGAATTTGAGTATGATGCAAAATGGGAATTTCCCAGGGAAAATCTGGAATTTGGTGAGCAATCCATAAGGTAAATCCCAATACTTGAGCAGTAGTCTGCTCTGTACCAGCAGCAAATAATATTGGCATTTTCTGTCTTGTAGGACAGATCCTTGGGTCTGGGGCCTTTGGGAAAGTGGTGAATGCAACAGCTTATGGGATTAACAATGCAGGAGATTCAGTCCAGGTCGCAGTCAAAATGCTAAAAGGTATGATAAACTCTGGTGTCTGCGAGCAGTGATGTGTTCTAGTACCTCCAAACCAGAAGAGGTTTTGGAAATTCCCTTAATACACAAACTTCCAGCAGTTACACCTCACAAATGCTTGGCTTCAAAATCATTTCCAAGTGTTTTCAAAACCCTGTTTCAGTTTGGAAAGGTATTGCTGAAGTGCCTTCATCCTGCAGCACATTGCATTTTGTCCTACACACTACAGAAGGTCTGCATTGTGCGGGGAAGTATGGAGCTCCCAAAGAGGAGAAATGCAAATCCCCAGTGCAGATTAGCCTGCTGGATGTATTGGTGACTATGACCTTTGGTGTAAGGTCCCTTTTTCTTGTAGTGCTGTCCAGCTGTGGCACGCCCTTTGCCTCCCAGCTAGCTTGTTTCCAAAACTTCCAGCACAATTTCCTGTGGTCTTTTTTCTTGATGGATGACACAAAACAGTTTCTTTCCATTCCTCCTTAGGAACAAGGCTACTAAACCTCAAACGCTCCTTTCTGCTATAGTCTGGCCTCTCTCCAAGATGTCTTGACTCCTCATAAAAGCAGTGTCCAGGAGCAAGCCTCCCTGGCAGCAAGCAGAGGAGGGCTGCCTCACTGTGTCCCAACTAACCACAACCCTGTTCACAGAGTGTTGGAGTAGTTTACATTGGAAAATTTCTCTAGGATCTCTGAGTCCAACCGTTAACCATCCCTGTCAAGTCCACCACTAAACCATGTCTCTCAGTGACACATCTACATGTCTTTTAAATACATTTGGGGATGGTGACTCAGCCACTTCCCTGGGCAGCCTATTCAAGTGCATGATGACCCTTTCGGTGAAGACATTTTTCTGAATATCTGATCTAATCCTCCCCTGAAGTTGCACAACTTCAGGCACAAACTGAAGTTGTTTCCTCTCATCGTTTGACTTGTTACTTGGGAAAAGAGACCTATATCCACCTCACCCACCTTTTGATACGTACTGGAACGAGCTTCACACTGGTACCCGCACCCTGTGTGCCCACACAGCCCCTTCCTGCCAGCACTGCCATTAAGGTTTTCATCCCTCATTTGCAAATATGCATCAGGTTTATGCTTCCTTGGTCCACTCCTTTGTGGTTGTCTTTGTGGAACCTCAGCTTGATCGTTTTGGTTCATGTACCCAATTCACTGAAATCATGAGCATCAAATGCTTGCTGAGAAACAGGACTAAAGCCGTTACTGAAACACAGGGTGGCCTTCTCAGCTATTGGATTGCAGCTGGTTGTATGCCATATGGCTGCCATTTTTTTCTCTTAACATTTCTCTGCAACAGGCTTGACTGCCATTTTTTCTGTGCTTGGGAACACTTTAATATATTGCTGTCATCCCTTGCCAGCCCAAGAATGACGAATGTTGGCATTTAATGACTGCTTTCCCAAGCTTTCAAATGATCCACACTCACATAAAAAATTAGTTTCCACCTTTGACTGAATCTTTTTATACTTTGGAAAGGTTTTTTTAGGATGTTCCCAAATGTACTGTCAGTCCAATGAATTTGAAATGACGATTTGCGTGTGAGAAAACATTACAACCTTTTAAATTTTCGTTTCTTTGCTGGAGATTTCTGAATCTATGTTTTTGCTTTTACAGAAAAACCTGATGCTTCAGAAAAAGATGCTCTAATGTCTGAGCTGAAAATGATGACTCACATTGGAAGCCATGAAAATATTGTGAACCTTCTAGGAGCTTGTACTGTGTCAGGTAACTTGAAATTGTGGAAAGGTACCAATTAAAAACTCCAGAATAATGAGGACTAATTTTGCTGTTCTGTGCTGGCCCAGAATAAGATGGAGATGAACTGAAAGCAAATTTAAGGCCATACATGTGTACAGAAAAGGGTCCTTTCTGATTGTACTGGCAGGAAGTGATACAACAGTCCTTCTATAGAAGAGGATTTCCTCTTACAGTGGTGATGGCGCTGGTATGAGCCAGTTTATTAAGCGAAAAGGAAAAACTTATCTGGTGTCAGGGACTTTTGTATGCACATGATTATGTTCACATAGGAAACTGTAATTTTATTTTTTTATTCATGTGGCTCACCAAACAGTGAGGTTGTAGAATGAATGGATAAAAACAGCTAAAATTTAGACAGGAAACAAAAGAAACTGAAAACTAACAGGGGCAGGAGGGACACAGAAAAAAAAAAGAGAGAATTAAATAATGGAATATTTACAAAATACAGCTTTTTCCAGCCTGCCCTACCTTGCTTGGCAGTGACCTTCTGACAGAAATGTCCACAGATTCATAGTCAGTCTTTCTGGGCCAGAAGTGGTGGTGCCAGTGTGAGGCTTTGCACGGTGGTGACCACGTTGGGCTCCTGCTGGCTGGTCATGGCTTTTATCCAAGCCTGCCTGGGTCAGGAATTGGATGTATTTTTCCTTTCTTGAGAAAGTGGCTTGACCCGTGCTCTACTCTGACACCTTCCCTTGCAAGGTGTATCCCTCATATAGGTCCTCTCAGCAAGTACTTTTGGGTTTCAGGTGGTCTTCTTGCGGAAAAAAAAAGGATATTTCCAGAGCATGACAGTAGCACAGATAAACGGAAGGATGTAGGTCAAAGGATACCAATTCACACCATCCAGATAATTAGCAGGGGCATCTTTATAACCTGTACTGTCCTCCCCATTGCCATTGGAATGGGGAAGGATTTTTGTGTTTTTGTAGGGATTTTCAATGCAGTTTGAGAGATACATCACAAGGAAGAAGTTACACAGACTTTCCAAGGGACATTATAGTCAGCAAACAAGTTCTCATTACCTGCCTATCAGTACAGCTTATCTGCCTGGGCATGGAAGATGCTCGGAATGTTTTAATACAGATTAATCTTGAGGGAAAACAAAGCAGCATTAGGGCTTTAATGGGGAGGGTGTTATAAATAACAGCAGGCATTTACATTTCCAACTATTTCAGGACCAATCTACTTGATATTTGAATACTGTTGCTATGGTGACCTTCTGAACTACTTAAGGAGCAAGAGAGAAAAGTTTCACTGGACACTCACAGATATTTTTAAACAGCAAAACTTCAGCTTTTACCACAATATCCATCAGGACCAAAATTCTAGGTAAAGCATTTAGTAACAGTTTGATACTTTTAAAAACTGATGTTGCTTTTTAAGCTGCATTCTCATCTGTGCTGTACACTGGTGAAATTATTGAATTCTTGAGAATGTGCCTTCACATACTTTAATAAGCTATGCCTTGAGAGGAACTGAGATTTGATTCTCCTTATGGAGACTGCAGAAGGCAAGCAAACTCTTGTTTATCTTTCCAGTTTTAAGAAGACTCATGTCTGTGTCCAGATTTTTAGTAGTAATAACTGTTCATGGTTTTCACTGCAAAAGAGTCTATGTGTAGAAGATTATGTGATGCACTGTGTGAAACCTTTGAAAATGTGTCGCCCGCTCCAGGATTGGGACTCACCTGAAGTATGAAGTGAACACAATTCTAAGCAGAGAGGATGAATTTGAAATCATACAAAGAAGTCGAAACATAAATGTGACACGTGGAGCAAATGGAATTATGCTGTTTTCTGAGGAAGGTAAAAGATTAATTGATTATATCTCCAGTAATTCTGTTATTATTGTATTTATTGTATTATCGATCTAACTAGACTAGATTCCATGACAAAAGAGGCTTCTTTTATCATAGGTCTCTCTTCAATCCTGGTAGGAATTTTTCTTAAGAAGGGTTCAACTACACATCAGATCAGAGGCTTATGTTTCTGCTTGTGCTATACATAGTATATGAATATGAAAATACTCTCCTTTATTTTGTGTCTGAGCAAAGGATAAAAAAGATGGATGCTCCTTGTGATGTTGCTCTTGGTAGGAGCATGTGAAAATTCTTACAACAGTCAGCAGAATTAATCAGAGCGTGAGGATGTCCATGGAAAACTCATACATTTGATTATTTTTTACAGATAAAATTAAAGATGCAAGCACAGAGGTGGATGAAGAAGAGGATTTTAATGTGCTCACTTTTGAAGACCTTCTTTGCTTCTCTTATCAAGTTGCCAAAGGAATGGAATTTCTTGAGTCCAAATCGGTATGGTGAAGGGTAGCAAATTTTTCAGATAGAAAAGATGCTAAAAATAGGTCAGTTTATAAAAGGCAAGTAGAAGAACAGAGCCACTCAGTGGCAAGCTTGAACTATACCTCCTTCCCTGGCTTAACAGAGAAGACCGAGTTGCAGTTTTAGGCAGCACCCTGAATAAGAAGCAACTGCACGGCACACTTGTGCCTGCTCTGGCCCTGACTCCTTGCCACCAGCAACCAGGGAGTGTCCAGTTTGGCCATTCACCAAACCATTTAAATGGAAGGATGTGCCAGCTCGGAGAGCAGGGAATTGTCCACCTCTGGTATCAAATGCTGCGGAGTGTTAACCTTTCCTTTCCTTCTAAGTGCATTCACAGAGACCTCGCTGCCCGAAACATACTGGTGACCCATGGAAAAGTGGTGAAAATATGTGACTTTGGCCTTGCCAGAGATGTGATGAATGACTCTGACTACATCGTCAGGGGCAATGTAAGTTCATGAGTGTCCTCTGGCTTTCATACCATTGTAAGAAAAAAAAGTTTTAATTTTTTTAATTCCGTGTTAGCTTTGCACGTATCTGTACAGGCAATGCAGAAATCTCACTTTTTCCTGCCCTTGGCAAATGCAAATTCTTAGCTTATAATTAAACTAATCAAGCTGGCACTGTAAATGAGATGGTCCCCATGCTCTTTCTAAAGCACGCATTGATGGAAGCGCTGGGAGTTGTTTACTGTTGTGGGCAATAACAGTGTAGGACAGCAGCACGTGTGGGGGTGTGCCAGATCCTCTGGCTTTATGAAGAAGTACAATGTGGATGTCTCCGTCTGGACCTCTCTATGCTGGAAGTCAGAGGAAGGAAGGTGGCTCTTCCAGGACTGAGCTCATTTCTTCCTTAAATAGTGATCTAAAATGGATGAGATGAATTGGCTCTTTAGAAGTATGTATTTCTCTCTGTAATGGGAATGTCCAGGGGCTGCTGACAGAGACACAGCATTTCACACAGCAAACATGGATCGATCATGCTGGCAGTGAGAACCACAGTGAGTCACCTAGAAAGCCTCTGTTACAGCGTGACCTGGTCTCCTTTCCTCTGTCTGCACAGGCTCGATTGCCAGTCAAATGGATGGCTCCCGAAAGCATATTCGAGAGGACGTACACCATGAAGAGTGATGTCTGGTCATATGGAATACTGCTATGGGAAATATTCTCTTTGGGTATGTTTTGTAATGAGACAAAAGAGCGGTGTTTGGTTTTGGCAGCTTCTGAATTAACGTATATTGTCCAACAACTTCCACAGGTGTAAATCCTTACCCTGGTATTCCGGTTGACACAAATTTCTACAAATTAATACAAAGCGGATTTAAAATGGACCAACCGTATTACGCTACAAAAGATGTGTAAGTGTATTTCCAAGTGATGCACAACATGAGAATTTATACTTACTAGGTCACTGTTCGAATGACCTTTTATTTATTGTACACTGTATCTAACCCAAAGTTAGTTGCAAAACATGAGATCTTCCTCTAAATCTAACAAACGCTGCCTGATCCTGCAGTTTTTGTTCTAAAGTTGAAGTGATTAACACTAAAGTTTATGTGTGTGTGACAGGATTAATTTGTTATATTTATTTAATTGTGCCTTCTTTCCCAAGGAAACTTCCTGTTTTCAGGCCACATATTTTTTCCCCCTTTTTTTCCTTTTGCTTTTTCTCTTTTTTCTTTTCTTTGCATTTGTTTGGGGTTTTTTTTTCCTAAAAGCTATGTTTTTCCATATTGACTAAATTTTTGGTGGTTTTTTCCTAAACTTTACTTCTTAATTGAGCTTTACCAGGTTTGTTTCAGCTCCAGGTGGCCAGGGATCCTCTTAGATAAAAATCCTGCTAAGGAAGAGCTGGAGGGAAGTTAATTCTGTGCTCTCAGCACATTATTTTCAGCCTGTGCCTCTGTGCCTGGGTGGACTCTGCCTAGAGGTAGGCCCCAGGGCACAAGAGAAGGTGAAAGAGAACTGTGAGATCTGGAACATGGAGGAAAGGGAAGGATTTTGGGTTGGCTGAGCTCTTCTGGCAGGCATTTCACAGATGTTCTAGGGACACAGTGCCTTGCTATGACACTGCACTGTTCTTGTCATCTCCACACAAAGACTGTAATGGCATTAAAGGTACAGGTAAATCTGACAGATCGACCCATGAAAGATTGCTGAGGTGGGGTTTAAATATCAGGGACCCTATTGTCCCAGTAACTTTGCAAAGGACTTCAGCAGTCAGGCACTGCACTGGTGCCTGATGAAGCTGCAATATCTCTAAGGTGGTGTTTAAATTTCGGAGAGATTTTTGTGATGTCAAATTATATAAAAAGACTTGCTGTGAAAAGTGTGCTTAGGACTACATAGTCCACAAGGAGCAGGTTTAGCCCCAAAGAGAGACAGGAATTGTCTTCCTAACTTTTTCTGTGTGGAAGCTGGAAAACAAACTCATCATGGCATTATGTGGCAGCCAAGGTGAAATCCTGGCCCTGATACGACAAGGAGGATTTTAGTAAGGACTCTGATAAAGCCACTGTAAAGATCATTTCACTCTTTATCCTTATCTTTCTGCTTCTCTTCCTCTGATGCAACACTGTAATTCTGGCCTCTTTGTATAAAATCATTCTGATCCCCACGATTCCCATTCAAGTCCTGCAACTCCATTTAGTCACTTACAGAGAGTCCAAGAGCTAACGTTTTCTGTGCCATGTCTTTGTTTCTGCAGCTATTGCATGATGCAGTCCTGTTGGGCTCTTGACTCCAGAAAAAGACCCTCTTTTTCTTACCTCGTTTCCTCTTTGGCCTGTCAGCTGGCTGAGGCAGAAGGAGCAGTAAGTAAACACAGTAAGATGAACATGTGAACAATGTTTGGGTTTGGGTTTGGGTTTTTGTGAGGTTTATATGTAGCTCCACAGCTCACGATGAGCTGAGGAATAGTCCCCTGCTTTCTACTGAAGTACACGACTGTATTATGGATGCATTGCCCATGGATCCATGTAAGAGCTTGGGGCATATTTTTCTGTCATCAGAAAAGATTCCTGACCTTCCTGATGAGGATTTTCTTCCTCCCGATGCCTGCACTGGGACTCTGGAAAGCTGAAGTCTCTCAGCCTGCGCTGTGGGAATGGGCTTCTATTGTGCAGCAGCCAGCGCAGTCAGGTTTGCTGATGCTGATAGCTGCCGTGGGAGGGGAGCTGAGCATGGACCAGGGGCCAGGGGGTCTCATGAGGGATAACCATGCCATGTCCTCACAGACAGAATGCTGTATGTCATTCTCAAAGGTCAAAATAATAAAGATGATCTGAGGAAGTCCTGTTCCATCCATATGAGGTATTTATCTCTTCTTCAGGGAGGATAAACAATTCCTTTCCAAACTACCAATTCCTACCTGGGTATCCACTCTGGACTAGACATGCTATTTCCCAGTGCAGTGTCCTTGAGAACATCTTGGGATGTGAGGAGCTATGAATGACTCTTGCCTTTGCAGCATTGTGCCTCTCTGAAGGCTGTTGGCTGTTGGAAGAAGCTGTGAAGTGTAGAGGCAAAATAATAAGCAGCTTCACAACACTGTCCCTAGGGAAAAAACTTTTCCTTTACAGTTCAGTGCTGTTCCTCAAACCCGCTCTTTTTACCACAGATAAGGAGGTGGTCTGCACCTGACAAGTGCCTGCTTCATGGGGAGAAGAGCAGTTTTCCAGGTACAATAAATAATAACAGAAGATATCTTCTATTTCCTCTTTCCAATTCTAGGTTTACCATAATAGGAAGAAAAATGTTGCTACACACCATTCCAGCATCAAAACTAAACCATGTGTAAACAGGCATGAGGAATCTTTGCTGCCCCCCATTGTGCTCCAGCATGAAGACCCTCAGGTTGAAAAATAATTTGGGTTGTGGATTTGGTCTCAGTATTGTTATAAATTCTGTGTAGGGTAAGTGTTTTATATCAGCTCTAAGAAGAGAAATTGTTGCCAGCTGCTGCACTGTTTGCATTTCTTGCGGGCCAGTCCGTATTAATGTGGCTTTGAGAAGAAGGTATAATTCATTTGTTCAAATTCAGCAAACACATCTATAGCAAGACAAGTTTTTTTGCTGCCTCTCTACAACTGAATATCTCTTCTCTTCCTGTTGTGTACATAGTGCCTCATCAACTTATTGAATTCATACTGTTCTTGCCACATTGCAACCAAACATGAGAAAATCCTTTTTTTTTCATCAACGTTTACAAGCGTTGACTAAGAAGCTAAGGAGAGCTGGTGTGATTTCCAGAACTGATATTCACATCTTCATCTCCAGATGTCAGTGGGTGTTGGAAAAAAAAACTGTTGGAGTCGCCAGTTTTAGATGTCCAAATGTTAAAGTTCCATCAGTCTTGTTTTACAAGGAACTCTTAATTTGATCGTGTGTAACTGTCTCGATGGCTGTGAAGTAGCTGATGGGTGTCCAGTTCAGGTGAGTTCATTTTATCAAGATTTAGTTACTCAGGTGGCCTCTAGTCAGCCAGGCTGCATTCTGCAACTGCTGATGAGAGATAGGCACTCAGAGTGAGTGATTCCTTTCTACCTGAAATAAGCATCTAAAATAACCAGGAGGAGTGATACTTGGAGATAACCTTCTACCTCCCTGGTCTGGAAAATCCAGGTGGCAGTCTCCAGCTGGAAGTCTCACATCAGCTGAGTTACAGCTAATTCCATTCATGGGACTTTGTGTTTTATAATAACAAATTTTAATTTTTTTTTTAAGAAATTATCTTCTGTAGCAATTTAGGAGTGTACTATCATCACTCCAAATCCACAGAATTCAGCCTGAGTGTAGGAACTGTGCTGCACTAAAATGAAAGTATGTCTCTTTAACTTTCTCATAGACACCCAGGACAATACTCAGAGGCTTGATGTGTTTTCAGTATAGTTAAAAAGACAGATATTTTCATTATGAGGTTTAGGAATCCCTAAATGCAACTTTCACCATGACTAATAGAATATATTTGTCTACATCACGGTGGATGAAGATGAGAATGTATTGGTTAATAGGTTTTTTTCTCTTTTACATTTTACAAGGTGCTAACTTCAGCTGGGATTTTTCAGAGGCATGTGTTATAATTTAATAACTGTTTGGATAGAATATGCTATCACAGAAATTGAGCTGCTCTTTACTAACACTGTCTGGAAATAATGTTGCAATACAGTGATTATGATTTGTATATTATTGTTAATGTTGTTAATAATTACTGGTGAATCCTCAATTTTTTAATCAGATACAAACTGCTGAAGAGCAATTTGGAGATATTTAGACAGAAATAAATTTTAACATTGCATTCTCTGGAAAATGTATATTATTTTTAACGTACACATAACAGTTTGAAAGTGTTCATCTGCAAGATGTCGCTGTTCAGCACTGTTAGCACACAGCCTGCAGTGGCTGGATGCTGGAACTTGAGTGCCTTGTGCAGACAGGAGTTTTCAGCCTTCAGAGTTAGAGAAACCTAATGCTGAACTGGTCACTTCCAAGCCTGGCTGGCCCTAGAAACAAAGCAGTTGTGAACTTGGCTCAAAGAGGAGCAGCTGGGAATCTCATGCACTTAAAAACATGCCAAGGACTTGTGTCACATGTTTTTCCAAAAGATTTAGAAAGAACAGGACCTAGATCATCTGGCCCCATCATCACTGCTGAGCTGAGACTTGGGAATACAAAGGCAAATACAGAATCTTGGAGCAAGTACAATTTCTCATGATTTACACATGAAAAGCAGCTCAGGCAACACAGCACTACGTGAAGAAGAGCAATCAAGAGAAAAATCCTCGTGTAAGGGCTGAACATGTGGGGAATTGTGCATCTGTTTCTACACACAGGAGAGATGGAACAAAGCTACAGGAGGTATTGAGTGAAAAATAATTTCTTTTAGGACTCTTCCTTTCCAGGATGCTTCCAACACAACTTAGCAAAGTGGTGGTCCACTCCTGAGGCTTGTGCAGAGCCACAGACAGTGTTGTTTAGGGAGCAGTTTTGTGATTCTTGAAGGGAAATGCCCACATTTCTTTCATTAGGACCCAGACTCCTAATCTGTGCCTCCAGAAGCACGTTGTCAGGAGAAAGTGATGAATTCCCCTTGTAGTGAATGGAGAGAGTTAAGCTTGTTTGAAGACTTCCAGCAGAGATGACTTTAGTCTAAGGTGGATGCCTTAAGTTAGGCACAGACTGACAAAGATTCAGTAATCATTAATCCGGGAAGAAGTGCAATAGAAGGGACTGAAGTCAATTAAAAGAGCTGAAGGGCAAAGGACACTGAGCTCTCCCTCGCAAGAGTAACAGAAATAAGAAGAAAGGTAATTTGACAACCCAAGCTGAAAGACACGATGGCGCTGGGGAATCTGCCCGAATTTTCTTTCCCCTCTACCTGCAAGAGCACACCTCGGAGCCGGCAGCCCTGTCCCGAGGAGTTCTCCCCGCGGGATGCCCGGGCACAGGCGGCCCCGTTCCGCCGCCGCAGCCGGCACTAGGTGGAGCTCCGCGACCGCGGCTGCCGGGCGGCCAAGGGTCGAGGGGCGCTGGACAGGGGGCGAGGAGCAGGGCTGGCGCTCAGCAGAGGGACTTGGGCCAGTCGCGGTGCCTGGACCAGAGCTACAGTAGACTCGGAGAGTAGGACTGGGGATGCGGGTATCAGTCAAAAGGACTCCACAGCCAAAACCTCGTAGCGCTGACGGGGTAAGCCCAGCACCAGCACAAACCACTCAGCCCCCACCCTCAGAGCGTTTTCCCGAACAACCATGTCCGTATGTCACAGGCAGCAGGGACCAAAATATTAAGAGACCCTTCTCTGTCCCGATCAAGAGAAACTGGAAGTGCTTCTCCAACACGTCATGCTTTTGGGTTTGGGATACCTGGGACGGGCTCTGGGGGGTCCCTCTGAGAGAAGTTGGGACTAACCATGTGTTAAACCAGAAGAGAAGAGCAGAAGTGACCCTGTCATGCATGCTAGCAGTGGCTTTCAGTCCACATGTTCATGGAAGGAACTGTGAAAGGCGATGAAGAAATCCAAGGTCATAGTTGCTCCCGAGCTGTTTGCAGACAGGTTATTTTTTAAGAGGCAAAACTTCTGCTGGAAATTATTTCAGGGGCTCAAAATCAAAGCAGTCTGAAGATGAGCGTATCCCATGGAGCTGGATACACCAAATCTCAGCCCCCTTCTCCCAGACACTGAATTAGATCAAGTGATCTGTGGCTCAGGGCTCAGGCTTCCCACTCTGCCGCCTTCCTTCCCTCATGAATGGCTAATTAATTAGACCATGCAAAGGAAAGCAGCTTTTAAAAAAAGGGCACAAGAAGACCCACCAAGATCTGTGGTTAAGAAGGCCTCTAATGGTATCAGAAAGAGCTGGAACCCAAGCCCAGCTCCTTCTTACCCTTGGTGAGCACCCCAGCATTACGGAATGGACCAGAAGGAGTCCTTCCAGGCAGGTTGTCTGAGACCTGGGCTGGATTCATGCTTCCTGAAATGCTTTGTAATGATGAGATGAATAGTGCAGCTGCTCAGGGCAGGGGTCCTCCATTATTTATTATTTATTATTTAATCCCTGACAGATTAAAATTTATGTGTTTAAGGCTGTGCTGGAAAACTGATAGAGCAACACTCCTAGAAGAAGGGTGGGTGCCCTGGGGCACAATCTAGTTCAGATCTCAGCTGAGAAGGAATTCTGAAGACCTGCTTGTGGAGAGAGGTGGAAAAGTGGTGGTGCTCCTGTGGTCAGCTCCACAGAGGCACATAAAGACTGGAGTGGGATGAAGTTCATTTAAACGCTGCTTAGTTGGGATGAAAACAGACGGGAGATCCTGACAGTGACCCACTTCTGCTGCCAAGTATTGCCTACAACTATTTATGATCTTTTTCTCCACAGATAAGCTTTGACACTTAGTTCTGGCTGCCCGGAGAAGCCTCTTTCCAGGTGCACTAGGGTTTGTCTCCCTCTGTGCTGTATGCCGTGTGTATATCAACATCTCCCAGATGAAGAAAATCCGCAAGTTACTTCTAATGACAGCCCTCCAGTCCCACCAGTGCCATGACAGCTCTGTCTTCAGAGGAGGGTTGGAGGCTTCAGATTCTAAAAAGAAAGAGATGCCTAGCTCTAGTTTCCAACATATTTCTCTTGGAGAAGCAACTACGTGATGTGTACTGTCTTCTCCTTTGCAAAAGCCTCCTGTGTGTAGAGTTGCCCTGCGTGAGGAGGGGCTGTGAAGCTAAACTGAGGCAGGGCTGGGCTGGTCCCTGGGAGCTGAGTCACAGAGGATGCCCAGGGGAGGGGAGTGCGAGCCACAGCTGGGAAGCTGGCTCTAGGTCTGCCTGGCCCTACCTTCCGCTCCTTTTAGGGCTTCTTTTCAGACCAGAAACAAAATGTGATGACACTCTTCTTCCCTCTCAGGTACAAGAATAAAACAATTAGGAGTAAATGTGAGATGGTGGAGAGCAGTCAGGTGCCAATCTCTCCTTGGAGCTAGAAGGACTGAGTTTGGGTTGGAGGGTACAGGTTTGTCTGTGGAGAAATACGAGTCTTCTTCTGCCTTCCTGCAGACCCATCATAAAGCAAGGTCCCATGTGGGAGCCTTGGCTTGCTCCCTGCCAGGCCACAGAATCGCTTGGCACTTGCCTCCTTTGGACTCATGTATTTCCTAGCATGAAATATGATCCACAAAGCACTATGGCCCTGCAGGGATGTGTACAATTATGGTCTTGCAAGCAACAAACCATCTACATGGGTCAGCAGCACCCTGTGCCTCTGCTCACTGAAGGGGTTTGTAGGATTGGGTTTGCCACAGAACACAAGGCTGAGGGAGACAGTGGCATGGGGCAACCACCCCAGAGCGTCTTGCCAAGGAAGGGCCTGGAGCAGAGGGAATGAGGTGGGAAAATCGCCAAGACTTGCATGTTGTTGGGCTGGGGACAACACACCCAAGGGGCATGCATCACCTCTCTGCTGAGGTTTCCCTGGGAGACGTAGAAAACTAATCAATGAAGAAAGCAGAGGAAAGCATCAGCCTTCATATTGCCGTTGGGAGGGGGTGATGGCCCGGGGGCACACTGGTGGCAAATGTGTGCAAACGATTTCACAGCTCAAGTTCGGTGTTTTGCTCGGCACGGGAGCCGACACTCGTGTTAGTGGCTCCATCCCACCAGCTGGGCCGGGGCTTGCGGTTTCCCGGGGAGTGGCGTGGCTCTGAAGGAGGGCTGGGAAACCGGGAAGCAACTTCTGCCTCGGTGTTCCGGGCCGGCCGTGCCTCGCCGCGAAGCCGAGAGTGTGAGGCTGGGCAGCACCGCGCTCCCGCTGCATCCCGTGCCGGGCGCTGCCGGGCCCGGGGAAGATAACAGGAGCCCTGCGTGCTGCGGGGAGCGTCCGTGGGTGGGCGGGGAGTGTCCTTGGGGGGCAGGGGCCATAACAGCCGTGCCCTGCCCTCCCCTCCCGTGACAGGCACCGGCCCCGCCCCGGCCCCGCCCGGCCCGCGCCGTCGGGGCCGCCCTGCGGATGCGCGCTGCCGGGTGACTCACGGCTCCCGTGACCGGATCAGGCCCCGGCCGTCCCAGGCGGGACATGCCAGCAGGGGCCGGGCACAAGCGCTCTGCAAGCTGCCGGGGCGCCCTGGTGCGGCGTTCTTTCTCCGTGGCATTTAAAAAAGATAATGAAGTAAGGTAAAATCAAGTAAAGAAAAGTAATAAACCAAACTAAACTAAACTAAAATCCAACCAAGGCTATTTCCTTGGCACTCAGAGGCGTGCCAGCCACTGGACCTGAGAGGCTGGGGACACCCTCACCATCCTCTGGCTGCAGAAGCCTCTGGTGTATCATATGACTTCTTTTCCTTCTTTGTTTACGTTGCTGTTTCCTGAAGGGGGACAGGGGCATGTGAACTCAGGCCTGGCAGCACCTGTGCAAAGCGGCTGGGGCCGGCCGGGGCCGCAGGGCCGGCCCGTGGCGGTGCTGGTGCGGGGCGGCTGTGCCCCGGCCAGGCACAAGGTGCCACCTTCCCTCCCCGTCTGCTTTCTTCCCAGCAACGTGAATCCGCTCGGGAGCGAGCGTTCAGCATCTAATCCCCTCCTAGAGGCATGTGCTTAAACAAGACTAGTATCAACCCTACGATAAAAGTATTGGGTTATTCTGCAAGGTAATCTACATCAAAGCCTCGGGGGCTGCCGGCTTGAAAAGATCCAAGATGTTTTCTAAGTCCTTATCATGTCTGTGCTTAGGGGGAGTCATAAATTCCACAGGTCGGACTAACTAACACACGATTCCTTCTTCCCTTCTCTCTCCATGGCAGCCAAAGGGCTTTCAAGCGGGCTTTTTTTTTTCTTTACCTTGCAAACAACGCTCCCGGTTCCGTGTCGTTGAGGTGGAGGGAGACGGGAAGATTCCCCCCACCACCCCACCCCGAGATTCTCCTAAACCACAGAAAAATAAATTATTTAAACCACAAAACTAGCAGAAATAAAGACGGCTGATCCGCACCCCCACAGGGCTCCCGCCGAGTGGGAGCAGTTCGTGGAGGAGGGATCGCGGGTGCTGCTCGGCACTCGGCCCTTCCCGTGGCTTATGGGGACGTCTCTGACTTGGGACGGGGGTCCTCGAGCTGTGCTGCTAGAGCCATTATCCCCCAGTCCGCGGCAGCCCCATGGCTCGAGGCGACGAAGAGCGCTGGCTCCGAAGAGAGGTGTCCGCTCCAGACGCGAGCACCGCTTGCCCGGAGTCCGAGGGCCCGGCAGCAGGCACAGTGCCCTGCCCCCGGCACTTCCCCGCAGTCGTGCCGCTGCCCTGACTCCCTCCGGAATAATGTCGGAAATTATTTTTTCAGATCAAGCAGTAAGCCTGAGGCTGAAGGAGGAAGGAGGGGAGCCCGGTGTCTGCCCAGGAGGCAGCCCTGAGTGAAACAGCTCTACGGGGAAAATATCGGGGTCAGCATGGAGGGGCGGGGGAAGATATTTCCCTGCGAACGGTGTCCCCCATCAAGCACTTGTCAGCTTGGGAGGCGCTGGGTCGCAGTTCCCCGCTCAGGATCTAACGAAATAGGAAAAAAAACGGAGGAAGCAAAGAGGGAGAGATGGGGCCTTCGCCCACGCTCCGGTGTTGGGGTCTGGTCCCAGGGTCCCCACTCCTCTCCCGGAGCTAAAGGGAAAACCCGAGACAAAAGCAGAGAGGGGGTGGGCAGAACGGAGAGGAGAAAAGGGGTGAAACCCAGCGGAGAGACATATCCTCTCTCCCCAGCCTCCTTGAGAAGCTCCGATAGCTGGGTAGGGCGGAAAGGGAGACGGATCCTGTGCCAATCACAACGAAAAGAAGTCCGAAGAGCCGCTAAGGCATCTAGGAGTGCGAGGATGGGGATCTCTCCTATTTTAAGACAAGAGTGTCCCCGGGCAGCGTGTGCCCATCCCCAGCACGGGTCGCGTCCGGGAAGCAGCTGCGCGGCGGCGGAGGATGCTCCGAAGCATTTATCTGTGGGGGAAGCGGAACTCGTCCCCATCTCGCCGCCGACCCCGGTTAGGGTATGGCTGGTGGGGCCCTGTCACTGCAAGTCCTCCCCGTACTCGGGGGGCAGCTGGGATCACTGTCAGAATGGCAAAATAGTGGAGCAGCCCTCTGGCTGCCATTCCCTGTAGTCGCGGTGCTGCCTCGGAGCCTCATCCTGCTCCTTCACCGAAGCCCCAGGACTCTCATCCGACCCCGCTACCGACGGCCCTCAGCCCGGTCAGCTCGGGCTGGCGCCGGGTCTCACCCCATAAAGCTGCCACCTGCCTGCCAGGGATTCACTGATGGAGCCTTAGACACTGAACTGGGCTGTTTCGGGGTTGATCAGGGTTGTAGTGCGTTTTATTACAATATGTCCAGAGTTTTGTCGTTTTAATGGCCCCTTTCTCCGTTTATAGCATCATCAAATTCACATCTGCATAGATCGGCTCTGTCGGTGCTTATCGGGAGAGGCGATTACATTGAAGGGACACAGCATTTCCTTCCCACAGTTACATTTCAGTCTCCAGCTCAGACAGCGCTGGGAGCTCCAAGCCCCGCTCCCTCTCCTCGTTACCCCATCGTCGGGGCAGGGGTAAAGTGTCATGGTGGGAATAGGCAACAGAGAGAGAAATTCCCTCCAGAGAAAGCGTCTGGCAGGCATTTCTGCATCCCTGCTGTTGTGCTGCTGTTATCGTAGGGTCGCAACCACGGCCGCCTGCGACAGCCTGCGAACAAGTGACGGTGTGGGCACAGGCATTCCCGGCTGTGTGCAGGGTGGGGATATCCCGTTCCTCGCAGCCGGGGCATCCACAGCGGCTCCGAGGGGGCCGTCTGTGGCCTCCTCCCGAGGAGAGATGCTCCATCCTTTCCTACTTGAGCGTCCTGGTCTCCCAGGGCCACTGACACTGGATCCCTCGGGGCATTTCGAGAGAGGTCACTGAATTACCCCCACTGGCGTTAACGCATGGCTCCACGTCAGCCCCACGCTCAGCACCAAAGGAACGACAGAAGGGGGGGAAAGAGAGGGAGATTTTCAGAGAGTGGGTTCGGGATATCTGCCTTTGCAGAGCTGAAATCCGCCCTCAGCTGCAAGACGCCCCGTCTCGATGACACTCCTCGGTGTACAGAACAGCCACTCACGTGGAAGGAAAAATACCCCTGGGACACGACCACGTGGATCTCCATATGTAATACCCGGGACACGGTTGTCCGGGACCGCGCGGGGCCCGGTGAGGGACCCCCGGTAGGACAGAGCCGCAGGCGCCCCAAGGGACCGGGAGAGCCGGTGAGAATGGCTGAGACGGTGCTGCGCTGCTCCGGCGAAACGTGCTGGGAAAACGGGGGGACGTTCCCGTCCCCATCCATTTTTTTTCGGCGGGTGAAAGGTTTCCTCGCTGTGTCCTGGGAAAAGATGCGAATATGCAAACGTCGTCTCGCATTGTCCCCGCAAAGGGTGAAAAGTTAAAGCATAAAAGCGGCAGGGGGAAGCTGAGAGGGGGTCGCCTCTTCAAAGGGGACTGGCTGGGCCGGGGGAGCCGGCTGCCGCTTGCCTGGGAGCCGCCCTTCCAGGGCCAGCATTTCCAGAGGGTTTCCAAGGAGTCGGGGAGGGAAGAAGTGAGTGTGCCTGGAGCCACAAGCCGTCGGGTTCCCCGCGGGCTCGGCCGCGCTACAGCGAGGGAATCGCCCAATGAGGTGGCAGGCTTTGAGAAGAGGTTGATGGTTCCCCCCTTGAGGAGAACCATCCCCTGCCTCGGTCCCAAGGTCCCCCCGGGCGGCGGGATGATCCGGCCTCGCTCCAGCGGTGGGTCTGAGGGCAGAGGTTGTTTCAGACGAAGACACCCCCAGTCCTCGTCCTTTCCCGGACCTGCTGGGCGCGCCCGATCTCGAATCTCTGCAGGCACACGGGGAGGAAGGAGACAGCGCCCTTGGAAGGGGGGGATTTCTCCTCTTACCTCGCCTTCATCGCCCGTGACCGAGGGGGAGCGGGAGCGGGTGCGAAGCGTTTTAGAAAAAGCAGTAGGCCGTCGCGGTGGGGTTTGTTGCTTAAAACACGACAAAATAGCTTTGTGGATTTTTAATCAAAACTCCCTCGTCTTCCTCCCCTTCCCCTCCTCCCCCACCTCCCAACCCCAAAGCACAGAGAAGAGCTGGCTAAAGTGCTGCCTACAGATCGGCCGTGATACCCGGCTCCCATATTCCCACCCTCGCCCTTAGATCTCCCTTTCTGTCTTTTGCAAGTCTCTTGATTTCATCCTTTGAACCTGTGATTGGAGGTTAAAGTGCACCAGGTTGCAATGGAAGGAGGAAGCTCTTAAACAATAAAGGCTTGAATATTTAGCTGTGATCAGGTCGCTGCCCTCTCCTTATCTTTTTAAATGCAAATCGTCTTTTAGGGGTAGTAGCTATATACCCAGTGCCTCTCCACGTCACCTGCCTTTGGTGTGTCTGGGCCATTACTAATAGAGCCTTGTAAACAATCGTTAATCATGTAAGGACTGCCGGCCATTGGATTCGGACCGGGAGCGCGGAGGAGCGCGGAGCGCAGCGCGGGGCCGCGGCCCCTCCGCCTGCCCCCTCCCCGCCCCGGGCAGCCCGGCCCCAGGCAGCAGCAGGCGCGGCGCGGCGAGAGCCCCGAGCAGCATGTGGAGAGCCGCCGCCGGGGCCCCGCCAGCATGTACGTGAGCTACCTCCTGGAGAAGGACGGGCCCATGTACCCCGGCCCGGTGCGGCACTCGGGGGGGCTTAACCTGGCGGCGCAGAACTTCGTCGGTGCCCCGCAGTACGCGGACTACGGCGGGTACCATGTGAACCTCGACGGCGCCCAGTCCCCCGGGCCGGCCTGGCCCGCGCCCTACGCCGCCCCGCTCCGCGACGACTGGGGCACCTACGGCCAAGGGGCCCCGCCGGCCGCCGGCGCCGTCCACGGCCTCAACGGGGGCTCCCCCGCCGCCCCCATGGCCTACAGCCCTGCCGACTACCACCACCACCACCACCCGCACGCCCATCACCACGCCGGCCCCGCGCCCCACTGCTCCGCCGGGGTCATGCAGCCCCTCAACGCCGCCAGCGCCGCTGCCAGCGCCGCCCCCGAGACGCTCTCCCCCGGTGGGCAGCGCCGCGGCCTCTGCGAGTGGGTGAGGAAGCCGGCGCAGACCCCGCTCAGCAGCCAGGGTAAGTGCGGGACGGGGCCAGGCGGGCGGGGGCTGCCCCACCGACGACTCCCCCGGGGCGCCGCCGGCTCGCCGTACGCCGGCCAGCCCGGCAAAGCCTTTTCTCGGGGAGAGCTCCCCGAAACAAACCCGCCCGAGGGTCGGTCCTCCGGAGAATCGGGCTGCCGGACTCTGCCGACAGCCCATCAGTGCTGCTGAGTGCCGGGCCGGCAGCGGCAGGAGCGGCGCTCTGCCGGTGAGTAGCCGCTGCCGGCCCCGGGGGCTCAGTGCCCAGGGGTGCGCTGCAGCGGAGCAGGGTGGAATGGCCCAGATCCCGAGGAAACGCTCGTTCTTCCTCCCACTGCTCCGCTCTCCTGCTTATAGCCACTTAGAAGATTTTTATAACCAATTATAGTCGTATAAATCATCGGCCAGTGTCGCTCCGCATTTGTTTCTGAGTCACTGGGCGCCTGCCCTTTATTAAGGTCTCCGTGCGGCCAGGCCTCCCGAGCGACAGCGGCGGCCACTTGCCCGCCCGATCCTTGCGGGCCGGGCCGTGCCCCCGGCCGGGCCGTGCTGGGCCGTGCGAGGGCGTGCCCTCCCGGGTCAGGCCGTAGCCGGCGCCGCGCTCGCTTGTGATGTTAATACCCCCGCAGACCCTCTCTTTTATTCCCACCGTGCATCTGCCAGGGGACATGCGTGCCCCGCTCTTTGATATACGCCTTCCATGGGTACTATCTCCTATTTTCTTTTTTTTTTTCTTTTTTTTCTCTTTTTTAAAAATAATTAAATATTTATGTATAGTGGCCGGAAAAAAAAAAAAAAAAAGATGACGACGTTCGCAGTAAATAATGACATGGCATTCCCCTCTCATCCCCTGCCTTGCGTGACCGACGGCAGGGCGGGGGTTCCCCGGGCGGCGCGGAGCGGGAGCCCCGGCTACGCCTGTGGCCGCCGCGCCCCGGGGGAAAAGCCTCGGTGCCCCGGTGCCGACCGCTGGCACAGCCATGTCCCAGGTGCCGGTGGAACTCTTACAGGCCCACCGCTCTTCCCACAGCAGCCCGTGGTGTTCCCACAGTTTGGGCTTGTGCGGTGGTGGCCGGTCCCTTGTCTCCATTCAAATTCTGCCTTTGGAGCCAGTGTTTATGTTAATGTGCAGAGCTGGGGGGATGAAAGCGCCTGCCGCCATTTGTTCAGTAGTGGTAATTCAAACAGAATGTGGCTGTCATTAAGGCTTTGAGAAGGGTTTTTCTTTGATAAGATCTCCTTGTCCTGCATTGTTTGGGATTGTGTTCCCTATTCACTGGCTCTGGGGAGTTTTCTCTGATCAGGCTTGTATCTTTACAGGGTGCTTTTGTTGTGGTTTGCAGAGAGTTTACCTGAACAAAGTCAGCCTGCTAGCCATTAAGCACCTTGGAGGCAGAGACTCCCCGCCTCGGCTCCCTGGGGAACGGGAAGGCCGGGGACACAACCAGTTAAACAAGAAACCCTCGGGAAAAAGGAGGTCACCGGCTGCGGCCATGCACTCTCACCGGCTGCTCGCTGGCATTCGCCTTCGGATTCCGTTGGGTTTTCAGTGTTTCGTTTGGTTTCGGGTTTTTTTGTTTGTTCGTTTGTTGCTTTGGGTTGGGTTTTTTTGAGCTCTGAAGCTGCACGTCACACTTCCAGGCTTTCCAGAAGATCCCTTTAGCCTCCGTGCCGGAACAGAAAAGGGGGAGCTGGGCCGGTTCGCGAGTGGTTCCCCGAGGCTGCTCCCGATTCTCCACCCTTAGTTCGCTGTTTCTCGTTTAGAAACGAAATCAACTGTGCCCCGAACGGGCCTTTTCTTTCTTTCTTTATTTCCCTTTTCCTCTCTCTCTATAAAGAGTTTGTTGTCGCTCGGGAAGGCAAAACAAAACCAAAAAGCCAACAAGTGCACAGTAAAGGTGTCCCCGTGCAAGGCAGGGGTGTGCGGTGGGGGCGAGGGCTGGCAGCCGGGGCTGGGAGCCTGCGCCCGCCGGCGTGCCTGGCATTGGTGTCCCATGTCTCCAAGGAACTGCGGAACGTCTCCTCTCCTCTGCTGCGCTCAGTAGAGCCCAGGGCACGGGGAGGCCAGAAACCAGCCCGGAAGGGGGGGATAGGACTGCTCTTGATCGCTCTGCACCGCAGAGAGGACGGCTGCGCTCAACTCTGCCCTTTGACTTTGACTTTCTCAATCCTGGCTTTGTGCTCCGCAGTTAAAACCAGGACGAAAGACAAGTACCGCGTCGTGTACACCGACCACCAGCGGCTGGAGCTGGAGAAGGAGTTTCACTACAGCCGCTACATCACCATCAGGAGAAAAGCGGAGCTGGCCTCCAACCTGGGGCTGTCAGAGAGGCAGGTCTGTCCCAAGAGTGGCGCTCCCTACGCTCGCCACGTGTGGCCGGGCTGCGCGGGGGCAGGGATGCGCGGGACGGGGCTGCGCGGGGGCGGAACGCGCGGGGTTGGGACGCGCTCTCGGTGAGAGCCCCTGAGAGGGGGATATATCCCCGGCGAACTGCCCCCCCTCACTCCCCTGTCCATCCCCCGGCAGGTGAAAATCTGGTTCCAGAACAGGCGGGCGAAGGAGAGGAAGATCAACAAGAAGAAGCTGCAGCAGGCGCAGCCCGGCGGCGCGGAGCCCCTCAGCCCCAGCGCCTCATTGCAGGGTCCCGCGGCGGGGGCGGCCGCCGCCGGGCTGGGCCCCGCCGCCCCGCAGTGACAGCGGCCGGGGACAGCGGCGCAGGGACTGCTGGAGGACGCGGCGGATCGGGCCGGGCCGGGCCGGGGGGCACGGTGGGAGCGGCCCCCCCGATGCACTACACCGCCCCGCGGGGCCGGCCGTGTGTACAGGTGTACAGTGTATGTGTCTCGTCGTCCGGGGGAAGCGTGTCCATCGCTTTATTAATATTATTATTGTTATGTTCGGGTGCTATTTTTACCCTGGAATTTGTTAGATAAAGTGGGGGCACTGCCTGCCAGTCAACCCCCGGTATATCTCAGGGATCGGTCCAAAAGACCTTAGAAATGTTGTTGGGCTAATGATGAATTTTAGCAGGAAAAAAAAATTAAAGCACATGGTTTTTTTATTTTATATTTTATTTTATTTTCTTCTTGCAACCATGAATATGCAAAATGTTCATTCTGCCCTAAGGGTCAGAGCAGACAAGATAAGGCACTGTTTAAACGTTCAGAAGTGAATTGCTTAACGTTAGACACTTGTAAAAGAGCCCATAAATCCAGTGCAGATAGTCATCCATCTAGATTTATTAGCTGCAGTGCAGAGAAATTGAAAGAATTTCGTCTCTTCTGAAAAAGGTGTCCTGTCATGCTGGAGTGAGGAGCCTTGTTTGCATGTGCAATGCCCCCTTGGTTAAACTGTGTGCTGTTTCTCACATCCTTACAATTTCTGTCTTGTTGGGGGGGAGGGGGTGTGTTTCAGTTGATTTTCCAAAGTTCCCTTGATTTTATCAGCTTTATATAGGCTTCATCACAGCTCCATCAGAAGCAGAAATCCTCTGAAGAGCTCTGTGCTATTTCAGAGCCTACTTTGCACAGGCTGTGGCCCATTTCCACGTGCTGGCTAGATGGAGGGGACCAGGGTAGAGATGCCAAATGACTCACTTAGCCAGAGATGAAAACAAGAAAAGTCCAGCTGATTTGGCCAAATTGCCCTGGCTGTTTGCCATATGTACTTCTTACTTAAGGATGGGAGAAGCCCAACTGCGAAGTGAGGCCAGGTTGGATTAGCCACACTGCAGCCAGTGCCCTTGGCCGGGTGTGGAGCCAGCTCGTGTGGGCCTGGGCCCTGGCAGGGATGGGAGCACTGTCCAGCCCCAAAGACGTTACCTGGATTATTGATTTGCCCGGGATTTAGGCCCATGCTGTTCAGTTTTTCTCATCAAATTTATTTAAGTTATTCCATTTGCCTTCTTTGGGGCACTTCATTTTTTTCCTTGTTGAAGCTTTTCTTACCTTTTGCTAAAAGCCAAAGCTAAATGCCAGCAGCATCTACAGAACTGCGTGGGGAGAATGGTTTGGTCAGGGCCCGACCCTACTGACAAGGCAGCTCTCTCTGCCTAAGGGAACTTGGGGAAATGGAAAGCACCAGCCCCAAAGCTTCTGCACTGCATTTTGTCGGCGTGCAGCTCCATGCCTTGCCGGGCCAGGGGCTGGCAGTCTGACAGCAGACATGCGGCCATGCAAACCTGACCCAGGGCTCCTATGCCGGGGAGGAGACCTTGGTGGTAGGCAGCAGCTCTGGTGCAAGGAACCTGCTTGATTTTTTGCTGCGTATGTGGTCTCTGAAGTGGGTCTGGCCGGGAGACATGGGTGCAGCACCAAAGCAGTTATGCTCATTGCGCGTGGGCTTGACACACAGCACGTCCTGCTGGGTCCAACGTCCGTGGTTCGCTCCTGACCACGGGGACGCAGAAGCCAGATTCATCCTTCTGTGGCTCTAAAGGGTCCTTGGATCGTTCTGGAGGAGCTGCTGAAGACAACTAAGGCTGAGCAGCACTCAAACCGAGGGTCTTGGCTCTGCAGCGGCAGCCCTAAACGGCGCAGAGCAGTTGCACCAGGGCTCTCCGAGCTAGAAGGGCTTTGCAGGCACCACGACCCACTCCTCCCTCTGCGCTGACCCCGGGCACGAGGGCTCTCGGGCGGCAGCAGCCAGGGCGCAGCAGCCCCGGGCGGGGCCGCCCCTTCGAGGATGTCCTCTGGCGCCCGGGGCCACCCCCGCAGCATTGATCCCAGCCCGGCTGCTGCCGGAGCTGCTGCGCGTTGCTGCGATACGCCTGTCAATAAACCCTGTTTGGATTGTGGAGCAGAGCGCAAGGTTTGTTTGTTTAGTGGTTAGAGGTTCAAAAGTCGGCATTGTCCCACTGCAAATGAGCACAAATTTTTTCTCCCTAAGGAAAAGCTGGCTGTGCTGAGTGGGAGGGAGAGATATCGGTGGGCCCTTTTATTTGCTTCCAGGAATAATTAATGGCAGTGAGAAAAAAGATGACCACGGAGTTATGAAAGACCATCAATAAGTAAATTAATCACAAAGGATCTAGGGGTGTAAGAGGTGCTGCTTGCTGTGATTTTGTTGGCATTTACCCATGCCCGTGGGGCTGGGGTGACACGGAACTGGCAGAATCCAGGACTCCTTACTGCAGTGGTGGCACACGGTTGCCCCTGGCACCAGCCCAGGCATGGCAATATTTAGGACAGTCCCTGTAACCTTTCAGTAGTGTGCTTCGTGGGTTGGGGTTTTTTAATGCTGAAAGTGTGAAAATTTCTTTCTTGCTTGTAGGGCTTTTGAGAAAGAAAGCTGCCCTCATTGAGGTGGACTAGTCGATGTCCACAGAAGTTTTTTCTCCTGAAAGCTCATTAGAGACATATAAACAAGCCCGACACCTTTTAAACATCCCCATTCCAGATTCCTTGCTCTCTCTGTTAGCAAGCATTCATTTTCTGAGCTCTCCTCAAATCCTTGACTCTGGCAATGCAGGACTCAGATTTCTGAGTGTAAGAAGCAAGTGACCAAGCAAATCATATCCACTTCAATTCCAAATATATCCTGTCTCCCATCCCCAAGCAAGCAAACCACCAACCTTCTGTCTTCCATTATTTTCCTCATGCACCATAAAAAAGCATGAAAAGGAACAAATTCGGTATCCTGTTTATTTGAGTGGGCATTTACAGGCACCTGGATCAGTCCATAGATGAACCCTGACATTGAACCAGAAGATCTGTTTGTCAGAGGTGATGCCCCCTCCGATCAACCCATGGCTGTTTTCAGTTCTCACAGAGCTCCATGCTGTCCTGCAGCAGCAAGCCAAGACAGATTGGTGGGGCTTAACAGGTCAGAGCTGCTGCACCTTGCTCACCTGACAGGGACTGGAGCAGAAGTCCATGAAAAAAAAATCCAGGAAATCAGAAGGTTTGGCCCCAAATTTGCAGGATGGAAGTCCCCTGCTCTCCCTTTCTTGTCAGATTTTCCTGTTCCTATCACTGTACAATAACAAACCAACTAGGATTCCTTCTCTTGGATTAACTCTAAGGCAAATATCAGTTTCTCAAGAAAGCTCTTTGAGTTTGGGGCAAAGGATATCAACGTGTGTCATAACCCATCATGGGATGAACAGTTAGGTCCTTAGAGGACTTGGATGGCATCTAGAGCAAATGTCTGCTTTCTCCTCTCTGAAGTATCTTTTAGGGGCACTTTATGTGCCCTCAGTCTGACGGCTGAGCACTCTGGATCTGCAGGATGAAGACAGTCAGCTTTTTAAAAAATAATAAAAATAAAAATCTTACATTAGGAGTAAGCAACAACTTCTGACATATTCTCCATCCAGCTTTTTTGCCCACACAAGTGACCTCTGTGAGACAGGCTGTTTCCATCTGTGGATGAAGCAGTGGCTAGAAGCACATATCCCAGCCATCTAACAGAGGGCAGAGCCCACCCTTCAGAAACTGAGGGGGGTTTGCTGTGGGTGACTGAAATCATGGCTCCAGAGGACTGTGTGAGGACAGAGGTTTCTCTTCGCTACTCCAATCAGCAGCTGGTGTGGAAAAGGAAATAATGAAGTGTACAATTCTGTTGACACAGCTCTGCCATGTCATAGACAAAATTCATGACCAAATACTTTCCCTTGGTCCCACACAAGTAATGGAGCTGTGTGCTGAAGCTTAGAGGAGCTAGAGCTAAAAGCAAACCTCAAATTGATGCCAGAGAAGCAGCACTGGAGGCCTTCCAGGAAGCAAACAGCTTGTAACAAAAGTAAGCAGGACACAAGTCTGTGGAGGGCAGTCCAGCTGCACAGGTAGCTCAGCGAGAGAACAAGGCCACCTTGGAGAGAGAAGTCGTGGGATGCATGGCCTGATGCAGCAGAGTACAGGTGCCAGGGAGGTGCATGCTAGGAATCTCCCTAGTGAAACAGCTCTGGTTACTGTCAGAAAGCCATTGCAGAGAAGTGGCAGGAACCTCTAGGGACAGATGGGAACAAATTCTCCCAGAAGCCTTAGCAGCCTTCTGGGCTTTGCTCCAGGGCAGCTCTTTGACGGAGCGGGATGTTCCCACTCTCCCCGCTGATGAGAAAGGGCTGTTTCCTTCTCACCTGCATGCTCTGCCATGCTGTGACTCGGGTGAACACAGTTTCTTCTAATTAATGTCACAGCTTCTGCAATGCCCCCAGTTCCATTCTCAGTTTTTGACACTTTCAGATGTCAAACTCACCCTCCTTGAAAGAGGGCAACAGAGAGTTACTTGCAAAGAAACAGGAAAAATCCGAGCTATTCACAAAAACAAACAGTTTGTTGCCAGGAGACTGGAATTAGAGACCTGGGAATCCCTTTCAAGCCCTGCATTTCTAAATTGAGGTATCATCTGTTTTGAGATGACACCCACTGGATCCCAAGATGACACCCACTGGATCCCCTTGCTTCAAAGTAAGTACAGGAAAACAGAGGATGAAAACTCATGGATGATTCTCATTACATGTTCACACAGATGTCTAGATACCAATCTGTGGCATTCATTATGCTCCAGTCCAGTTAACCATTGGAAAGTAACAGGAATAATTTTCTCTTTGCTACTAATTTCATCTAATTAAAACACTAACTAAGCTAACATAATATCTAATGTAATCTGTATAATAGATAATCTATTTAAAGTAATATCGAACCTATTGGTCCAGGTAGGTGTTTTGATTCAATTTTTCAAATTAACGGAAGTTCATCATCACCTTTCTTAAGTGTGCTTCATAGAAACATATAATAATGTGGGTTGGAAGGGACCTTTAAAACTCATCTAGGTCCTACTGCCCTGCGATGAGAAGGGACATCTTCAAATGGATCACGTTGCTCAGAGCCCCATCCAATATAACCTTGAATGTTTCCAGGGATGGGGCATCCACCCCCCTCTGAACAATCCATGCCCTTCACGCCCTCTCTGGGAAAAAAGTTCCAGTGTTTCGCCACCCTCATTGTAAAAATGTCTTCCTTCTATCTGGTATAAACGTAGCCTCCTTTAGCTAAAATTTCTAACAGCTCATTTCCAACCTGCTGATCCCTAGCCCTTGAGCTGGACCGAAGAAAATTAGAAAGATGCCAAATATAACATCTGCCCCTCAGTGCCCCCGCAGCCAGCTGCAACAGGCAGGGTTGGGGGGAAAAAACCACTGCTTTTAGCGCTATTCCAAAAGAAGAGAACAAGCCAAACCGAACACATGGAATTTCCCTGCTTTCAGCATTCTTCTTCCCTTAGTCACCCAGGTATTTTTGGGCAGCTGTCGCAAGCCCGCACAGTTTTGCTTTTGAGTCAGATCCTGTTCTGCCGACATGTCTTGCTGCCTTCCACAGTCACAGTCTGTCCTACAGATAACTTGCACAGACCCAAAGACCTTTGGGAGAGAAAAGCTGCCTTATCTCCTGCATTCTTTGGAAAGGGATGCTCCTCACTGCTCTGTCCGTTCCTCTGCTGGCAGACAAGACAAGCTTTCAGCCCTGGAAACCAAGACTGCTTGTGGTCTACTTTTTCCATGCCACGGTCTGACCATGCAAATAGAAAGATCACTTAGGCCTACAAGACTTGCTTGGTCTCCTGCCTCCCTGAGTGACAACAGATAGGGCTTTCAACAAAGGCTTTCTTGTAATCAAGTCCTTGGAGAACATCCTAATGCAGAACTCAAAACAGAAACCAGGAGCATGATTCAGGGCACTCCATGATCAGGTGGGTCTCAGGATTTTTAATTGTGCTTTTAGGCACCTCGAGTGCAGTATGGGTAAGACATGGACACCAAGAGGCCTTCTGAGCCTCCAAAGGCATTTAAATTCCTAAAACAAGCAAGAGTCAAGAGGCACAAGTATTCAAGATTTTTCTTCCTTTTTCCACAGTTTGAAAATAAGCCAATTACTCTCATGGAGATTGTTGGAAGTGATATAAAGAGCTGTGCAACAGTTAACTACTGAGGTCTCTTTAAAGATAACTCAAGCTTTTCATCATGTTTTAGGGAAATTCCAGCCCTCACTTGATCTAGGGATTTTTTGTTATTTGTAAAATTTCAGGTGAGATGGAATTTACATTGGTGAGAATCATTTCCTATCCATAATACCAAAGAATTTTTATTCCAGCTTAAAATAAAAATGTGCTATTTTAAGAACAATCAAACCACTCATTTTTCATACATACTAAGTGCATAAGTGTATGTTGTTTTTCTGGCAATTATGCTTATTTTTTTAGATCTTCTTTCATCCCCACTAAGACGCTTATATGCATCTACAGAGGTGGAGGTAGAGCTAACCACGGAGATCTGAAAAAGGGTCTCTGAAAACATCTTGTGCAACTACTCCCAGGAATGTAGTGACTCAGAAGAAAAAGCGACTTTCTCTTATCAGGAGCGCGTTTCTTCCTCGAGGACTTCAATCTAGAAACATGATCCTTTTTCTGTTCCCAGTAATGATATCCTGCTCTCCCAAGGCCAGAGCAACACTTTGGACCTACTCTTTCATTCTCAGTCACTCCCTCACCAATCTCCTATCGTGGCTCCAAAGGTGTTTTCCATCCTCAGAGGCTTGGTCTCTGCTGACGGCTCCTGCCGGTAAAACATGCCCTTTGTTATCTCTTTGCCTGTGGGCACACGTTCCTGAATTGGAGCAGGAAAACATCGACACTGGCCCAAGGACAGCAGCTGCTCAAGCAGGGGCAGATGGGGCTGGCACGGTGAGGGTCCAGCAGTCTGTGGTGGTCCAGAGTCTAGGGGGATTCAGTCTGCTCCTGTGCATATCCCAGCTCCAGCATACCACCATGGACACCTGAAAACCTGCCTCCTTCCCTCCTGGCCTAGGAAAGTGCTCCCATATGCTCCATGGGCTGGGAGCTACTATCACACAAATATCCTGGTGCTGACCCCTTATGCAAGAGACAGCAAAATCCAAGTGAAGAACAAGAAAGAAAAGAAGGAATTTTCCTGTCTCAGAGATAAGGAGATTACTTCTGCCATGGTAAGGGAAAGGGCAAGGGCTGCAGTGCCAAGTGCTCCAGGAGGCAGGGGATGCCCTCAGTGGTACCTGCTGCCTCCCTGCTGGGAGGGAGCCCAGATGCAGCTACTGCAGGCAGCAGTGCCACTCACCCCAACCTGGCAGCTGCCTGTGCCCCGTGAGCTTCCTGTGGTCTGTGATGTGCTCTGAGGTCCAGAGCAAAGGGAGAGGCTGCTGAGAGTGACACAGGTAAATGCACCACGGCAGCTTGCAGAGCACACAATAAACATGGAAGGAAGGAAGGAGAGCCCAGCAGCCACTGCTCCTTTCCAGGCGGGTCCCCCACCGTGTCTCACCATGCCACTCCCTTCCCTGTCCACCCAACCTGCTCAACTCACTGGTCCCTTCCTGACAGTCCAAGAAAAAGCAAGGGCCAGTATGAAGTGTTAGGAGCACACTCAGCACAAAATGGTGATTCATGCTGAAGGAAGGAGCAATGTGTTTTTATCTGACCCTAAATCTTTAACCTCGCTCAATCTACTTTTGCTTTGTGAGCATCACGCTCTACGTATGCTGTTTTACGAAAAGTACAAGATTGCTTTCTCACAAATCAGCACGTGCTCAGATCCCTTCAGCAGTGCTCTTCAAATTCAAGCCAGTCCTGGGTCAGAGGTTCTCAGCCTGGCTCCCAGATACTTACCACTCTAGCATCTGGCAGCATCAAACCCCTTGAGCTGGGTACCTGTCTCCCAAAGTCAAGATCAATGTAGTCGCATTTCTGCACTCTCATGGAAATTCTCTGAAGTCATCCAGAGCCAGCTTAGGTGACAGAAATCTTCCTTGCTGCAGTCAAGTTGTCCATTTGATAAGCGAAGGTAGGGCTGAATTCCTTCATCTGTCTTAACAAATTGAAAAGTGCCAGGAAATATTCCTGGGCACTGCAGCTCAATCAGCTGGGTTAGTAAATGGCTGGTCCACAGCCAGCTGTTGGCTCGGGCCAGCTTTTGCTTGCCCAGGAAACCTCTGGGCAGAGATTTAGAGTTAGGACAAGCAGTAGACTGTTTTCAGAATGTGGTTTAGGTACAGCCACTCTGCTCTAGAGGGTAACATAGAAGTCACCTTCATTTGGTGACCATTTGGTAACAGCTGGGCTCAGTGCTGAGTGGTGATCTTGGGACATGCTCAACTTACAGCGATACTCAGATTCCTAAGTGGCACTGAAATCATGCAAGCCAGTTCCAGAAAGGCATTCCTGCTTGTGTTTTTTGTAAGAAGACCTGGATACCTGGAGACGTCAACACTCCTAGTGAAATGTCCCAGGAGACCCACTCCTTTCTGTTTACTTCCTCAGCAGGAAGGCAAAAGCACCAGAACTGGGGTAGATGCTCCAGCTGTGCTGAACTCACAGAACTGATTCCTGATGTCATTGCCAAGACGCTGCCCAGCATTGTGCCTGTGCAGTTGGTAGGGCTGAAGCACCAGGATGAGGACAGCTGCCAGCACCCACCTGCCAACTCCAACTCGCTGGCACGCTGGCCAAGAGCAACCCGAGCCTTTGCCTTTCAGCAGGAAATTGCCACCTGTTGCCTCACAGCCAAAATTGTTCTCTTTGCAGCATCTCTGTGTTGTGGTGCTGGAATGGGGTCGGAACATGTTCCCGGGGAAGGAAGGAAGGAAGGAAGGAAGGAAGGAAGGAAGGAAGGAAGAGA
>VZTE01002530.1:979443-1011881 GCA_013397775.1 Eulacestoma nigropectus
AGCCCCCACATGCTCCTCTGTGTAGGTGCCATCAGCGTCACGCCTGCGGAGGTGACTCGCAGACATCAGACCTGGCCGTGCGAAATGCGTTTCTGCCTCCGAACTGTGTTACTGTCTTCATCTGACCTCACAAGAGGAGTCTGGCACATCCTCCCTCCCCTCCCACGGCTTGTGCCACCAGGGATCGATATAAAGGGTTTGAAATCTCTCAGCATCCATTTCCCACCAGGCAGCACAGCAGCATCGAGCACAATTCCACTTGTCTTCTTCCCTCTGCAGTGTTCTTCCTTTCTTCTGATGCTTGTTGCTACTGCAACACAAGACATCAGCCAGTGCTGCTATGTAAAACATGACCCCATGGAGCAGAACCTGCCAATGGCTGTGGCACCATCTGGAGAGCCCTGGTGGAACTAAAGAAAGCCTTTATATGTCTTACACACATTTGAATGGCTGAACAAATCCCTCTTCCTCCTCACTTTTCTATCCTCAGTTCTCCACACTCATCATGCCCCTGATATCCTCTTTTACAGCTGCTGTTCAAGAATCTAGTCCAAAGCCCATTCAAATCAGTCCCATTGGCTGCAGTTAGCTTTGGACCACGGCCTAGATCTCCTTTACTGGCTCTTGGCTTTATGCCTCTTCCAAGCCCTCACTTGGAACAGTCTCTGCCTCTGTGAAGGCTCCCTTTCATCAGATTTCCCTTAGTCTCCCTTCTTTCAGGATGTCTCTCTACAATGAGTAAATGATGGCTTCAGAAAGCATATTGGGATGTAGCAGGGGCCATCTAAGAGATGGCAGAAGATGGAGAGATTCCTGGCAAAGCGGGCTATCTTCTGGAGTGGCAGCAGGGAAATTAAGGTGGCCAACAGCCAAGGTGTGTCAAGCCTCAAAAGGAAACTTAAGCAAGGCAAGGAAGCTCTTCTAGTAGCTATGCTGCACCTATGGTCCCAGGGGTAACTCTCCTCTGCTTCCCTGCCTGCTTCTCTTTGGCCTCTGAATTCTGCAGAAACTCCTGCTTCATGTCAAAGGTAGTGCAGGTGCAGGTGTGCGGTGAGCTGTTTCCAAAATGAAAGACGTGACACTTTTTGCGGGATGATGAGTATTTTGTTGGATTGGTGAGTTGAGCTGTCTCATCCAGCTGCTTCTGTTTGCTACAGAAACAGGAGGCAGAGAGGGAGCACTAGGGTTTCAGATTAATGTGACATGCCACTGCATCCTCAGATAGGGGTGTGACAGGTTCCTGGCTCTTGCCTATCCATTGCTGCTCTCCAACTCTGCCCTTGCCTGATGGTTCCTCTGTTTTTATCATTGCTTTCTGCTCCATGTTTTATTCCATGTAGACCTGAAGGAGGGAGGAGGCTTGAAAGGAAACTGTTCCTCTTCTCCTCCTCTCTGCCACTCTTCTGCCTCCCAGCTACAATTCCTTCCCTCTGGCGTGGAGAGAAGTACTGTCTCTTTTGTTGTTCCCTCCCTGGGTGTTTTTTAGTTCCTACTGCATCTTCCTCCGCCATCCACTCCCTGCTCCATAACCAGGCACGGTGCCAGGCTGGCATGGCAGAGGCGTGCAGAGGAAACACCGCATCTCCCTTGATCTGACTTCCCCACCTTGATGCGGACACGGCCTGCAGGTGTCAGCTTGTCTCTTCCTAGGTCCTGATGTCAGCCTGTAAAAGCCCTGTCTCTCCTGAGCCTCCCTCCCCCCACTCTCCCCAGTGTTTATAGATCTACAACCAGTGAAGAATGAAGCCCTGACCTATGGATGCTAAGATTTTCCAACAAGCTATCGCTACTCCCAGCCCTCCATAATCTAATGGGACTCCATGGTGAGGGTGGGGTATTCCAGGTCTTCCATGAGCAGTGCTGCTGTGTGGCTTACCTCACTCCTCAGAGCCAAGTTGAGAGGATGGGATAAAAGGAGACATAGGGGAAAATGGGACTTTACTGGAACAGGACAAAAATCTGCCACCCTAAATGGATTTTTATCTCCCACATCTCTGCAGATTTTCTGACAATTTCCAGCGCCTGCATCTAAATGAATTTGGATTACTTTTCACAGGAACTGTGAGGCAGCTCTGTAAGATTTTTTGCCAAAAACGAGCTTCACTTAGAGCCCTGAGCAAGCAGGACTCTAAGTACCTGATTTGACATAACCAGGGACAGCTGGAACAAGCCCTGCATGTAACAGTGAATAAACACCACTGCAGAGCACCTGCATGAAATGGAAATCTCTTCCAGAATCACAATATTTTCCTTTAGTATATGGACCAGGAGGAATGTGGAGACAGGTGAGAAAACTCCATCACATTACAAGGGGGAATTAAGCTTCTGCAAGAAAGGTGCAAGCTGCAATTAACAGCTAAGTAAAATACACAAAGCACCTGGTTTCTGTATCATGACTTTTCCCTAGAAGCCAAATGGCATTCCCAGCTAATGACCTCATTGGTGTCATAATCCTGTAGCTGTTGAGGTCTTGGCATTACATCAGTTACCTTTTTCTTCACCCTTCTCCATTAATGCCTCCCTCTGGCTTCTCCCCATAACAAACCAACTGCTTCAGCCTTCACTTTCCTCTCTTCTGACCCCTCCTGCTTTCAGTGCCAGCTCATCCTTCAGCCTGTCCACTCACTGACAGTGTTGCCTTCCATCACTATCTGGAGTGCCATTCCTCTACTTGCCTTGTAGGCCCATCCTGTCCAGCTTCTCCGTTTGAGCTCCGGGAATCTGCTCTCAGTAATTTCTCTAAAAAGTGCCTAAAAAGGCAGAAGTTGCCTGGAAAATTAATTTTCTTCACCAAAACTTTTCCTTTGGCTTTTTGGGAGGCTGTTTTAAAGAGAAGGGAAATACACCATCCTCTACTTTCTAAGAGGGCAAGAAACCGTGGACTATAACTGCGATATCTAAGGCTGGTTGGATGCTAGCAAAATGCACTCATGGTAGGAGTAATGATGCCCTGGCACAGAGAAGATTGGGAAATCTGCAGCTATGTAGCCCTTAGTGAAGAGAACAGAACAACATGTCTGAAGTGATCTTACTTTGGGAAGAAGAATAGAGTAGAAAGCTTGGTGGTTCCAGTTTCAGCTCTCTTTTTGCTCCTTTGGGGATGGTCGTAAGGAATCCCTTCTTTGTCATGAAAGGCTCATGCAGCTCTACGCTTTATGGTCCTCTCCTCTGCCTTTACCTCCACCTAATCTCATGTACAGCTCAAAATGCTCTCTTGCACACCGGCCATCAGATGAACCGCTTCCTACTTGAAGTGAGACTCTCTCACTAAAGTAGGTGGGATGAATATAACAAACCATCAATTATGTGACAGCAGAGGGTAAAGTTGTGAGCAGGTTTTCAATCACAACTCCAGGAACCAGCTTGACTTTAACAAGTTCTGCCACATCCATTCGAGGGTAAAGAATTTGGTGCCTTCAAAGTAAAAGGGATTTCCCCCTCCTCCCCCTTTTTTGACAATTTTCATTTTTTGGATAAAAATTCAGCTTACAGAATGGATTAAAAAAAAATATCCCCAAACAGGACTTGCTATTCTGCCATCTTATCTTGAGCAATGTCACCTCATGCAGTCTCACCCTTAGCCAAATACTGACTCACCACCAAGGGCTTAGCAGCAGAAAGGGAGAGAGGGCATACCAGATGAGAGATCAGCTCTCCTGGCTGGAATCTTGGCCGAGAGTGAGAGGCATGTGTTTGAATCAGAGGGACTGAGCAGTCGTGCTGAAATGTTGTTAGAAGCCAGAATACAAGGGGGCTGCTTTGCTCCTGCTTGCTGCAGGGAGGTGCAGCCTCCTCTCCAGGAGGGCTTGTGTTCAAAACATGACTTGGAGCCCTACAGTGCCACACCCAGCTGAGGCTCCCAACAGGTAACTGTTTGCTTTTCTCTGGAGAAGGGTTTGGGCCCAGGGAAGTGGTGTTCAAACACAAATCTCTGCACAGTCCAGGACCTGGTATACCTCCCCTGGCTCCACCTTGGTCCCGAGACAGCTTGATCTCCCAGCACGGGCTGTGAGTGCCCTCTGTTCTCTCCAAGGGGAGCTCCGTCCCGTTTCTGACTTCTTACAGCAGTGAAGTCACTAATCCCTGCCTGCCTCTGCTCAGTGCTTTGAGGTCTGCAGGAAATGTCCAAAGCAGGCACAGCTGAATGTATGATGGCACACACTGCCCATGCTCAAACAAAACACCAGAGTTCTACCAATCACTCTTGAAAACAACTCTTCCAAGTATCCACTACCAAGTCTAGCCCTGGAAGTGGAGACACAAACCATTACACCCTCTGCTTTCTGAGCCTGCTGGATGTGTTTTACTTTTGAATCTTAAATCACTGTGCCAAGGGTTCTTCGAGCAGATGCTTTTCTCCTCTTGGGTCTGGGTCAAAGAACAGGGAGAAAATGAAGCTGCCACGGTCAGCAGCTCATTGTTCCCATCGTTCTCTGCTATGAGACAAAGCCCAGCAACCCCCTCTTTGCCAACGCTCCTTGGCAAATGCATTGCATTTGCAGTGGTCATTGCAATCTTCTTGCCTTGTTGGTCCACCTCACCTACATCTCCAGAAAACTCTTCCCATTCAATCTATTTTTGGGCTGTTCGTGAAGAACATGCCTGTTTGCAAAGGCACCTGCCTCCTGTGACCAGTAACTCCTGGTGGATGGAACCAGACATCAGGGCTCCTGTGAACATGCCTAAAGGCACCTCGTGCAGAAGGAGCACAACTGCAGCCTCTCCTCCTTGCAGTGGTGCTGCTGCTGGAAGCAAATGATTTCTGGAACAAGCCCTGATATGAGGCAGCAAGTGCGTCAGACCCTATAGTAGAGGAACCATGTGTTTGAGTTTCCTACTCCATGAATGAGGCTGGCCAGGCCTGATTCATCACCAAGGCACGCTGGGGAGAGAGAAGGACTCAGGTAATTTCCTCTGCATTTTATTTGTTCCTGCATAGGTTGTGATCCCAAAAGTGCTGGGGAACAGGTGAGCTGCATACCAGGACAGCAATTGGTGGGAGGAGAGGAGATGGAGAAAGGCAGAGATCAGGAGAAGCCTTGGCTCCAAGCACTTTCCCCTTTGCTCCACCATTCCTTGCACTTGCAGTTAAAGCACTGCTGGGGCACATTGGTGCTGGCATAGTGCACGGAAAGACTGTAAAAGGTGCTGGAAGCCAGTGGGACAGGAGCAGTGATGATAAATGTTAGGTGTTAAATGAATGTAAGTAGGTGAGGTGTAGGGTAAGTGAAAGTAGATAGTGTTCACTACTAACACAGACACTGCAGTGTTTCCACATTCCATTGTCATTTCGTTTCATTTCATTGTCCTCCCTAGATTTCTTCCTGATTGCTATAAGAAACATCCTTGAAGATCTGGCCATTCCTATCTCTATCCAGGGAAGAAGAAAGCAGAAGGGGACTCAGAAAGCCGTTCTGAGTCACAGTTTTTTGGAAGCCATGTATGTGCATGTGTGTTTGCATGGCTTGCCTATGCTTATGTGAAAAGGTCTAATAAGAACAACCCTCTAAGCTGTAATGAGTGAAGGAAGCACCACGGCATTTCTTTCCACTCCCAAAACAAGCTTTGAAACTCAGCACTTAACCCTCAGCCACCTCTGCCCTGTGTGGAGGACAGATCATGAGGTGCATTGGCCAGGCCACAAGGCCCTGCTTTGGTGGTTGTTGCAGGGCTGGCATCCCATTCCTGGTTGCACTTCAAAGCACCAAAGCCTTCCTGAGCGATATTTCTTCTCTCAGCCTGCTGCATCTCTCTTCAGCTGTGTTCGTGGCAGCAGCAGCAACCACAGAGTGGGAGGTAGCAGCCTGCAGTGTCTGACTGGAAAGTCTTTCACACCTTAGGTTAAATCACTGCTTTCAGAAATTATTTATGGGCATAATTATCCATAAATGGAGAGATTTTCAGGCAAAAATATGAGTTTGTAAGGGAGGAGACAAGTATAGTCTTGCAATCTTACTTTTCGTATGGCCATTGCTGCAGGACTGTGGGACATGGTCCTGTTGGGCAGGAGGTAAAGCAGGGGTTAGCACAGGGTGTGCAGGAGATCCTGTTTCCCTTGCCCAGCCTCTCCGAGCATGGTGGCAGCATGGCCCCAACAGGGTTGCAGAAGCAGCTCCACAGATGGCAGCAGACCCTGGTCTGTGTGTGACAGCAGCCCCAGGCTGCCGCCGGGGTTTGCCCAGCAGTGTGCCATTCACGCTAGACGCTCAGCCCTGCGTGGAGGTCCTGCCCTGTGGTCTCTCATGGGATAGCAGTCGATGTCTCCGTAGTGCAGAGGCAGGAGAAGAACACTTTCCCTGCAGTATTGGGGGATGGATCTGAGCAAACCAGGAGCAGCAAAGGTGTTGCCTGTGCAAAGCTCAGTCAAGAATTGCAGCCTCACTACCTTCCCTGAAGCCATAGGTAGAATTGATGTCTCCATACTTCCCGATGGGGTGGATGCCATAGCCAGGTGCACCCAGGGACAGGAAAATTGCCCTGACTCTTGCTCAGCTTTTCTTTAAAATAATTAACACTGAACAGATAAAATTTTGGAGACATACCTCTCCCATACGTGCCTAAAGGACTTCACTATTGCCCAAGAAGGAAATAAAAAGAATCTCACACTTTTTATGTCTTGCCTAGTTTTAAAAGTATTTTGTGAATGTTTAGTGAAAATCGTATCCTAGGGTTAAAGGTGATTACATATAAATCATAAACTATTTCATAAGGGAAGGTGTCTCCTAGGTAGATGGATGTATCTGGACGACTGGTTTTGGTGAGATGACACAGCTCAAGAACTCTAGTGACCTTATAACTCTCCATGTCAGCGTTGCCTTGCCCCAGCGCTGTGTAGGGCTGTCAGGTGAAGTTACCGTGAATCTTTAGCTCTACAACATCCCAGAGCTGTCTTGATTTAGTTAATGTTAATTTTTCCATTGGTGCAGTTGTAAAAAGGGTGAAAAAATATATATGTAAGTGCTAAACCAATAAACTATGTCAGCTCTAAGAAGAAAAATACTTTATTCATTAAAACTAAGCCATGCAGTTCCGATTCTGCTTCTACTAATAAAGACACCTTGGCACCGTGGTCAAACGATTCATGTCAGTTGTGCACCTTTTTCGTTTTCAGAGCAGTGCACAAAGAAAATCAAACCTGAATGCACTATATTAAAGAAAGGACAGGCAACGTTTCAGCTACCGTGTATGCTGCTCAGCCAGGGCAACGTGCTCTGCGAATCTTAGAATAAAATCAAGGTACTTTGTTTGAGACCCATCCTTTCTGCAGCTGGATCTGTTTTTATAGTGGCTCCCGAACTGTAATGTCAGTGCCAGGCATTGTAAAAGGTACGTGGAAATTGTTCTGCTTCATGTTACCAGCGACAGGTTAATGCTAATGAATAGTGATTAAAAATTCTGAGGTTTAAAAATGGCTTCATGTCCCCCAAAAGTTTAAGAAGCATTACTTTAATTAATATGGCTTCTTAAGCAGAACAGCTTTATTTGAATTTCGCTCATATAATGATTAGTAAAAGTTCTCACTCATTGACTGCGTTTTGATGAATAAGGATATACAGGCTCAAATAATAAATTTCTCAGGCAACTTGAAGGAAAAATTACCAGAAATACTCCTGTTTTCACACAGATCTTAATGTCCCCAGAGGAAAGAAAAGCAACAGACAAATTACCCCTTCAGTTCGAGTTTCCACCTTAGTGTTAGAAGTTTCATGTAAGACGGGAAAATCCCAAAGATCTGTGCCAAGCTGTTTGCTCTCCCCCTCGCTTTCAGCCGAGGGGCTGGGATCATCCTCTGGCCAGGGTGCGACAGGTTGTCCTCCTCCTCGTTTTCCTCCTCCTATGGCACTCCCGGGCCCGCAGCGCGGGAGGGACTATGGCGTTCCCCGAGGGATGCTCGAGGGGTTGCTGCTGCCGAGTACAGGGCAGGAACCTTCCCGTCGAGGAAAGAAGGCAGATCCGCCCGACCGACAGCAAACCGGACAGTTCCTACTTCCTTCCAACCGCTGTTTTCTGTTTCTAGTTCGGCTGTGATTTGTTCCCCACTTAGTTGGAGTTCCCGCCGTTGTCGGGACGGGGAAGCTGTTCCTGGAAGCAGGGAAGGCAGGCCGGGCCCAGGGTGGCCGGCGCGGTCTCCGCTACCAATGTCCCTGCAGGGAAGCCCCTGCCGGGCTCTCCCCGCTCCAGCCCGGAGGAGCCGAGCTCTCCCGCACACCGGGCCGGGCCGAAAAATAGCGCCCAGGAAAGTCTCCGGTGCTCTGCAGTGCCTCGGGAGGCGGCCGGCCCCCAGCCTCTGCTGGGGTGTAAAAACAGGTCTGCAGAGAAAAACCACGCATAGAGCCACGCCGGGACAGGAGCTCGTGCTGCAGAGAGGTTTCTCCTCTCCAAGGCAGAGTCCGAGCTCGCGAAAGAGTTGGAAGAGAGGCAGGAGCTTTTTCCCGAGGGACAATGTCCCTGGGACGAGCCCTACCCCCCAGATATATCACGCTGTCTGCTCGCTGCCCGGGGAGCGCCCGCGGCTTCTTCTGTTGAATCCCTGGGCTCGCGTTCACCCCTCGAAGAGGCGAGTGCAGCCCTGGAGCCGCGGCGTTCCCCGGAGCTCGATGGGCGCGGAGCAGCGAGCAGCAGCGCAGGGTCCCCGGAACTCGGAGGAGGGTCTGGCTACCTGTGCCGGTCATCGGGAGCCGGTCATCGGGGAGACAAATCCTGCCCGCAGGACACGTGGGCTTTTTCTCTTTTAATTTTTAATTTTTTTTTTCTCTCCCCCCCCCCTTCCCAAAAGCAAAAGAGAACGAAAGAAACCAGGTTCCAGTTTCCAAAGAAGTAAGTAACAGTCCTGAGAAAGTCCTCGGTAGAGCCGATGCCCTGGGGCGACTGGAAGGGACGGGGACGGCGGCGTGCCAGCCCGTGAATGGTCCGGGATACTCGGGTCCGTGTCTGCGCTTGTGGACCGACGGACACGGCGGGACGCGCGCCCGGACCGAGCAGCTGTCCGCAGCAAGGCAGGCAGCGTGCCCTCACTTCTCCTCCGGTGTCCAGACCTCTCCGTGCACCCAGGGTTGCACACACCGTCGGTGGCCACCTGAGACCCACCTTCCCCGGGGGAAGCTGTCCCGCAGGGCTCGCTGAGGCGCGGGCGGCCCGGGGGAGCGGGACCCAGCTCGCCGCCATCCCGGCGGCTCCCTGCGGCCTCCTCCGACCTTCGGGCCCGCAGCGAGCCTCTCCTTGTCACAGCTGGACATCTTGCATTTGCTTTCCGGAGGACGCGAGTTTCAGAGTGGGGGCACCGAGTTTCCCAGGGGGAAGGCGGGAGTGGGTCGGCACGGCACGGCACGGCACGGCACGGCACGGCACGGCACGGCACGGCACGGCACGGCAGAGGGAAGCCGGCGGCAGCCTCTCGGCTCTTTTCCATGTCCCATCCTCTTCCTCGTCCCGGGCCGTCGGGCTCCCCGCGGCTCACCGAGAGTCCTGCTGCCTTCTGGGGACTAGGCTGGGGGCGAGAAGGTCTCTGGAGGCTCCCGAGGGAAGGTTCCCGGCGGGGCATGGCTGGAGATCCTCCTTGGTCTGGAGCTCCCCGGAGGACACCACGCAGTCTTGCTCGGGGTCGTGGCTGTTGCCCGCCCCTCGCTTTTTGTCTTCTTCCTTCTTCCACTTCATCCGCCGGTTCTGGAACCAGATCTTGATGTGCCTCTCGGTCAAGTTCAACATGACAGCCAGCTCCACCCGCCGCGGCCTGGAGATGTACTTGTTGAAGAGAAACTCCTTCTCCAGTTCCAGCAGTTGCGCCCGCGTGTACGCCGTCCTCGTCCGCTTGTTCTCCTCCGGTTCCACCATATAGGATCCCCCTGGAGAGAAGCGAGAGTCAGCCTGGGCCCGCCCGGCCGCCCCTTTGGGCTGCGGGGACCACGTCCCAGGACCCCTGCCCGGCGCGGAGGATACGCGGGGGGAAGCGAGTGGGGTGAGGGGGAGGCTCGGGGAGCTCTCCGGCTGGGCACAGTGAGGCGGTGCTGCTGGCGGCAGTCACAACTGCTGTTATTTTATTTTGCAATAACTTAAATTTTTTTAAACAATGATTTGGATGAGGTTTTCAGGGAAACGCCATCTCTGGAGCCGAGGGAAAAACTCACGTGCCCCCGTTTGCGTGGCACTGAAAGCTCAGAAGGGCTCCCGGATCCAGGCCTGCAATTGTTCAGGTTCGTGTTAAAATTAAATAAAAATTTAAAAATTTAAAAAAGAAAAAAAACCTCCACCACACACACACAAACCAAAGCAAAATGGAAAAATTTACCCCTCAAAACAAAACCTCCAAAAAAACCCCCAACGCACCAAAATACTCCTCTAAAACAAAGCAATAATAATTATAATAATTATAATAATTAGTGGGCCTGCCGGGCCGGGCGGGGAGCTGGACCGCAGCCGCTCCATTTCGCCAAGTTGACGAAACCTTGGGTTTCTCGTTGCCGTAAAAAGCGGCATCAAGCGGGATCGCCGTTCCCAGCGCGGCCGCCGCAGTCTTGCGTGGGCACTCAGGCGCGGGCAGTACAGGCGGTCGCATCGAGAGGGGCCGGAGGTGGGCACGGAAACTCAGGGCCACTTTTGCCAGCGCCAGCGCCCCTCTGGGCACGCTTTTGGCGTTGATATCATCTGCGGGGAACGGTGCTTTAAACAGCCAGAATGAAATAATCATTTCAAGAGAGCTCCGTGGACTCTCCCACCGCTCATCTTCCTATTCTGTATTTATATATACAGTGACTGTAAATGTAAACCTATGTATAAAACCTATATATGTATTTTAAAATATATTTAAATGCACGTATAATGTTTACAAAGTGATGCCTATGTATCTATGTGCGTATATAAATAAATATTAAAATCAGTGTATATGTGTGTAAAAATGTTGGTAGATCTAAATCTATGTACATACCCGTTTGCATGGGTTTGTATCTGAAAAAAAAAACCAAACTTGTTCTGTTACTTTAAACTAAACTGGAGCTACCGGGAAGGCGGAACGCCCGGGGTCTGTCGGAGGGCCGAGGCCGGTCGGGCCCCGGGACAAGGCCGGCAAGCCCCGGGCACGGCGTGTGGCACCGGCCCGAGCTCGGCCTCCCTGGGCGCCTTTCCCCAGCAATAACAGCGTAAAGCCCCGCAGCATCCATGGACGCCTAAATTCCAAGGTTTTCCATGAAAAATAAATCGTCGGGCCATGTAGTTTGCCACAAACACAATACAAAATATGCCGCGGTTTCGCTGTGAGCGCTCGGCACAGCGCGGTGCCCCTTTCTCTTCCTGCGGCGTGCTCCGGCAGGAACCCTGCACACACATCACACCGACCGGGTCATGCACGGCCCCTGCCTGTTCCTCCCTGGTGGGCTGGGACAGCAGGCAAGAATTTTAGGCTTCCACGGGGAAAGTTTCGCTTTCCTGCCGGTTTTGTCATTCCTCGAGTACAGGAGAAAGAGAAAAAAAGGTGTAGTTCAAAATTTTGTACTATTATTATTATTATTATTCCCGAAATTCACTCAACTCAAGGAAAAAGATCTGATTTTCTCTCTTTCTTTCCCGACTTTCCCCCCTGGCACAATCCCTGCCACCGTATCCACGGCCTGGGACAGCACGCTCTTCTACCTTTGAGGGCGGATGCTCCTCTGGGGAGACTGGAGACTGCCACCTGTCCTTCCCTCCCCTTCGGCCTGTCCCATGCAATTCCCAAACCATTTCGTGGAGATTTTAATACTCCAGTCCTTTTTCCAACTGTCTATTTGAACAAAGCCATTAATATAATATTTGCCGTACAGGCGTGACGGAGGCGCAGGACACGATAACATTGTGCGGGCAGAGACAGAAATATTGTTGGGCAGCGGAACTTTCTGCCTAGATAGAGTTTCTTCCCCTCACTGGCAACTCTGTTTCGTTTGTGCATTGTTTTCCCTGCCCTGTTTTTTTCACTTGGAAAGGTGCAGTTGTGGCTAAAATCCGCCGGGGAGCGGAAGGAGTGGGATAGAGGGGCCAGGAGGGGAGATGGGCTCTGCGCCGGGGAGAGCCGACAGGCAGCCGAGAGGGGCTCGGCGGCTGCCCTGGGGTCTCGGGGACTGCTCCGCGGCCGCACGGTGGGCGCAGGGGCGCGGGGCAGTGGGTCTGTCCCCTCTCGCCAGCCCTGCCTGCCGCTTCCCCGCCCGCTCCACCTCGCAGGTGTCTCCGTGACCCGGCCCCCGCGCGGAGCTCGCCGCGCCCGCGGGGACACCGTGCTCCCCGTAGAAGCAGCTCCCGGGAGGCGTCAAGACGTCCCGGCTTGGCCACAATTAGTTAATTGGTGAAAAATAATTCGTTAATAATTGCTGAGGCGCAGGGAGCGGTGAGCCCGCCGGCGGGGACTGGAGTGCCGGCTCCCTCCCCAGCGCTCATCCCAACACCAGCAGCCCCAGAGCAGTGGGTCTGGAGAGGCTGGCGAGAGGGAAACCACCCTCCAGGACCTCTCCACAATACAGCCGAGCGGTGGGAGCAGGATCGGAGCAAGGGAGGGCTGCTGACCGCCGGGACAGAAGCGGGGGGGACAGAGGGATGCGGCGGGGCTTACCGGTCCACTGTCCCTTCCAGGCGTGCGATTTGGTGGACTTCATCCAGGCGAAAGGCACCTGCACTCGGGGCTCCTCTACAGCCCCCGTGTCCGCCCCGTCTGCGAAAGGCAGCGCGTCCTGGTGGGGAGGAGGAAGATGAGGGTGGTGGTGATGGTGATGAAGGTGGGAGACCCCGGCATCCTCAGTGATGGGGGGCACCTCGTAAGGTGAAATGTCTGGCGGGCTGCCTTGCTCCAGAGCCCCTAAGGCGCTGGGATAAGGAGTCTGTTGCTGCCTGCCCATGTACAGGCAGGCGGGGGGGCTGGGGTTGTAGTCCTGCGCCTGGGCTCTCTGAAACGCACACGACTCCTTGTAGAGCTGCGCCGAGGCGTAATACTGCTCCTCGGTGTTCATGGCGAGCGGGGCCAAGGGGGCTTCGCAGCTTAGGGACACATAGGGCTGCTCTCGCTCCCGGAGCCCGGGATGCCTCTTTGACAGCTGGCTGCCCCGCTGGACCCCACCGCCCTGCCCGGCTCCCGCCGCCTCCCCATAGGCGCCTCTCCCCCACGTGAGCCCTCCCGCAACCCTCCGGGGCGGGGCGCAGGCCGTAAGAGGCCACCTGGGGTGGCCCTGGTCCCGCAACCACCTTCCTTCGCCTCAGTCGGGCCGGCCCCGGGACCCTCTACCTTTCTGCCGGGTGCTGCTCCCTGCTTCGGAGTGAGGAGCCCCGCGGCGGTGGGCTTGCGGGCCGGGCAGGGGCTCAGGGGATTGCTCCGATGCGCGGGGCTCTCCGAGACGGATGGTCCTTAAACACATCTTTTCCCTCTCCCCCTCACTTGCCCAGGAGCAGCTCATCCCCCAAAGATCCCCGGGCACGGAGAGGAAAACCCTCGGAGGGCCGAGATAGACTCGGCTCCTGGAGGGCTTTAGCGACAGGGCACTTTTGGCTGCGAGGGCATCTCGCCGAGGGATGCGGGTGTCCAGGGACGAGCAGGGCGCTCCCTGGGGGGTACCCGTGTTCCGGAGCCCTGGGCGGTGCACCGGCCGGTGGGGGACCACAATGCTATCGCCAGAGCGAGCGATAGGCAGCGGATTGTTTGTCCAAGGGGTAAATTTGGGAGCCTTCCCCGCGGCTTGGGCTGCAATGTGTTGACCCTCGGAGATAATGTGCTCCGAGCTGGTGCCGGTTGACTTGGTGACGAGGCTATGAGGAGGCGGAGAGCTACCGAAAGGGACAAAGATCATTTCCCTGCTTCCCTGCGCTCGGCCCGGCCGCCGCTCTCTCCTACTCGGGTGCAGGCACGCTTCCTATCTGCCCGGCCCGCCTCCTCTCGCCGCCGCTTCCCCGACACCGGGGCTCCGGCCGCCGCCGTCGGGGCGCGCTCCCGTGGCTCCGTGTAGGGCAGGTGAAGGTGCCTCGACCCGGCCCGGCCCGGCCCGGCCCGGCCCGGCCCGGCTCGGCTCGGCTCGGCCAGTGGTGATGCACACCCTGAGCGGCGAGGCAGGAGGGTCCCGGTCCCTGGCTCCTGCGCCCGGTTCCGTAGGATCATAAACCCGCCCAGTCCATTACACTTCGAGTTTCCGCTCTGAACTCAGGCGGGTCTCCCATCTCTTAGAAAGCACACTGAGCCTTTGATTCAATATTGAGCCATTAAGCGATTGCTTTCCCAAGCCATTTAACAGCAGCTCTTATGGATAAATAAACAAAAAAGGCTGTAAACCAATTATAGTGCGGATAGTGAAAAAGTATTTTATTAGCGGGAATTACAGATAGACATGGCTGCTGCTCGGGCTCCCTGTGCCCGGCACCCGCCCCCTCCATCCCCTGGCATTCCGGGCAGGGTACGCGGCCCGGCGGGGCTCGCAGGCAATGTGCGGCCAGAGGGGATGCGCAGCCCCATTCGTGGTGGTTCCCCTATCCGCGCCAGCGATGCCTCCCCTCGGGTCTCTTGCAGGCATAGGTGTCTTTGATCCGGAGACGTCTTGTGCCCCGACCCCAGAGCAGCACCCACAGCCCCTTCCCCAGAGATCTGTTACCCGGAGCATTTACTGCTCCCGGTTTTCCACGGGGAACCGGTGCGGACAAACAAACCTGAGGCCATAAAACCCAGAGCAAATTGATTCATCTCCTGGGAGGACCATTACCCGGTGTCTTAATGCGGTCCTCTCTCTATAGCGAACGTTTCTAAACAGTGCAAACACTTCACCCTCCAAAGCAAATGAATTTCGTATAATTTAGAGCTAATTCTCTTCCATTCTGCCTGCGTGAGCAGGCGATAAGGGCACGCTTTGCCGTTCTGGCGACAAGGTGGCGAGCTGCAGTGCAGGAAAAGGGCCCCGCTGGGTATCCCGGCACTGGAGACCCCGGCCATGTCCTGGGGGTGGTGATGTCCGGCAGCCTGGGGTTCCCGGGGGAGGTGAGCCCGGGGAGGTGAGCCCGACTGGAGCCAGATGCCGGGGATCACCTCTCCATGCCTCTTCGACCTGGAATGCAATCACTGATACTTGGCTTGACTCCTTCCACAGCTGTGGGTTCCCAGGAGAAGCTTCTGAGCAGTGAATGGGTCCCATGGGAGTGGAAAACGACCCACTTGATGTGGAAAATGGGTGCTGAAGGAGGCTGACGGGAATGATGTTAAAGGCCAACGGCCCCGCTTGCCCCAGAATCGGGCACAAACCGGACACAAACGCGTCCCTAAAAGTGGTCTATATGCATCAACTGGGAGAGTTGCAGCCGGGTATGCATATGAGATAAGACACTAAAACATCTTCTACTAAACTCCCAGAATTTTCTGCTCCAAGGATTTCCTGAGTGCTACGAATGTAATAGTCCTCAGCTGATTTTTCCACATTTAAGTCTCCCCTGAAACTTTATGTAAATGTTTTGCCTCCCACCACCTTGCAGTGAAATGTTCCCCAGATTAAGTGCTGCCGTGTGAGATACTGCTGATCTTGCATCTGACTGCATCTAAACAGTCTTAATTTTCCAAGTGGAAGAGCCTTGAGATGTGTAGGCACAATGCAAGAAATGAAAAGGTGCATCCCTGCCTTTAGCTTGCATGTGAACTTTGAATGGTGAGCCCGGGTTCTCCTGTATATACATTGTCATCTCCCTGCTGAGAACCTCCCCTGTCTTTACTCCCCAAGTCTGGTTTTGGCAGGCTTGGAATGATAAGAAACTTGGCCCTCCTTGGTCTGTAGGCACCACGCAAAGAAAAAATGGCTGATACAAACATCTTTATTCCCACTGACAGATGTACAGTCAAGTTGTAACCATTGAAAACAGAAAAGTAATGAACATGTTGCACACAGGAACAAATTAACAATGGATCAGGTAGATTTTCCCTCACCTTAAAGCCTGTCTGGATGTATGCTGCAGTTCAGCTGGAGGTCCTGTACTTTACCTTCTCCAGGAAGTTTTAAGCAGAAGTCACTCATAACTTGAGGATATTTATGGCTGGCATGTTTGCTAAATCACCCAACTTCATCCATGGAGCTGGAAAGCTCACACTTCCAGCTCAGTGTTGTGTCTGATGCATGGTCCCAAAATGATTAATACAGTTGTAGTTCAGGCTGAGGACAACCTCCAGATTCTAATATCTCCAGAGGAAACTCCACAACCTCTCTCGGCAGCCTGTTTCAGTGTTCTGTCCCACTCAAAGCAAGGGTGATTTTCCTCATATTCAAATGGAACTTCCTGTGTTTCAGTCCATGCTTGTTGCCCCTTGCCTTGTCGCTGGACATCACTGAGGAGTCTGACCCCATCCTCTGACACTCACCCTTGAGATATTTGTACACATAAACAAAAATTCTTATAGTAAGCTTGCTAGTCCAAGAGATTAGACAAAAATGAATCCATGATTCTGTACCAGTAATTAAAGGATTGTGATAACAGCAGTGTCTAGAACAGCAGGTTGTAATTAACCTCAACACAAGCACAGATTCAGATATTCGAGCAGCAGAAACAAACACTTCAAGTACTCAGCTGCTGCCATCCTACAGTAGCATCACACAATAACTGCACTGCAATACTTGAGTTACCATATTAGATTCAAGTATGTTTGAAGGACTTGTTAAGATCTGATCACATTCCTCTAGCCTGGTGTTTGTCTGACAGAGAAGAGACATCTTGCATGGTTAACTCTTATTCCATATTATATAAAGCCTAAAAATTTGCAATATAATTTAAATCTCTGAATGGCCAGGGGTTTGGAAAGCAAAGTCACATGCCGAACGTCATATCTATGTGGTTTTAAAATGTATGCCAACATATACAATATGCCTCCTGAAATGCAAGGGTATTTGCAATGTTCCCACCTCGAAATGGTTAATACAGGGGTTTGATGTGAGTCACTGTACTTTGGAAGTCTTCCCCAGTAGTGCCTGACAGACATCACTGCAGGCTGCTGAGATCAGTGAAATGCAAAGCCATCTGGATGCAGTATTACTTTTCTTCCCTAGGAAAGGTGACAGGAGCATTTTGTTTGCCTTTCAACACAAATAATTTGTGAACCCCTACTCAATTAGCTCCCTTTCCTGCTATAACTTATGATAGTTTTATCATTCCTCCCACCACCCTGTGTCTAATTAGAATGTAAAATAGTAAGGAGTGTAGTTCAGTCACATTTCTTAAAGTAATCTGGTTTGATTTCCTCTATCTGTATAATATTTAATGACTTCTCAGTTCTCAAACCCTTTTCTGGAATCCACATTTAGTCAGAAAATAAGTACTGAAGGTGAGTGGAGCAGATTCACAATAATCTCTTTTTCTCTCTCATGTGTGCTCAAACCAACATGGGAAAACTCTATCCATGGCAAGGGACCGCAGTGGGAGAAGTTGACTGGGAAACAGAGCTTTCCCAGGGATTGATTTTTAACCCCCCACCATGGCTGTATCTAGCAGAAAGGTAACCTTTCACAAAGCTGGTTAATAATCAATAACCATGTGAAAACAAATCTGTCTTTCCCTCTTAGCGCTAACGATAAAAATGAGAGCACGAACTATTCCACCTGCCCTAAAGTAAGACTGGTTCATCAGCTTTTTTTTTTGGCAAGAAGCTTTTTTAGGCCTCTGAACGATTCAGCATTGGCACACAGAAGCTACAGTTTGCTCTTCCCACCACACATCAAGTTCTTCACACTGCAGGTGTGAGAGAAGAGAGCTTGAGCTGCAGGAAGACATGTTTACGCAACCATTTTAAATAAGACCTTGTTCAGGAAATATATAGGGAATTTGCCTTGGGAAAGCTGAGAATAGTAGTGTCTTTTATATATGTAGTCTGTTTTTACAGTTTCTAATTTATACCTTTGAATTTTTTTTCCCATCTTGCCCAAAATTAAGTATTTCATTATCACCAGGGAAGCACAATTTCATTGTCTTGTAAGAAGAGCTGAGGAATTACTTTTGAAGCTGTGAACCTTCCCACTGAAAACACAGCTGTTTCATGTTGTTTGCCCCACACAGTTTTTTATTTTCTACTTAATGTTTATTATACCAGATAGGAGTAGGGCAAAAAAAAAATATTATATATTTATCCAGAAAGTTACAGCTGGAGGAATTCAGGGTTGAACCATCAGCCTGAAAGAACTCCTCCTCACATCTCCTGACTGATTGATTTTTCCCTCTAGAGCCCAGGCTCTTTGGGGCACATCAGGTTTGGGGCTCAGATGGAACCTGGCCACACAGGTGGCACCTGGCAGTTCTCACCGTAGTCCTCCCCTCCTGTTTGTCCATTATAACTTTGCTGGACTTCAATTATTTGAGCTGAAATTTTCCATTCTGTATCTCTACCTCTCACCAAACATGTGGGGAAACTTTCCTTAGAATTGTTTGGACTGGTATGAAAGTGAAGCTGGAAAACCGTGATGCACAGTAGCTGCCCATGTGGGGAGGGTGTGGAGTCATTGCCTCTGCAAGGCTCTGAAAGTAAAAGCGACAATGTGTGGCTGATCCCAAACAAGACTAGAGGACAGGAATTGCTGACATTTGCAGACAGCAGTCCTGCACAGATTTTTCCTGCTCTGTTTTCTTAGCTGCTGTGTTTCTTTGCTGGATTTAAGTATGTTAGAATTCCTGCTGGGATGTTGTCCCCCAGCAATGTCTCTCCAGACCAACCTCTCTGTGCAAAGCTGCCTACATTTAATCAAATTTTGAACTGCTGCACATCACGCAGGTTCCACAGATACATCTTAAAACGTAGCAGCCAACACCTTTACGTGTTCACAACAGTGAGCAGATCCCTGTCCTGGACCTCAGGACTGAGTGAGAGCTCACCATGTGGCGGTTGCTACATTGAACCCTGCAGCTGAAAAGTTGGGAGGTATTCCTCATGCTTCATCCTCCAGCCCTGGGAATGGAGGAAGAAGGTGATTTATGCAAAAGACATGTAAGGTGATCACCCTTCAGAGAAAAGCGTTTGAAGGTCCACTCCCTCCTCCCTGCCCGTGGTGAAAAACATGGGTCTAGAGGCCAGGAGAGAGGGAGGGTGTGCTCTCACCATCCCTCTGCCCAGGTGGAAAGCAGGACCTGGGCTGTGCTCCAGCAAGTCTGACCAAAAGGAGGTGATGTAACCTTGATGAATCTCTTGGGTTAAATTTTCCAGAACAGGTTTCCAGCTGCAAGCACCTTGCTTTTCTGGGCACCTGGTCTGCAGCAGCTCAAGGTCCTCCCAAGAGAAGGGGAGGCTTTTGAGGAGTCTGGTTGTGAACACCCAATGACACAAGAACTGGTCTCTGGAATTGTCTTGACGCCCTCCAGTGCTGTCCACACCAGCTTTTTCTTCTGATGGGTCCAGCAGCACTTCTGAGCACTTCAAGTAGACACTAAGAACTAGTGGAGACTTTTTATCCTTATGACGCTTGATCTAACATGGATTTCAGAAGGTATTTATGTGGTTATGCAATGACTGAAATCCATTTGAAAATCAAGGCACCAGATTTCATTCTTCCCTCCATAACTGATACCACATCATCTCTGGAGGTGCTGTGAACCTTTCAGACCCCACAGAGGCAAGTGCTAGGAAGAAATCCACAAGAAAACCCATCCCTCTGTCCTCTGAGCAGTGAATAAGTCTTGGACTCCAGGACCTACAGAGGCAAAGTAGAACAAATATAGCATTCTTTTAGCTGAGTTTGTCTATAACGTGTTGCAGATAAGAGAAGGGCCCTGGGAAGGAAGAGGAGGAGGGCAGCAGACAAAATGCCTTGTCACAGAGTACACAGATGTGGCATCAACTGAAGCTATTCAGTCAGCTTCCTTGCTTGTAATTCCTTGCCTGTTAATACACCGCAATGGACCTAGTTCTTACGTTTTTCCAACAAGGGAAGAGAAATGTATCCATCTACACCTTACAGGGTCGTTCAGTCATTAACACAGGTTGAATTCTAGATATTGAAACAATGATATATTTTTTAAATTGAGACATCTGCCTTCTGAAAACTTTTTTAGGACCTCTCATGTTTTAAAAAATGAAGGAAAAGTAACTAGAATTTTCTCAGAGATAACTCATTAAGACAAAAGTAAGTGGAGCCAATTAAATAATATAGATTTCTAACTTGCTCAGTGGCAATGACTACTGTTTTCCTTTGTGTATAAAATAATCTAAATATTTCCTGTGCAGTGTTACATCTCTTAGCTTTGCTTATTTTTTTATCATATACTGTTTTAAGCGCAATTTAGACATATTAAGGATCCATGTAACTTTGAATATTTCCAGTGATCTGCAAAATTCTTCTGCTTGCCTTTCTTGCCCCTTGCCTTGCCTTCCACCACTTTCTTTCGCTTGCTTTATCTTTCACTTTCACTTTCTTTATTCTAATCTTCTTAATTACATTTCCATCTAGTATTTCCAAATCCCTTAATTATATATCAATGTCCTTTTTTTGTATACTACTTCTGTTCAGTATTTATATATTTATTTCTGTATAAGATTTGCAATTCAAGTCCGGCTCAAGTTCATAAAGCTGTGATTTAAACCCCCAGTTACGTTGCAGACTAGAAAAAAAAAATCACTACCTTTATGAAGCGATGATGAACTGTACACACATAAGGGGTATAGATTTGCACATTTAATTGAAAACTTGACTTCATTTTTATTCTCTGAATGATGCATGTAGGTTTTATTGCTCCTCACCTGCACACTGGAAAGCACGTTGTCAATGCCTGAAATGATTTTATGTGCTTGAACACCACCTGATTTAATGCATCAGCTGACAAGGACAAAGACATTGATTAAATGTCCTGCCTCAGGTGTCCAGAAGGCTGGAAAAGGTTGTCCCCTCAAAATAACCACTGAAACTTCACCCAGTAATCATTAACTCAGTATTTGGTCCAAGCTTTGGGAATAACAGGAGGCTTTAAAAAGCGGCAGTCAGAAAACACTCAGTGTGACTTAGGAGACTATTTGGTCTTGTAGTGCATTAAGGGAGAGTCGAATGGTCAGAGTCTCTCCTGACTGGTAAGAAATGCATCGGGCATTTGATCCTTGGAAGGGCACCTCTGGACTCGGCTCTTAGCCAGCAGGTAGAGAGCCCAAGGCTGCACAGTGGGCACAGAGTGCTTGTAGAGGGATTGTGAGACACTCAGTACCCTCAGCTCATTTCAGTTTGTAAAAGCTTTGGGTGGCCTGCACTGACCCTTGACAAAGTTGGTGTCTGCACTGCCAAGGAGCAGATGAACGCTTGAGCCTTAAAACGCTGCTTGGTGGGCTACAGCACAGCAACACCTAGCCACTGGTTTCTAGCCAGGCATGACCACTAGATCTTTTGATTTGAGGCCGTTCTCCTATATTGCATCTACAACAGTCCTTCACAGTCAATAAAATCCACATGGCATTGCAGAAACCTTGGCGAGAATAATTTCATCATAGCAGCTGAAGGAAGTGAGACATCACCTTGTAGCAAAGAAGCTTTCAGAAACCCCACAGCCGTCTGGGCCATATGGTCCCACCACTAGCTCAGACTAAATGACCTCCTCTTGGAGTAATATGTAGTCCAAACATCCAGAGCAGACCAACACAGACAAAAGCTCAAGGGAAGGAAGGAACCTGTCCCAAGAAATAAACCCAGTGAAAGACTCCAGGTCTCCCATTCTTGGCTGGTGCCCTATGAAGCAATCGCTTCCCACTCCCCATTGTGGTTAGGAAACCTACAAATTAATAAAAGAGTGCTACTGTTGCCAAAACCAGTCTCTTAACCTAAACGATCCTCTTGTGAACCTCTAATGAAATCAACGATGTAGTGCTCAGCTGATTTGTGCAACAGCACCATTAATATGGTTGTCCAATTTACAGAGCAGCCAGGTTCTGGTTAACGGTGCTAGAGTGGGTAAGAAGGCAATTAGTGGTCTATTTTCTATGCACACCGCAGCAGAAATTGTGTGTAAAGAAAGTTCTTCTGGCAGGTGCAACAGGCTAAAAAGCTTTCACCTAAAATTATATAGCCTGACAAACAATATAAAAAAGTAGATTGCCCAATAAACAAATAGCGTATCAGCCATTTATACAAAACCATAGTACTTAGACTCCTCAAGCTTGAAATTACTGTGTATTTTTTCCCCATTAAAATGTTGTTATGGCCTATGCATAAATTGTTTTAAATTCAGATTTGATATCACTGTGTTTTCAAAGCATAGGTAGATTTAATACTTTTTCTAAGATGAAACATTAGCTCTAGGGGGGTGTGGAATTAGCTCTAAGGATTTGATCTAGTGAAAGATGTACATGTCCAATGCAGGAGAGTTGGAAATAGAGGATTTTTAAGGTCACTTCCAACCCAAACCATTCTATGATTCTATGATTTCCTTCCCATCTAGGGGCATATTACATGGGGCCAGCAACCTCTGGGGCTCTGGGGCCCTTGCAGGAGCTAAGCAGGAGCAATGGAAGGGATGCTGAAGGAAACAAACTCTTCTGGAGGTGAGGCCACACCACAAACACCGTCTGTGTCCTTCCCTGGGGTTTCACCCAAGCTCCTCATTTCTTTTTTATGGTGTTAAACTTAGACACTCCATGAGCCAAAGGGGAAAAGGCTTCCAAATTAGAATTCAGCAAAGCAAAAGTCCCGTTCTCCCTCCTGCCATCCAGTGGCTTGTACTTGGGCCATGTGCTGCTTCCCACATTAGCCATTCCCCTCAAACCAGACCCTGGCACAGATCCCTCTGCTTCCATGGCCCTGCCTTGCCAGCACCTCTTTTTTTACCAAGGGCTGCACTTGTTCCCTGTGTACAGTTGCAAATGTTTTAATCCCCCTCAATGGGTGGGAGCAGCAGGGCTGGGCTCTGGGGGCTGCTGTCTGCAGACCACAAAGCTGCAGGTTTTTTCCACAAGGGGGTGGAAAAAGGACCAGGGAGCCAGCCAAGCCCTCAGAGACAACCTCTGAGTTGTGCTCAGGAAAGGCAAATGGCCCCTGTTAATCGCTGACTCAACGTGAGCGCCAGGCAGATGGATGCAGTGTGTTTAGCTCATGAGTCTTCACCTGCTGCGGAGGGAACAGCTAGCTCAGGCTTGGACTTCTGTAGTTATGCAAGAGAAATCCCACCTACGTATGTTGTTGTTTTAATTTGGCATTATCTGCTAATGAAGACACTTGTGCCTCGGGGCTTGGAGAGAAGGAAGAGGTGGGAAGTTGTGCCCAAAGCCCTTAATTCATTTCTAAACACTGCCATTGTCATACCAATAGCCTGATACAAACATGATACCAAGTAAAGATATCTGGGAGGCTGGGGAAGACAGAGCACTTTCTTGCCTCAGGAAAAAACACGGAAGTTCACCGGTTTTCTAAAGCCAGTCAGGTCACCAAGGAACCTGGCCTCTTCCCAAAGACCATTCCCCCCTCCCAAACACCTTTACCCCAAGCCTGACACTTGCAGTATCTTTCTGGCTAGGCACAGAGAAGAAGGTCTCCTTCCATAGAAGTCCCTTCAGCTTCTCTGCATGGACATGAAAAATACTGGCTGACATGCACAAGGACCAGGGACAAGTCCATTCTGCAGTGGAAAGATGTTCTTGGAGGAAGCTGATGCATCAGCCTTTGCTTCTGGACTTCCTTGAAGAGGGCTTTTTTTTGGATTGATTGATTGGTTGGTTGGTTATTTTTTTCACAAGCAGTAAAAAACCTGAGCCAGGAGTGTGCTGTGATCAGCCAGTTCAGGTCCTGTTCTTCTTGTCTCTGGGATGAACTGTCAGCTCATGGACTTGGACTGAAGAGTGGTCTGAGCCTTTATTTCTCACTGGCAGAGGTTTCCTTGCGATCACTCAGGAGGCAGTCAGCAGAAGGCTCTCATGCTCTCAGGTGCAGCATGGTCTGATTTGCCAGCATGGCAGGGGCCACTGCTGGCAGCCTTCTGCCTCTCACACTGGTGTGCAGTCCCCAGCCATAGCTCTGCTGAGGGTAGGGGCCGCCTCAGCTTGGGCTGTCAGAGCTGGATAACATCTCCAAGCTGCTCCCAGAACCAGCCAAAGCTTCCTCTCTCTCCCACCTGCTTTCCTAGTGGAGGTTTGGCACAGTGTGCTGGAAAGAAGACCTGTTATTGCAGCCCCCTTGGAGGGCCAAGGGTCCTTTGTAAGCAGGTGGCTTTCTCAGACACTGATTGCTTTTGCCACAAGGCTTGGCAGGTTTAATTTTGCAGACCACCAAGGCTTTTTTCCTTCCCCACACAGAAATACAAGATTTGCAAGTTTCCTGCAACTGTAATTGGTGATAACAGGTGTGTTTTGCAAAGTGTTTGTGAGTACAGAAGAGCAAAGACTGCACCTGGATGCGCAAATTCTAGGACACTTTGAAAAGAAGTTTACAATGTTAGAAAGTTAGGGGGTTAGGGCTGCAGCTGATGAGTAGATCAGAAATCTCAGTTCAGGGAGTTAGGACAAGTACTCCATGACTGCCTGAGCTGAAGCTGTCCCTGGTGGGGATAGAAGCTGTGGCCAAGTGGGAACCTCTCTGAAAGTGACAGGAAGGTCACTCTAGAGGTGTTAAAGGAAAATAGTCTGTAAAGCATTCAGTGACAGTAGGGACATAAAATAGCTGTGTCCCATCCACCCTGTGCCAGTCTAAGCAGAATGCATCATTTAAGTGCCTGGGACTGGTCCACACTGGGAGGTGGAGACAGTTCCACGTCCCTGTGCAGGATGCAGGTTCTCCCCAGGAAGGCATGAAGGCAGTAGGTTGTGCAAGTGCTTTCCCACACAAAGCCCTGAGAAGTGCACTTGCTAACCCTTCCTCAGATACGGGCAGCATTTCTTCTCCACATACAGAAACTCAGCTTTATGGTTAGGTGACATGAGATGGGAGGGGGCTTAGAGGATAAACCTGGACTAGACATGAATTAGGACACCTTCTTGAAAATAGGTGAATGACAATTATGAATATTCCAAGCAGAAAAAAATATTTCCCTATTATTTCCTTGCATTCCTTTATCCCTTTTTTTCTCATCTGTCAGTATGGAAAATTCTGTGACCATCATTTCATTTTAGGGATCTGGAGCCTCGAGGCTTTCTCAATGTAATCATGATTCAGACTGGCTTATTATTAGCCAAAAGAGCTGTGAAGAACAAAAACGCTTGTTGGCTTATTAGCACTGTTTATATCGCCAAATGCTGACAAACAAGCAAATTATGTACTGTCTGCAATTTTTCAGTTAAAGATGTTGAAGGAGAGCCATTTCAACAGGTGGAAGTACACATATTGTTACAATGGAAACATCTCCAAAAAAGCTGAAGTCCTGGATCACCTCATTTCAGGTGTAAGAGTCTTTCCAGCTACATTTCTGCAGATACCACAAACTTGAAAAACAAGGTATGAATCAGGATTTTGAATTCACAACAGCCTGGTAAGGTGATAAAATCAGTCAGTAGCCTTAAACACAAAATTTGAAGATGGTTATTCTTTAAAAAAAAGTTTATTCAATTTAATAAAAAAATAACCTTTAAATTCCCAGAGCTTCAATCAAGAAGCATTTGGATCAAGATTCTGATTTTTACAGTGAAAAAATGAAACCACTTATTGGAAGAGGAATTGCATTCCCTGCAGGACCCAATTTTCAAATGAAAAACAATTTCAAGACTTTGTGGGCTGGTCATAGTAATTGATCCCATCCTTAAGCACTGTGAGTTGCTTTACATCATGTTTAGACTCCGCTGGCACCATTCTGAAGAACAGTATCAGTAGTATATATATTAATACAGAGCAGTAATTTTGTTTCGAAAATTTTGGAAGAAGAAAACTAACCCGAAAATTTAGATGCCAGAAGATTTTTTTTCTCCAGTCATGACAAAATGACATATCCTGTAACTTTCTGTTCTCCAGTCTCACATCCAACTGTTGCCTGCAGAGATTATTTTAAGGAGAAGGGCACATATATTTGAATTTTCCCCCCTGTCTGCATCTCACAGACATTCTGGTCTTCATTCATATGACTGAAGTTCATTGCTTGGTTAGATGATGGCATATTGACCACAACATTCTCCAATACCCATGGGTCATGTTTAACACTGCCTAAATGTGTTGAGTTTGTGTGGCAAAGTTTTGCTGGTGGGGGAGGGCACAGGGGTGGCTTTTGTGAGAAGCTGCCAGAAGCTTCCTCTTTGTCCAACAGAGCCAATGCCAGCTGGCTCCAAGGTGGAACCAGCACTGGTCAAGGTCAAACCCATCAGCACTGGTCATAGCAGCGTATTTAAGGAGGGGGAAAAAAACTTCTGCACAATTGCAGCAGAAGAGAGGAGTGAGAATACGCGAGAGGAACATCCCTGCAGACACCAAGGTCCGTGAAGAAGGATGGGAAGGAGGTGCTCCAGGCATTGTAGCAGAGATTCCCCTACAGCCCATGGTGAGGCAGCTGTGCCCCAACAACCCATGGAGGTCCACAGTGGTACAAATACCCACCACAGCCTGTGGAGGACCCTACTCCAGAGCAGGTGAGTGCCCAAAGGAGAGAGACTGTGACCCTTTGGAAAGACCATGCTAGAGCAGGTTCCTAGCAGAGAACCATGGAGAGAGGAGCCCATGCTAGAACAGATTTGCTGGCAGGACTTGTGGCCCTGTGGGGACTCACACTGGAGCAGCCTGTTCCTGAAGGATTGCACCCCGTGGAAGGGATCCATGCTGGAGCAATTTGTGAAGAACTGCAGCGCATGGGAAGGACTCATGGAGGACTGTCTCCTGTGGAAGGGACCACATGCTGGAGCAGGGGAGGATGAGGAGTACTCACCCTGAGGAAGAAGAAGCAGTGTAGACAATATGTGGTGAACTGAGCATAGCCCCATTATTCATCTCCCTGTGACCCTGGGTGGTGGAGGGAGAGAAGATTGGGAGTGAAGTCCAGGAAGAAGCTCCCAGTCCTACCTGCTTAGTAACAGCTTTTAATTGTGCATCCCAGGAGTTTTACATGTGCGATCTTAGTGACCTAAAGGAGACACTGCTCTGCCTGGCCACCCATGGCTCTTTCGTGCTGTGCACATGGGCATACGGACCTAAAGAGCTGTCTCATGGGCAAAGGAATTTTGCAGAGGAGAAAGTTCAGGGCAGTGAAACCATCAGACTGCTTGTTCTTCTCACTATGTCAGACACCCAAAACAACAGCAGGAGTCCCCCAGAATTTGCAGATGCTGCTCCTCTAAAGTACTACGTGTTTGAAGAATGACAACATGGTAATCCTGACAGGGAAACAACAGCAAATATTAAGCAAGAACTACTTGGTCCTGAAATGTGGCAATGGAGAAAGGATGCAACATCTGGTCTCAGGTTTCAGTAAAATTACTCCAGTAAAGTCCAGCAGGGTCTAACAGAGGCTTGTCCCTTTCTGCATATGTGGAGCACATTTGCGCTCTGCAGAACATCCCTAGAAGAAAACCACACAAGATATTTTATTGAATGACCTGCAGGACCACCCCAGAGGGCAGAGGAGTGCTCTTGAGCCAGGCCAGTATGCTCTGGAGGAGTTTTCAGCAGGGATTAGCATAGTCTGTCTCCTAGCTAAACAGCCTTTCACACACCCAGCACTCGCTGAATCCCTCCAGGCTCCCAGGATTTTGACTTCAACTGTGCCCTTGCAAGGGGAAAGGGACAGCTCTTCAGAGGGGCAATCTCTCTGAACAAGATCAAGGCAACACTTGAGAAAACAAAAAGGGTTTGTGTGAGATTCAGTTGCTGAATGTAGGTGCTGTGTGGGCTACTTTGGTATATCCTGTCTGGTCTCCACTTGCAGCTTTGCAACGGGGATGTCTCCCATAGAACCCATGTAACTTTTGGTAGGTACCTTGGATATCTTACACAATTAAAGGACCCTTGGAATTAAGATTTAGGCAACTAAGTGATTTCTCTACTGCCTCTAAAATACTTCGGTTGCTACCATGTCCTGTTCTTATAAACAAGATGTTTTTTATGTTATTTCAACCTACAGTTCTTTGTCCTTCTTGCAGCCCAATAAAAAGCATTCAAATGAAACATGAGTCCTTTGAAAACACCCAGGTCATTCACAGCAACCAGACTGCCACAGGATGGTAATGCCAAGGTTTGTTTTAAATCAATGTGACAGAAATAGTAATTCATAAAATAGCTGCTACTCGGTGCAAGGTAGGACTGTAAATCATGCTATGAATCTTTTCCAGGGCTGGAAACACCAACATCAGGTTTTCATATATTACTATTTTATGATTTATATTACAGTGAAGGCTTCCAGTGCCTTGCTGCTCCTAGTGCTGTACAAGCCCAAAGGTAAATTGTAAATGGGACAAATTTTGTGGGAGAGGCAATGTCTTTAATTAGCCCAATGGAAAGCTTGGGAAGAAATGGGCAGGTTTTCCTGAACCCAAGTGCTTCCCTGCACTTCTCTACCAGGTTTGAAATGGCTTTTGGTGCCCCCAAGCTCTGCTCATTTTCCCAGTCACATTGCCTAAGTGCTCCTTTGGCACTCAAGTATGGACCCAAGTCCATTCACGAGCTGCAACTTGCCCCAGAGCCAATCTCTGTGTCAGGCACAAATTTGTGGTGGGATGTGGCATGTAGCAAGGAGAAAGTTCGAACTCCTGCCATCTCTCGGCATGGACTTAAAAGTGTTTATGCCTGCAACATGGACTAGCCTCAAGAGCACCAAGGGCTGGTGAAGCTACTCAGTGCCTGGATTCAGTGAGCGCATCCAGGAGCAGGGGTGGAGATGCACTCTCTGTTAGCCATGGTTCACACCAGGCTCCAGGCTTTGCTTTGGCCAATGTTCCACCTGCCACAGTGGAGGTATCTGGAGGAACTTAACTGTACAGAGCAATACTGACCTCCCCTCCCAATAGGATGCTTTCTTCCTTCCATAGCCATCTGGATGATGCTTCAGCAACGGTATCCTGTAAATCTGGAAGCATCGTGATTGTAATTATTTCACATCTACTTAGAATCATTATTGCTGCCCTGGCAGGCTTCACTGAAGCTGTTTTGCTACTTGGCAGTAAATTTTTAAGTGGTAGACATTATGGCTGGTAGCATTATGTATCTGTTGCATTTAACCTCCTTGCCTATTTCCTTTGGACCTTAAACATGCTTTATTATATCAAATAGCAATCAACATTCCTCAGGGGTGAAGGTAGCTACGTGACATGTTTACTGAGGCGGCCAGCTGTCGCCACTTGGCAAGCAACTTTTATCATAAGCTGGTTGAATTTAACATATATCAGCATTTATCAGCCCCAACTTTGTCAGTTTTATAAACGAAAACTGAGAGACAATAAATCATTTGGTGCCCAGGTGATACTGCATACATAAGAGAGCGTATTTACTAGGCCGGGTGGATTCAACCCACAAAAGGCACCTAAGGTTCTGTTATTTGTTCTGTATTGAATTTAGCCTCAGATGCCTTTTTTTGGCACACAGTCCACATCTGGAAGCTTTGGTGAGACGTGTGCTGGATGGTCCCATTTGTTTTCTTCTAGGCTGGCTGCTTCAGCCTTCACTCCTGCTCAGTAGTATGTCAACATTTCCACTGACTTCTGTTGAAATGCTTTTGACTGAGCATCCATAACATAATTAATGTCTTCTCACTTGTGGAGGATGGAGCACAGAGCTGGGAGGAGAAACACACTGAGGTGAGATAAGCATCCATTCTTAAACATAAATGATTGCTCTAATACTTTGCAATCTTACTTTATCCCAGTCTCACAGATCTCCTGTAAATCTTCTAGGGTTAACCAGGACTTGTAAGTGACATCTATACCCGTAATTTATTCTCTTTTCCTTCTTCCCTATTTTTAGCTGAAAACAGCCAAGCTCTTTCTTTCTCTCTCCCAGCTTCCCTGCTACCAGAGGAAGAGGAACAGCATAGGTAGGCTCAGGGCTGCAGGGGAATGTATTTCCACTCCTTTCCTGCTGTCCCCACTGGAAGCACAGTCAGTCCTAGGACATGCTCCTGACAGAGCCGCTAACTTCTAAGAGCCTTCTAAGCTATGAAACAGGAAGCTTTTAAAGGACTGATTCCCTACAACTTTCTTTGCAAGGGAACTATAACAATGACAATTGCAAAAACATGGCATTCTGCACCATATAATTCCAAATTCTCTAATGATGATAGGTGATGCTCCCAAGTCTCTAGACATTGCATGCTGTTACCTGAGCTTGCAGGTTTTCCTCGATATCTCCACTACAGCTCTGTCAAAGCAAGTAAGTCTGCTTGTACCTGTTCCATCCTGGAGGGTCATACATCTTAACACTCTGTGAATATTGCTTGAATCTTTCTTTTAGCCTGAAAAATCTGTCCTGTCATGGACATATACGTAAATTCCCACTGCCATAAACAGAGATCATGCTTTGCACCATTATTCATTGAATCAGAGCAGAAGTAACTGACTGCAAGATCTCTCAGAAAAACTTTTTTAAAGGGACATGAGACTGTTGGCTCTTCATTTCATATGACCACTGGACCCAAATTCAGCTATTATTGCCAATGTTGCTGTGACACAACAGGCTAAACGGCGGTCCCCAAAGTGGGGTGTGTGCAAGGTGATCCACTGGGATATGAGAAGAAAATAAGGTTTTGATACCATTAATAAATAGACTAAAAAAAAACCAAAAACAACCAAAAAAAACCCCCCAAAAATCCAAAACCAAACAAAAACCCCAATAGGTTTTTTTGGGTGTGCCCCAACCACTCTTCTAAGCTGTCAAATTCCGGTCACATTCAGACAGTAATTTAATAAGGGAAAAACAACCCCTTTAACACAACCTAAATTTAAACATTTCATAGATCATGTATTAACATTTCATTTCCAAATATGTTTGTCTAGATATTGGCCTAATTTCTTTAAATGAGCACTAATAGGCTAAACAACTTTGAAACGACAACAAATGATAAAGTTGCAGCATATTAGTTTGATTTTAATTTTGAAACTCCTTTTAAAGAAGTGTTGTCCTACCTTTTCCAGGCTTATTTTGAACAAGCTGCTATAGAAAAAAGTACATTTTTTTGTTCATTCGACTGAAAGACAATTGTAGCCAGTGTTAAACCTGCCTAAAAATCTTACACATCATCTTGAAATTGTTTTATCTTTGAAGAGTTTATGTCAGATTAATATTGATAGTCTATCTCACTTGAATCACCAACTCTTTATGGGCATTCGGGTGTGTGGTTTCCTTATCCAGAGTCATTATGTATGCTTGGATTTGCCCTCGTTCACACCTTTCTTACTCCAGGATTAATCATCCCAGTTTCCATTGTCCCTTAACATCCTTCCATAATTTGCCAGTAGTTTACAAGTCTATAACAGACCTCTAGATAGCTCTTTAATGTTTTTTCAATAGAGCTTATATTAGATCAGATACCCAGCCCTGAGTGCTACTGGGTTTAAGGATAACTCAGGTGGTGATTCAGCAACGCTCAGCTGCAACATCGTGCCTTGCTCTAGAAGTACTCTTATTTAGGGCTGCCTTTATGGTCACACTTAACCCAGATTTCAGTGAGATTTAAATAGTAATGTTTAACACGCTTAAGTGCTCCAGAAACTTTTCTTGCGTGCACTGAAAAAATGAGGAATTACTGATCCTAACAGGCTGCCAGCTGGCCCTCACAGCTCCTGGTCTTTCCAGTTCCTCTGTTAGGTACATGCAGGGTCAAACTGCAGAATTTAAGAGAAAACAGAACAGAGCAGCCCTGGCCACCATCACAGAGACCTTCATGAGCCCAAGAGAGGTGCTCCTGTCTCTTCCAGTCTTACTGAGCTGTCTCTCTGACAGCTAACCCATAACTCTCTCCTGAATGTTTCTGCCCTACCACAAGAAGCTTGCCTTCTGTATTAGTCCAGGCTCGCAGGTGTAACACATCCTGCTGGTGAAAAAGCACATGGATCTGAGGGAATGTGGCAGTTTTGAAGCATCGTGTGCAAAAAGCATTACTGGCACTAGCCTCTTCACACCTAAAACCCAAGATCAAATCTTGCCACCCTGCCACGGAGCAACATGCTGGACAAACTCTTCTGCTCCTCTTCAGAAAGAAGAGCACCACGTTTAAAATCACCGTACTTTATCTCGGAGGATCTTCTGGAAGGAGAAAGATCCCATCTTTACAACTTCTTATAACTTGCCCCCAGCAGCTGAGGGGACCGCTCAGCTGGCAGGGAGCAGATTCCCGGCTGCCTCGGGACCACGCAGGGGTGGTACAAGACCCTGGGCGGTTTCGGCCATCCCAAAAGGCAGCCGCTGCCGGGCTCGTTGTGCAGAGCACGTCTCATCCCGCTCGGGGCTCTGCCAAGGGCACGTCAGCTCTGTCCTTCAAGGGCGAGCCCCGCTGGCTCTGACGACAATGTCATTGCAAAGACATTTGCCCCGCAGCAGCTCTCCCGGCGTTCCGATGCGCGCACCCCGGCCGCACTCGCCCGGCCCGCCACGGGAGCAGCACGGGCCGTGAGGGCGGCGGCGGAG